>BPTQ01000005.1:139443546-139542186 GCA_019973895.1 Chrysanthemum seticuspe | reverse complement strand
TATCAAGCAAGCGGAATTTACTTAAGTAATACTTAGAAGACGAATTATATGATGTATGAGAGTAAACACAAGTTAACACAAAACTCAAGCTCCAATATTATTAATGAAATAATACGAGTGATCTTGGTATCACTAGGGTTACACCTTGAAGCTTTCGTAGGTAATATTGTAAAGTAATACGTACCTAAGACAATGACCTAGGATATCCTTTTATACTACAAGGAGTCCTTTACAAGATAAGTATATAGCTAACATAATAGAGTATACACGAAATCTATTCTATACTTATCAATACGCGTTTAACCATATCATAAACTAATAGCAGTGGTAATAAATAACTGGCAGTGGGAATGTGCTTCCACTGCTAGTGTTAAACCAAGCAGTGTAAACCACTACTATCCGTGGTAACGGATTATTCCCAACAATCCTCCCCTAAAATTATGATTTCTCTGCAAATCAATAAGTTTCTTCAATATGTATTAACTTCAAGGATTTGGGGAATTCAATCAAACATTTCACTTCTTTTCTCTTAACTTTTGTATAGCTCTTGAACACTGATCTTGAAGCCTTTGTAATAATGCTCTGACCTTCTCACTGTCTATATTAACTCGTATGTGTAAGCTTAACATTACTGTAAGAGCTCCAGCTCTAAGTGGATATTCTTTCTCAGCAAGCATGAAAAAGTCTTCTCCATTAGCTGTAGAGACATGATGAACATCACATGAATCATAATAAAACCATTTTGTACCAAGACATGTGAATAAGGTTTTCCAATAGTCATCATCAGCATTTGGTTCAAAAAGCCTTCTAAGATTTACCCATAACTGCATCTCCTTTGTATCTTTGAGATCTTGACCATTAAACCTCTCTTGAACTAATTTCCATAATGTATTAAGGTCATCTCTGTCAAAAGCTTTAATCAGATCTTCAAATGTTATGAAAGATGAAGTTTCTCCTCCCAGCCTTGTAATCTTTCATGTTGAAGCAAGATTGCTAGCAGTGTAAACTTCCCAATCAATGATAGGATGTCGAATTTGCAGTGGTTCTGGATAAAAATCTCTGTCTTCAATCACAATCATTTCAGTCATTTGATCTTTAGTGAACTTCTCAGTAGGAATCTCCTTCTCAGTAGACTTTGTATGATCTTCATCAACCTTAGTCTTCTTAATAGTTAGAGAATCACTGACTTTGGCCTTTCTCTTCAATCTAGGAAATATTATTTCTTCTTCTTCAGAACCCATTGGAATAAAAGATTTATCTTGTTTCACAGTTCTGTAGTAAGCCCTTTCAACTTGATCATCAGACATTCCTATGAATTGATGCCTTTTCCAGTTACCAACATGACAACAATAAGTCTTCATATATGCAAGTATTTGTGCCTTGGTTGGTTGTCTTTGTTTCTTCTGATTCTTCTTGACTGAACTGATTACATTATCAAGTGCTTGATTGTTCTTCATCATAATGAAATCTTTCAACTGAGCAGTTCTTTGTTCCTCAGTTAAAGATGCATCAGCAACAAGGTCAATTGCCTTTTTCTTGATTTCTGGATTATTATCAACCAGAAACTGAATATCTTCTTCAGTAGGAACATAACTAAACTCTGGAGCTTTCTCTTTCATAACAGTAGGTTGAACAGTGGAAATTGAATCAGCATCTTCCATTCTATCCAATCTTTGAGCTTCCAAAAAGCTAGCAACTTCTATTTCTTTCAACCTTTTCTTTTCAGCAACTCTTTCAGCAATTTGATCTTCTGAAATCTTCTTAGCAAGTTCTCTATCATGATCAATCTGAACTTGTATTTTCTTTGAAACCTTCCCTTTAGGTTGCTGTACATCTTCCATAACTGCTTTACCCTTATTATCCTTCAAAGTATCAAATTCTTCACTTGCAGTGGCAAGAATTGGCTCTGTAGTGGAAATATCATCAGTGGTAAAATCAGTTGCAGTTTGGAAAATGTCTTGATCTTCAAGTTGCTCTCCATGAGTTTCAGCTTCTTTTGCTCCTTCACTTGTATCACCTTCATCTTCAAAATCAATTTTCCTCCCCTCAGTGTCAGAACCTGTTTTCCTCCCCTGTTTGGAGGAATTTCCCAAATCTTGATCAGCTGAATCACCATTAGAAGGTGAGGATGAAGATGAAATCACCAGCTTTGCAGTCTTCTTGTGCTTTTTCAACCTCTGCACCTCTTCTTTTAAGATCTGAATCTCTGTCTTTAACAGTTGAACATCCTTGGCATGTTGCTTCTTGAAAGTAGCCAATGTCTTTTGTAGAGAATCAACCTATTTTTCTAATTTGGTACACATAACCATCAATTCCAATTGGTTTCCACTGCCCTCAGCACTTCCAACTGTGTTACCTGTTGAGAGAGGTGAATCATGGGGCATTGGTCCAGACTCCTCCATAGTAGGACTAGGTGGAAGTCTAGAACCACCACTGCTTGTTCCTAGACCAAAAGGTGCAGAAACTTGTTGTGTTGTCATGAGAGGATTTGACTGTTTTGACCTTCTCTCATAGGTTCTTGAAACTGGTGGTGTATAATCAATGTTGGGTACATTAATTATAGGTGTAGTTTGTTCAGTTGAAATTTTAGCAAGCATTTGGGGTAGGAGAGGTGTAAAAATCATATTGCCATCTTTATTCAAATTTTGAAAAACTTTAGGCTTTAGGCAACTGATTTGATAAACAGTAGTGTGAGGTTGCAGTTGAAATTCATTAAGCACAGCTTGCACAAACCTTGGATACATTAAAAATTTGGTTTTACTTTGTACATTGCCTTTCATACTGGTAAATATATAGTTGGACCAGTTGAAAATCTTATCAGTGACTAGACAAACCAAAGGATAAGCCATGGTCACAGATTTGAAAGAATCACCAAGTTGAATGATCTCCCATAGAGCATAGTCATGTATGAGGAAGTATTGCTCAATCAGTATCCTCCACATCTCAAACTCATTAAGCTTAAGCTTAGGGAGTCTGGGTGTAGAAGAAGAGTTTGATTGATTGTTTTCCATCTCCATTGTCTTGAGAGAGTGAGTCAAGCTAATTCTTTGGATCTTCTAAAACAAAATATCATAACCTTGCTCTGATACCACTTGTTGGATCTAAGACACTCTCCTTGTGTCAATGATATTTTGTATAATATTATCAAGCAAGCGGAATTTACTTAAGTAATACTTAGAAGACGAATTATATGATGTATGAGAGTAAACACAAGTTAACACAAAACTCAAGCTCCAATATTATTAATGAAATAATACGAGTGATCTTGGTATCACTAGGGTTACACCTTGAAGCTTAAGTTGAACCACTAAGAAAGTTTAGACACTGGTGATGAAGTTTTCAACCACTGTGTATACAACACTTTCAAAGACACGGACTTAGTTTAAGACTTTTTCGAGTTTTCTTCTTACTAGAATTTCGATCTTCAGATAACGACTACTGAGAAGGATCTCTGGTCTAATAACGTAAGTCGTTTAAGTTCTGACGATTTCTTGACAAACTTCTCTAAACGAGTCACAAACCACCATTACTACGTTGTTTCTTCTGAGTCTTCTGTAACAATTTCGTTTCAATACTTTTGAAGAGACGAAGTTCGTTACTGAGTGAACTATTGTAAAAATGGTTTGAAGTCTTCTAACAATGTGTTGATTGACACAAAATGTCTTCTGAGTCTTCTTTGTTGCATCATTACCACCAAACACTGAGCAAATCTCTTCAAACAGTTCTTTAGCAGTCTTGAATTTGCTGAATGCAATAATCTGGTCTCTAGGAAGAGTCATCAGCAATAGACTTCTATTTGTATAATATTATCAAGCAAGCGGAATTACTTAAGTAATACTTAGAAGACGAATTATATGATGTATGAGAGTAAACACAAGTTAACACAAAACTCAAGCTCCAATATTATTAATGAAATAATACGAGTGATCTTGGTATCACTAGGGTTACACCTTGAAGCTTTCGTAGGTAATAGTGTAATGTAATACGTACCTAAGACAATGACCTAGGATCTCCTTTTATACTACAAGGAGTCCTTTACAAGATAAGTATATAGCTAACATAATAGAATATACACGAAATCTATTCTATACTTATCAATACGCGTTTAACCATATCATAAACTAATAGCAGTGGTAATAAATAACTGGCAGTGGGAATGTGTTTCCACTGCTAGTGTTAAACCAAGCAGTGTAAACCACTACTATCCGTGGTAACGGATTATTCCCAACATAATCACATAAAACGCGTGATAAACATCATATAATCAGCGAGAAAGAACCCAAACGTACCATGGATCTAAATTAGAGAGAGAAAAAGAGAGAACAAAGTGAGATAGAGAGAGAGAGAGTGAGAAACGTGTGTGTGTGGTAAGAGAGTGAGATAGAGATAAGAGTGAGAGAGAAACGCGTATAAAACACGTTTTCCCTTTTTTCTTTTTTTTTTTCTTTTAAAATGTAAAGATTTTGTTATAAAGTATTTTGTAAATGTTGTAAAATGTTGTAAATGTTGTAAATGTTGTAGATTTTGTATATAAAGTATTTTTTTGTAAATGTTGTAAAATGTAAATGTAAAGTAAAGTATTTTGTAAATGTAAAGTAAATGTAAAATGTAAATGTACAGTTGTAAAATGTAAATGTAAACTATTTGTTGAAAAAAAAGTATTTTGTATTTTCAGGCTTTCGGTTTTCACGAGGAAGTATCAGAGGATTGCCCATTTATCAGACAAGAGGTAAATATAGCCTCGGGGCTTTCCGTTATAAAAGTATTAAAAAAAGTATTAGTTAAAAACAAAGTGTGTTATAAATTTTGTTATGTATTTTCAGGCTTTCCGTTCTCACGAGGAAGTAACTGAGTGGGTGCAAAATATAGCCTCGGGGCTCGGTTTTGTCATTGTTAAAAAGAGAACCAAATCAGAAAATGGTCAGATGTTCGAAATTAATTATAGGTGTACAAAGGGCGGGATTTATGAATATCACGGTAGTGGAAAACAAAAAAAAAAAAAAAAAAAAAAGCAATTGTCCATTTAGATTAATTGCGAAATATAGACCAACACGATATAATTGGATTTTGAGGGTGAAGTGTGATAGCCATAATCATGAGTTGCTAGAGTCGTTTCATGGTGTGCCATATGCAATGCAATTAAAAGATGATGAGTTGAGTTTCGTCAAAGAATTGTCAGAGTATAGCGTACGACCACGTAATATACTTTCGACAATAAAGGGACGTAATCCGGATAACGTGTCTAGCATTAGAACTATATATAACGCACTTGATAAGTTCCGGAGAGCCAGAGTAGGTGATAGAACTCAAATTCAAGTCCTTTACTCGCATCTGACGGATTCAGGGTATGCATATTACCCGAGGGTGAATGAGCATAATGAGCATAATGAGCTTGAGTAGCTATTTTTTGTTCACCCCACTTCGTATGCTCTATGGCGTACGTTCCCTGAAATCATGCTGATGGACTCCACGTACAATACCACCATGTTTAAATTGCCATTGTTGGAAATTGTTGGAGTAACTCCAACGAATAAAACATTTTCAATGGCGTACAGCTTTATACACGGTGAAAAGGGGCATAATTTTCAGTGGGTATTGCAACGCCTGAAAGAGGTGATAGACGAAAGATACTACCCACGTGTTATTGTCACCGACAGAGATTTAGCGTTGGTTGGGGCATGTAGAGCAGAATTTCCTACCGCTCACAAATTACTCTGTCGATGGCATATAGAGCAACATTTGATCAAGTTTATGAGAAACAAATGCAATGGGATAGATGAGTATGACTCCATTAAAAGGAGATGGGATCGGTTGGTTAAAGCTCCGACACGCCTCTTGTTCGAGCAACATTATGAGCGCCTACAACAACGCTTGGTCAACCATGCGCGTACTAAATTGTTAATTCTATGTTTTTTATTATTCAATTAATAAGCACCCGAATGACCTTTGATTAATTCATTGTTTTTTTTTTCAGCTATCGCTGAGTATCTGGATAACTGGCTGCGAGATTACAGACACATGTTTGTCTCGTACATCACCGATGAATATCGCTCCTTCGGCCAGACAACAACGTGTAGAGTTGAGGCTCACCACGCGTTGTTGAAATTATATTTGGGCGGCACACAGTCCAATTTAGACAGGTTGTTGAGTGCAATCGAAAGATTGTATTTGCGCAAGAAAATGCGATAAAAGAGAGTTTTAATAGAAGCATCAGCGAGAAAATAAATGATTGTAATATACTACTATTTCAAGAATTGTGGTATAAAGTTTCTCACCATGCTTTCAAACTCATGCACAAAGAACTCCACCTGTCTATCACCGTAGAAGATTGTAGCCATAAGTTGCGTACAATTTACGGACTGCCATGCTTTCACGAGATGCAATACTATGTATATAATGGTAAGTAAATTTATAACTATCAAGTTGTTTTCCCCATTAATATCAGTGATTTTTTTACGGGCGGCATTGTAATATACTACTTTTAATGATTTCAGGACGCCCTATTCCACTGGAAGAACTTAATATTTTTTGGAGAACCCTACATGTTCCGTGGCCTAATATCAATAAGCCACCGCCTGAAGATGGCTCTTCCAGTGATGATGATGATGATAATGATGATGATGATGATCATCATCATCATCATGATGATACTTCGTATAGAGATGACATTCGGCGATTCAAGAATGTTTTTATCAAAGCATCGTCGTTTGTCAAGAATAATATGATAACGAAGTTGAGATCGATATACCAACCTGCGTCTGATGACACACGGGAACCTGTTATTCAGAAAAATACCCGTGGACGTCCGAGCGCAAAGGACAAAATGGGCAAGGCTACACAAGTCCCAGACTTGAATGAAGACCCGGACTTGAATGAAGTTCCAACCGTAGATCACCGAAGAAGCACCGCTACAAGATCTACACAAGTCCCGAACTTCAACAAAGAACCTGCCTGACATAGTTCTTTCACGGGTCCTAGTGATCAACCAAAAATAAGACACCGGTTGTACGATGGAGATGCAGAAAGCGAAATGCTTATGGGTATGCTTCCAGTCCTTTGGCATCCATACATAATCAGTATATATAATGTGGTGGATGATGGAAATTGTGGGTTTCGGTGCGTTGCCCATGGTGTTTGGGAACAACAACATTTGTGGCGCCAAGTTAGGCAGATGTTATTGCAACAGATGGACCTACATTGGCAGGTTTACATGGGTTTGTGGGGGCAAGTTGGTTTTAACGATCTTCGCCATACAATAGACTGGTCCGGACATGGAAATGCACCGACTGATCGCTACATGGAAATGCCAAACACGGGGTTGGTTATTGCAGAACTGATTAGACGACCCGTTGCATTTATATCTTGGCGGGGTTGGAATATGTGTTTTCCGCTTCTCAGTGGTCCAGACTTCTCACAAAGAACTGACCCCCTTGTGATAGCCCGTGTGGGGGACGAAGTAGGTCATTACATTGTTCTGACGCTAGACGAACATTCTCCACTTCCGCATCTCCACCCACAATGGAGGAGGAACAAATCCGAAGCTGCATCCCAGTGGGAATCATTATATAGGCATCGACTACCAAATTAGTAAATAATATATACATACAAAACATTGTAAATGATTAATGATTTATGTTGTAAATAATTATAAACATAGTGAATGATTCATGTTGTAAATAATTATAAACATAGTGATTGATTACTGATTTATGTTGTAAATGATTGATTACTGTTTATATTTAAATTAATAATAACATTGTAAATGATACGTGTTTTATGTTGTAAATGATTGATTACTGATTTATGCAAATTCTTTTGTCAGGTAGGCCAAGGAAATCCTTTCTGGTGTCGATGTAATAGAGGATTTATTATAGAATGGAAATCCATGAAATCATTTCGGGGCCGACCGTATTATGCATGTCCTTTTTCAGTGGTAAATAATCATACGTTTGCTTAGGGGTTTTATGTAAATAATTTGTTTGTTAAAAATACATTTCTTATTATTTTCTTAACATGTAACAGCCAGGTACAGATGACTATGGGTGTCGATACTTCAGTTGGAAAGATGAATTTGAAAGACGGTACTTTAGTTGAGCCTCATCTTCAACGCATTGCTCAAACTGCGTTGCTAAAGATAATGAGATCAAGCTGTAGAAGACAAGAATAAAGACGCTGGAGATGGAGTTAGAATTGGCAAGGAATCCTAAGGATCACGCTTGTCAGTCGGGTGCAAGGCTCCATGATCTTTTAAACGAGATGAATAATCTTCATATGTCTTAGATGTTGTTGTATTTAAATAATATGTTAACGTTGACGTTTAATTTAATAATAACAGTTGTTGTTGCAGTTATTTAATGTGGTAATATTTAACGTGCTATTATACAAACAAAATAATTATACATATACAAAACATTATTAAACAAAAGTATACAAAACATTATACATGTACAATACATTATTATACACACACTTATTATACACACATTTATTTCTATTTATTAAAAAAAAAAAAAAAAAAAAGAAAAAAAAAGAAAAAGGGGGGACAAAAAGTACCCCTAAAAACTAGAGAGGGTTTATCTAAAATTATAGCCACCGTCGAAATAACCCACCCCGTTATAAAATCCCGTAGAATCTGTAATCATGTCTACCAACGTGCCTACAATCATCTCTTCTGTAGCTGAGGATGTTCAAGCTGCAGGATCAGATACTCGTCCACCCATGTTAGACAGAACTGATTATGACTCATGGGCTCAACGAATCAGATTGTACTGCTTGGGTAAGGAAAATGGGGTTAACATTCTCAAATCAATTGATGAAGGACCGTACCAAGTTGAGACTACCAGAGACATACTTCAAACAGCTGTTGATGGCTGAGTGACATTAGGATTGGATAGACCAAAGACATATAATGAACTTACTGATAAGGAGAAAAAGAGATACGATGCTGATATTAGGGCCTCAAACATTGTACTTCAGGGTCTACCAAAGGACATCTACAAGTTAATCAATCACAACACTGAAGCCAAAGCAGTTTGGGACAATGTCAAGATGCTTCTCTCTGGTTCAGAATTAACAAAGAAGACAGAGAGTCTCAACTGTATGATGATTTTGAGAACTTTAAGATGAACCCAGGGGAAAATGTCACTGAATACTACGTGAGGTTCCACAAGCTCGTGAATGACATGAGGAATATCAAAATGACTATGCCAAATATTCAGCTCAATTCAAAGTTTGTGAACAACATGAATCCCGAATGGCACAAATTTGTCACTTCAGTCAAGCTAAGCAAAGGTTTGAGGGACACTAACTATAAGCAATTGTATGCGTACTTGCTTCAGAATAAGAAACATGCTATATTTGAACGAATGATCCTGGAAAAGTTCAAAACCAATTATGGTGATGCAAGCTCGTCAAATGATTCTACTGCATTCTACACAAATATAGGAATAACCACCAAAGCATCTCAAGTGATACCAACTGGTAATGGTAATCACAAACTCATTCCAGATCCAGGGTATAAGCCTCCAGATTTAGACACATTCATGGAACATCTTGTTAATCAATTGGCTTTAATGGTCAAGCAAAACTTGAACCTCACCCCACACACCAACAATCATATCAGAACTGCATCTAATCTTCACAATCATGCTACAGTTAAAGACGGAAAGGTAGTGGTGCAAAATGTGCAAGGAAGACAGAATGCATACCTTCCACATAATGAGCAAGGGAATGTTGGTGCTGGATATGGGAATGTTGGAGCTGGATATGGGAATGCTGGTGCTAGATATGGGAATGCTGGCGGTGGTGGTGGATATATGGTTAATCAGAATCGTGGAAGGAACATGGCTCAGGGTCAAGTAAAGCTCATTAAATGTTACAACTGTGGTGGAGAAGGACACATCACAAGGAATTGCACCCTTCCAAAACGTCCACAAAATGCAGAGTACTTCAGGGACAAGATGCTGCTGGTGCAAGCTCAAGACAGTGGAGCTATGTTGAATGAGGAAGAATTGCTATTTCTTGCTAAGGGAAATGCTAGAACTTATGATGCTGATGTGGATGAACAGCCAGTGTAGGGTATGGGTCAGAACAATCCCAATGCATTTCAAGTCGCAGACTGTGACGCATTTGATTCAGATGTTGATGATGAACCAACTGCCCAGACCATCTTCATAGCTAATATCTCACCAATGGTAACTCCAAGGACTTCTTCACCAAAACAGGCCTCTCCTTCCAGGGAATCTATCATTTCAGAGGTATTAAAACTATACGATGAGGTTGATGTGCAAAAGACGCATGACAAAGTACAATCAACTGAAATTATTGAATCAGATATTGAAAATATGGGTAATAGCAGTGTTTTCCCATATGATCAATATGTGAAACAAAATGAAAGTGAAATTGTATCAAGTAATGCATCTTCTGCAGTCAATGATGACTATGTTTTTGATGAATTCACTGCATATGCCCCTGATGATTCTATTACTTCTGAACTAAATGCCTATAAAGAACAAGTGGCCATTTATGAACAACGTGCTAAGTTTGAATTGACCACCCGTGAGCAGGAGATGGATAACCAAATACATACAGTCATTAGAAAAAGTAAATTTAGAGAAGAAATGTTAAAACAAGAGTTAAACTCCTTACAAGAAAAGCCTACTAAAACTGTTAAGCAAAAGCAAGAACTTCAAGAAAATGTAAAAGTGCTTAAACATGAATTTAATGCTAAGGAATCAAAACTTTTGAATGACTTTTCCAACCTAAAAACCTTGAAAAACAAACTTGAAAACAAACTTTACATACAAGGGAACACCATTCAGACTGCTCACATGATCACTAAGCATAGAGTCTTAAGCGATAAACATAGCATTCCCCTTGTAGAGGTACCCAATCCCGAGTATGGAAAAGTTGCTAGATGATCGGTGCGAAACCGTCAAGTTTTCTCACGCGAGCTGATCACTTGTAAATGACCAGCCGTAAGGAACTTAAAACAGCTCACACACCAGCTCAATGAAGATCAGGAGAGTATAGTGTTTCCCCAGGTCGTTAAGTCCCAACGAGCTGTGCGAGAATAGTCAAACGTGTAGTGATCGAGGAATTTGAACGGGAAAAGAGATTTGAAGATGATTATAACTAAGGAAAAAGCCCATAAACTACAGGGGCTTAAATGCAAAATAAAGAAAGTTAAAAAGATAAAATCTATTAAATAAATGCTATCACTAATATTAAAATGATGTTTTTGTTCTTTTTGTTTTAATAAAACTTAATTAAAAACTACGCGACGTACAAATTAAAAAGTAAAACTTACACAATATAAATCCTAAAAATATGAAAAATACATTTTTACAAACCTAATGATATAAGAAAATATTTAGAAAAAGAAAATTAATTTTAAAACTATTATTCTAATTATTATTAATTAAAAACTATTTTTAACTAATTAGTAATGACCTAAAATACAAGAAAATAGGAAACAAAGCTAGAAAAATAAAATTATGACTTAGAACAATCTAAAATATTATAAAAGTTATTTTAAAACTGAAAATATTTTTTTTTTAGACTTTTTAAATAATTATTATTAATTAAAAACTAATTAAAATTAAGAAAAATAACAAATGAACAGTAAAAATTATGAAACTTTACAGGAAAATCTAAAATATTATTCTAATCATGGGAAAAATATAAAAAGTTAGATAAGCCTACTAATAAGCTGAATTGGGCAAATAAGCAGTTTGAATAAGCACTTGAAATAAGCTAAAAGCTAACTATAAGCTACCATAAGCTACTAAAGCCTAAATCTAACCTAAAACGAGCTAATGCAACTGATTGGGAAGTAAAAAGCACAAGCTACAGAAAAAAAACTCGCGACCAGATTTTAATAACTATATGCCAAACGGCCTCTAAGGCCCTACTTTAAGCACTAATTAAGCTAGCTATAAAAATTCCTAAAAATAAACTAAAATGGCCATGATGTTCACAACCAACCAAAGATCTTGTATCCCAAATTTGAGCTCAAATGGACTTATAATAAATCCGTGAAAATTCCACAAAGTTTGGCAAAAATCACGTTTGCAAAAACAATAACCCAACACCCCTTAACAGCTTATAAGCTCAATCAAGCACAAAAACAGTTTGGAAATCTTTTATAAGCATAAAGCAATAACAATTAAACTAACATGTGCCCAGATAAGCTATTTTAATAGCTTACTTGACCCCTGCTGTGGGCAGACAAAGAATTTGGACATGAAACTGTATTGAGAAATCTTAATAGAAACAAGCTACAACTACAAACAAGGTACCATAAGCTACAACAAGCTAAAACAAGCCTATACTAATTGATAGCTCCCTAATACAGAAGTTTGAGATCAAATGGCACAAGTTGTAAGCGAAATAGTACCCTGATATGGCAACGACTAAGGGGTATAAAGGGATAAGCTAAAGGAAATATGGAACCTAGTAAGCTAAAGCATGAACATAATAAGCTAAGTGAAATAAAGGGAATGAGCTAAAGGATTATCCTAACAAGCTAAAACAAGCAATCTAAAAAATTGGAAAAACTCCTAGTAAGCTAGAGCTAAGAATCAACAAACTATTATAACTAAAATACAATCTAACTAAGCTATCTGATCCTAGAAGTACTATCCTAATAAGCAGATAAACTAGATATAAGCAAATAAGCACTACTGAATCCAATAAGTACTAAAAGTAAAAAAAAAAAGAAAAGAAAACAAAAAAAACTGAGAATGATAAACATGCAGTTTGCAAACAGCCTATTGAGGCTGTTTTGGAACTTAAGTTAAGCCACAAAGGTGACTTCTCAAACCAGCAAGAGCCATGTAACTGAAGTGCAGGCTGAACACAGCCTAATGAGACCCTTTGAAGCTTGATTTAAAACCACCAAAAGCTCTTCCCAAGCCAAGAAAACAGGAATAATAAAGTTAGCTCATTAGATACCCTGAAAATACACTACGCTAGAGACAACCAAGATACAATTAAAATGGTCATATGCTGAGTTTGGAATACAAGGGCTTGAGAAAAACCAATTCTTCCAATCTTTGTCTACCAAATAAGCTACAAAAATGGGTTAGTAACAGCAGTAATGCTACTGTTCTGCACAGTTGGAAAACCAGTAAAACTCTTTTATACCCACTCAAGTTTGAGCAAAACTTATCCAAGTGTATTATAACCTTTGTGACTAATCTAAGGCTTCTAAAAGGAGTTTGACTTGGAGAGTCAAACGGGTAAAAGCTACTACTTTGACCAGTTAAAGGTTTGAACCAAACAGCCCTTTAGGAAGTGATTAAAAAAAACGAGAGAACTTAATTTATCCTACTCAGAATCACACAACTGATTACACAAGTAGCTTCAACACAATTATACACACCTTAGAACATAAAAATTGCAAATCAATTGAACCAAAAAAAAAAGTAAAATAAGCTGCAAGGACTGAATTTAAAATGGGACTGGAAATTGCATTAACTTGAAAGTTAGAGATTACATAAAAATTAAAAGGGCAATGAAATTAGAAACTAAGCTTGAAAACTCATTCTAGACTAAAAGCTAAAACAAAAAAAAGGGAAAAACTGAAGAACTAACTAAAAGCTAACTACAACTAAAAACTAACTCTTAATCCAGACTTCAAGTGAAACAGATTTAACAACATAAAACAGTTAAAATAAAAAACTTGCATTAACTAAAGAAAATGGAATTAACAACCAAAGTAAAATTGCATTTGAAAATTAAAGGTTACAAGGAATTTAAATGACAAATAAATTAAAAATGGGACTAGAATAAAAAAATTCTAGACTGGAAAATAAAATAAAAACTAAAAACTAACTTACTTACTTGCATCCAACTAGTTGCAGGGTGAAACCAAACCAAAAGACCACTCTACTAAACCATTTCTAACCCAAATCCAAGTACTGCTTCTACCCATTCCATTTCCAAGATCCAATGAGACAGTTTGACTTTTATTGACCAAAAGCCAAAACTGCTTGAACTGATTCAGCAGGCACACCAGAGACTACAATAAGCTTAAGTGAGCTTATTTGATTATAACTTGAGCTTATTAGAGGATTGAATGCATAAATTTGAAACTAAAACATTCAACAGTAAACATAAAATTTTGAGATTTATGTGAAAACTTAAATTGATAATCCAAAGTACAATACACTGATATTTTCACTTATATGTGATACATTGAAACTAAAAATACAACTTTTTAACTAAAACCAAGACATTAACTTAAGAAACGACATTTAAGAAAAAAATGGAAAAACTAGCTACTCCTTTTCTTGCTTCTATCTCCTATCTTTTATACCCATCTTCATTTCTCTCTCTTCCTGAGCATTTCCCACCATTGTTTTCAACCATTGGATGGCCCAAGTGATTTCTGGCCATAGATGCATTTTGGCGGGAAATTTGGTTTTAAGCATGTGGGGTGAGATTGAGTGTGGGAGAGGGAAGTAATCAAAGTCTTTTGGATTGTAGGAGATGTGGGGGGGACAGGGAAGAGATAAGGTAATGGTTAGGTTGAGTGTGCAGGGGTGTTGCAGGGCTAGTGGGGGAGAAGGAGATTGGCGCCAAAAAGGGGAGTTTGTTTGACCTGTGTTGACTGATTATTAATAAAAGGGAGGGTCAAATGGTGAAAGGGTCCAAAAGGGATTAAGGCAGGGTCCAAAATTGGTGGCAGGGTCCAAATGAGTGATTAAGGTTTTAATATTATAGGGACTTTATTGCAATTTTCTGAAAATACAAGGGTCTAATCTGCCAAATCATCAAAGATGTTTCAAGGGACCAAAAGTGACACTCTCAAAAAGTACAAGGACCAAACTTGCCATTTTCACATTTTCCAGGGACTAATTCTGCCAATTTTGAAACTTGAAGGACCATTCTTGTAATTTTCTCAAATTTTTGACATTTTTCACCAAAGGGCTAAATTTGACAAGTTATGATTTTAAAAGGACCTTTGGTGACTTTTCTTTTGAAATTTTGACTAAGGGACTATTTTTTACAACTTTTGAAACTTGGGGGACTAAAACTGCAATTTTTGCAAATTTGAAATGTTTTTCATCTGATTTTGATATTTTTGCATTTAAAACACATAAAACACTGATTTGTGATATTTTGATCATTTTGATGTGTTTCTGAGTGTTTTCAGATGATTTTGCAGTTTATATTGTACAAAAATGATGAGTATTTACACACTCATCAATCCCTCACACTGAGATATTGCTAGTCCCTAGCAATGATTTGAGAAAACATAATGGATTTTAAACTCTTTACCAAAAGCCATTACTTCTGGAGTAGCCAAATGTTTCAGTTCAAGTAAGAACCATGGTACACTGATAACCATGTGATTTTGAGCAAACCACCAGCTTTCAACGGATTTGATTTTGTCTTTACCAGAAGCCGTACCCTTCTGGACTAGCCAACTCTTAGATAAATTATCAGAATTATCTTTGGTGAGCTGATTACCAATTATGGATTTTCCACTGCCTTTACCACAAGCCATAATCTTGCGGGCTAGCCAACTCTTCACTTTTTAGGATATGGTGAGCTGAATACCATACAATTTTGGGCAAATTGCAAGCCGTCAACGGATTTGAGATATCTTTACCAAGAGCCGTTTGCTCCTGGATTAGCCAATCCTTTAGTCTTACAGACATGGCGGACTGATAACCAAATGAGAAAGTGTAGAACACTTACTCCAAAAAAAAAAATTTTTTTTTTGGCCAAAAACGGGGGAATTGGGTAGATAATATATGAAATTCGTGAGAATTCCCCCCCACACTTAGAAATGAATATTGCCCTCAATATTCAAAGTACCGGCGGTTATGCCGAAACAAAGAACGTAAAAGGGAAATACTACGGCCATTATTTAGAATTTTTTTTTTTTTTTTTTTTTTTTTTTTTTTTTTTTTTTTTTTTATAACATGTGGGGTAACTCCCCCACACTAGGGTGGTAGAAAGGGGGTAAGAAGACAGAAATATGGGTGAAAACCCATATGGTGCGTGCTACTGTTTTTGATTACCGAGTCGCTAGCTTGACTCGACCCCGAATTAATTGGTTCATGGGGAAGCAAAGTGGAAAAACAATCTCCATCGGACTTTCATTCAAGATGTTTGGACAAACATTTGAAGCACGTGAAAGTTCCACACCGATGAGATATACATAGAACCGGCTCACAAATGGTACATGAAAATGCCGGGATCAAAGATAATGTCTTCATTCCCGAAGGAGTGAAGAACAGGAGAGGTGACAGAATATATGAAGAAAAGAAAGAAAATCATGATAGAAATCATGACTAACTCTTCATCCTCAATAGGAGAATTCATAGTTTCATGAATCTCCTCAGTTAAGCTCAATTGGTCTAGACATATCTCGGGTGTGTCTAGATCAAAGTAGAAGTTATCATACTCCGGCGGAGATATGATATGAGTGAGTTCATCTGAGAACTCCATGAAGGTAAATGAATCATATTCAGAATTGATATGAGTGGGTTCAATGGTGAACTCCTCAAAAGTAAATGATTCATGATCGAGGAGAGAATTATGAGAATGAGAAGTGGTACTGCCACTAATCTTCTCTCCCATATTATCAAAACAAGAGGCTTTCATTTCCGGATTAGAATCATCGGAAAAAATGTCACTACCCTTAATGGGGGTAGGAGATGAAATAGGTTTCTCTTTGAAAGCCTCGATTTTAGAAATGAGAAGACTGACCTTCAATAATGTTGCTCGAAGAGCTTCATCTTTGATTTCATTGTCAGTAACTTCATCATTCTCTTCTTCTAAGCTAACAAGCTCAGAAGGTGAATCTTCCACATAAATGATGTCTCCACAAGATAATGAATCATCATTATCAGAATCGGAGAGCATCTCAACATGATCTGTTTGGAAGACAAGAGGAGGAGGGATATCACACACATGATCAAGAATTCCCTGTGACTCTCTTGGGATTGGGACAAGGTCCTCAACACTAGATTTTATGAATTCGTCCGATTCCTTTTCAGGAACAGTGTCGAGATGCTCGTCCCCCATAATAAGAGAGTGAGTGTGAATCTCGGGTGTGATAGCAGTTGTTTGAGATGGAATCTCAACTGCTGGAATATCAACTGACTGAGGGAGTTGAGAAGTATTATCTCTAAAAGGATAAAAACTCTCCTCATCATCATCATAAAGAGCTGCCTTAAGAAATTGGGAACGTCTTAGAGCTGCTTGCTCTAGGACTAATGATTCTTCCCTAGATTGGCGGGCCTTTCGCTCTTCGGCTAGCAATTCTCCCATGGACTTTTCACCACTCACTTGATTCTTAAAATTACTCATCATTTCCTCAAGTGTTTTCATTGCGGTTTCAAATTCCTGGGAGATTTCTTGAGATAACGGTTCAGGTGGAGTTTGAACCGTATATTGCTGTGGAGGTTGGAAATTTTCAAATATGTGAGAGTCATGATTGTTACAAGGAACTGGGTTCCCTATTTGACAATCAGAGCTGAAATGGGGACCTCCACAGTAGTCACAACAGTAAAACTGTTGAGTCTGGAATGGTGAATCATATGGATTTTGGTCATAACCAAAGTTCTGAGCATCATTGGAAAACTGTTCATAGACAAACGTGTTTCCGGATTGACACTCAAATCCTTGGTGAGGACCTCCACAAGATTCACAACAGAAGTGTTGATCATATGAATATTGGTCGGGCTGGGGTGGGTAATTGGAAAAGTTTGAGGAGTCGTTAAATGAGTTCTGATTAGGATCATAATCAAATGAATTCCTTGAACCACAAAATAAACAACTCCCGTTATGAATATCATTACCACATTGTACACATGTACACCAACGACAGGGTGAACCATAAAGAGGCTCACCACAACCGACACAAGGAATAAACGATTGCATTTGATAATTATGAAGAGGAATCAGTTTATCCAAGGAATCAACAAAATCAACATGGTGATCCGGATGACTATCAAGTCTCGAAGAACATTCAGAAAGATCAGGAGGTGGGACAAGTGGTGTGCTCTGAGAGCTAGCAATTTCCACCACTTCCGTTATGGTCTCCGGTTCTGGTCCTTGAGAAACGTGAAGATTAGGCAAGTCATTCTTGCTAGTCACCGGCGTTTGAACGGGTTCATCGTAATCAATTCTAATTCTCGACCTTTTTTCATCGGTTTGAATTTGTTCGATTAGATTACGGGCTCTATCTTCAAAGAAAGTGTCCTCGTAATCCTCGATGGGTGCTTGGGGTAGCTCCGACGTTTGAACTGGTTTGTCAAGATTAGAATGTATTTCAGGTTGTGGCGGGTGGTCGAAATAACTTAGAAAAGCATTTTTTATGGATAATTCGCACGAATTGCAAAATTCGCTTGAACTAGGACCTCCACACCGCTCACACACATATTTGACGATGAAGTTGACGAATGTCGACATAAGAATTAAACATATAGAGGATTAAGAAGAGAATCAAATGGTTGAGAGGATACGAAGAAGAGAATTAAACGGCAAAAGAGGGTAAGAGAAATAGAATCAACGAATAAGAGGAATGAGAAGAATATTTTTGTGTTTTTGGATAACAAAATATAAACATATACAGATGGATGGTATGAACAAAGAGTGAGAATCCAAATCACTAATCTGCTAGACGTAAGATTATCAGCACAGCTCCCCGGCAGCGGCGCCAAAAATTTGGTCGGTGCGAAACCGTCAAGTTTTCTCACGCGAGCTGATCACTTGTAAATGACCAGCCGTAAGGAACTTAAAACAGCTCACACACCAGCTCAATGAAGATCAGGAGAGTATAGTGTTTCCCCAGGTCGTTAAGTCCCAACGAGCTGTGCGAGAATAGTCAAACGTGTAGTGATCGAGGAATTTGAACGGGAAAAGAGATTTGAAGATGATTATAACTAAGGAAAAAGCCCATAAACTACAGGGGCTTAAATGCAAAATAAAGAAAGTTAAAAAGATAAAATCTATTAAATAAATGCTATCACTAATATTAAAATGATGTTTTTGTTCTTTTTGTTTTAATAAAACTTAATTAAAAACTACGCGACGTACAAATTAAAAAGTAAAACTTACACAATATAAATCCTAAAAATATGAAAAATACATTTTTACAAACCTAATGATATAAGAAAATATTTAGAAAAAGAAAATTAATTTTAAAACTATTATTCTAATTATTATTAATTAAAAACTATTTTTAACTAATTAGTAATGACCTAAAATACAAGAAAATAGGAAACAAAGCTAGAAAAATAAAATTATGACTTAGAACAATCTAAAATATTATAAAAGTTATTTTAAAACTGAAAATATTTTTTTTTTATACTTTTTAAATAATTATTATTAATTAAAAACTAATTAAAATTAAGAAAAATAACAAATGAACAGTAAAAATTATGAAACTTTACAGGAAAATCTAAAATATTATTCTAATCATGGGAAAAATATAAAAAGTTAGATAAGCCTACTAATAAGCTGAATTGGGCAAATAAGCAGTTTGAATAAGCACTTGAAATAAGCTAAAAGCTAACTATAAGCTACCATAAGCTACTAAAGCCTAAATCTAACCTAAAACGAGCTAATGCAACTGATTGGGAAGTAAAAAGCACAAGCTACAGAAAAAAAAACTCGCGACCAGATTTTAATAACTATATGCCAAACGGCCTCTAAGGCCCTACTTTAAGCACTAATTAAGCTAGCTATAAAAATTCCTAAAAATAAACTAAAATGGCCATGATGTTCACAACCAACCAAAGATCTTGTATCCCAAATTTGAGCTCAAATGGACTTATAATAAATCCGTGAAAATTCCACAAAGTTTGGCAAAAATCACGTTTGCAAAAACAATAACCCAACACCCCTTAACAGCTTATAAGCTCAATCAAGCACAAAAACAGTTTGGAAATCTTTTATAAGCATAAAGCAATAACAATTAAACTAACATGTGCCCAGATAAGCTGTTTTAATAGCTTACTTGACCCCTGCTGTGGGCAGACAAAGAATTTGGACATGAAACTGTATTGAGAAATCTTAATAGAAACAAGCTACAACTACAAACAAGGTACCATAAGCTACAACAAGCTAAAACAAGCCTATACTAATTGATAGCTCCCTAATACAGAAGTTTGAGATCAAATGGCACAAGTTGTAAGCGAAATAGTACCCTGATATGGCAACGACTAAGGGGTATAAAGGGATAAGCTAAAGGAAATATGGAACCTAGTAAGCTAAAGCATGAACATAATAAGCTAAGTGAAATAAAGGGAATGAGCTAAAGGATTATCCTAACAAGCTAAAACAAGCAATCTAAAAAATTGGAAAAACTCCTAGTAAGCTAGAGCTAAGAATCAACAAACTATTATAACTAAAATACAATCTAACTAAGCTATCTGATCCTAGAAGTACTATCCTAATAAGCAGATAAACTAGATATAAGCAAATAAGCACTACTGAATCCAATAAGTACTAAAAGTAAAAAAAAAAAGAAAAGAAAACAAAAAAAAACTGAGAATGATAAACATGCAGTTTGCAAACAGCCTATTGAGGCTGTTTTGGAACTTAAGTTAAGCCACAAAGGTGACTTCTCAAACCAGCAAGAGCCATGTAACTGAAGTGCAGGCTGAACACAGCCTAATGAGACCCTTTGAAGCTTGATTTAAAACCACCAAAAGCTCTTCCCAAGCCAAGAAAACAGGAATAATAAAGTTAGCTCATTAGATACCCTGAAAATACACTACGCTAGAGACAACCAAGATACAATTAAAATGGTCATATGCTGAGTTTGGAATACAAGGGCTTGAGAAAAACCAATTCTTCCAATCTTTGTCTACCAAATAAGCTACAAAAATGGGTTAGTAACAGCAGTAATGCTACTGTTCTGCACAGTTGGAAAACCAGTAAAACTCTTTTATACCCACTCAAGTTTGAGCAAAACTTATCCAAGTGTATTATAACCTTTGTGACTAATCTAAGGCTTCTAAAAGGAGTTTGACTTGGAGAGTCAAACGGGTAAAAGCTACTACTTTGACCAGTTAAAGGTTTGAACCAAACAGCCCTTTAGGAAGTGATTAAAAAAAACGAGAGAACTTAATTTATCCTACTCAGAATCACACAACTGATTACACAAGTAGCTTCAACACAATTATACACACCTTAGAACATAAAAATTGCAAATCAATTGAACCAAAAAAAAAAGTAAAATAAGCTGCAAGGACTGAATTTAAAATGGGACTGGAAATTGCATTAACTTGAAAGTTAGAGATTACATAAAAATTAAAAGGGCAATGAAATTAGAAACTAAGCTTGAAAACTCATTCTAGACTAAAAGCTAAAACAAAAAAAAGGGAAAAACTGAAGAACTAACTAAAAGCTAACTACAACTAAAAACTAACTCTTAATCCAGACTTCAAGTGAAACAGATTTAACAACATAAAACAGTTAAAATAAAAAACTTGCATTAACTAAAGAAAATGGAATTAACAACCAAAGTAAAATTGCATTTGAAAATTAAAGGTTACAAGGAATTTAAATGACAAATAAATTAAAAATGGGACTAGAATAAAAAAATTCTAGACTGGAAAATAAAATAAAAACTAAAAACTAACTTACTTACTTGCATCCAACTAGTTGCAGGGTGAAACCAAACCAAAAGACCACTCTACTAAACCATTTCTAACCCAAATCCAAGTACTGCTTCTACCCATTCCATTTCCAAGATCCAATGAGACAGTTTGACTTTTATTGACCAAAAGCCAAAACTGCTTGAACTGATTCAGCAGGCACACCAGAGACTACAATAAGCTTAAGTGAGCTTATTTGATTATAACTTGAGCTTATTAGAGGATTGAATGCATAAATTTGAAACTAAAACATTCAACAGTAAACATAAAATTTTGAGATTTATGTGAAAACTTAAATTGATAATCCAAAGTACAATACACTGATATTTTCACTTATATGTGATACATTGAAACTAAAAATACAACTTTTTAACTAAAACCAAGACATTAACTTAAGAAACGACATTTAAGAAAAAAATGGAAAAACTAGCTACTCCTTTTCTTGCTTCTATCTCCTATCTTTTATACCCATCTTCATTTCTCTCTCTTCCTGAGCATTTCCCACCATTGTTTTCAACCATTGGATGGCCCAAGTGATTTCTGGCCATAGATGCATTTTGGCGGGAAATTTGGTTTTAAGCATGTGGGGTGAGATTGAGTGTGGGAGAGGGAAGTAATCAAAGTCTTTTGGATTGTAGGAGATGTGGGGGGGGGGGACAGGGAAGAGATAAGGTAATGGTTAGGTTGAGTGTGCAGGGGTGTTGCAGGGCTAGTGGGGGAGAAGGAGATTGGCGCCAAAAAGGGGAGTTTGTTTGACCTGTGTTGACTGATTATTAATAAAAGGGAGGGTCAAATGGTGAAAGGGTCCAAAAGGGATTAAGGCAGGGTCCAAAATTGGTGGCAGGGTCCAAATGAGTGATTAAGGTTTTAATATTATAGGGACTTTATTGCAATTTTCTGAAAATACAAGGGTCTAATCTGCCAAATCATCAAAGATGTTTCAAGGGACCAAAAGTGACACTCTCAAAAAGTACAAGGACCAAACTTGCCATTTTCACATTTTCCAGGGACTAATTCGGCCAATTTTGAAACTTGAAGGACCATTCTTGTAATTTTCTCAAATTTTTGACATTTTTCACCAAAGGGCTAAATTTGACAAGTTATGATTTTAAAAGGACCTTTGGTGACTTTTCTTTTGAAATTTTGACTAAGGGACTATTTTTTACAACTTTTGAAACTTGGGGGACTAAAACTGCAATTTTTGCAAATTTGAAATGTTTTTCATCTGATTTTGATATTTTTGCATTTAAAACACATAAAACACTGATTTGTGATATTTTGATCATTTTGATGTGTTTCTGAGTGTTTTCAGATGATTTTGCAGTTTATATTGTACAAAAATGATGAGTATTTACACACTCATCACTAGAGCAGCTCAAAAGGTAATCTATGATGGAAATGAGATTCTCAAGCCCAGACAGAAACCTACTTGTGCTGAGTGCACTGAGGAAGGTAGAAAATTAGAAGAAGTCTCTAGAAAAAAATTGGATGATAAACTTAAGAAACCCTTGTGCATAAAAGAAAATATCACCTTTAAAACACCAAATTATTCTAAGGAAAACTGGATTGCCTTTAATAAGTTTAGACCTCAAACTCAATTAACCCCAGAACAAGTTTTTTGGAAAAAAGACATGGATAAGCAAAAAGCTAATGAACTTGTTGAAACAAACACTCCCCTTAGGAAAGTGCCTCCAGCTACTGTGTATCCTCCGAATACACCAATGCATTTAGTGCCTAGAACTCTTCCCACTAAGAGCAAGACCTTAATCAGCATGTATGTTGTTTACCAACTATTCGTTGATTTTGAGAAGACATGTAAGAAGAGAATAACACCTACAGGGATAACTGAAGGGGAAAGGGGTTTTGAGCAAACTAAAGAATGCTATTTAACTGAGGTCACGCCTTTCTTTAAACAATTAAAAAATCAATTTGAGAGTCTTCAAAAAGGGATAGAGTCAGAGATTAAAGAAATGGAAAAGGAATTTGATGAAATGATAAGTGAGGTCAATGATTATGAACGTGAACTCAAATGTAACGAAATTGAAAGGAAGAATTTGCATATCTTAAATGAGAACCTGATTTCTAGTTGTGTGGCTAAAGATGTGTTTTATACTGTTACAAAGTATTCTATTACTGCTTCTCAATTTTATGAATTATCTGTTGCTTTGAAAGTTTCCCATGATCGTGTCATTGAGCTTGAAAACAAAAACTCAAAATTGAATGAGAAAATAGACCAGGATGATCATGATAACTTGGTAAAACATTTTTCTAAGCTGGAAGTTGAACATTTTGCTTTGCAATTAAAATATCAACATCTCAAAGAAAATGTTAAAACCTCAAATGTCAAGACATCCTCGGATGTTCCTGAGTTTGATGCAGTTTTTGAAATAAGCAAACGTGATGAACAAATTCGAGCTCAATGTAGCACGATCAAAAAACTGCCCAAATTTCACAATTAAAAGGTGATAAGAATAATGTGAATGGCTCCCAAATACCTCCTCCTTTAGATTCTCAGAATTCTCAAAACTTTCATCTTCAAAACATCATTAATGTTTTACAACAAGAAAATGAGAGTTTTCTTGAAGAAAATGAAAAGGTTAAACAACATTTCAAAGAGTTATATGATTCAATGAAAGTCACTCGTGACAAGAATAATGAAAAAATAACTTCTTTACAAAAGGAAATTGAGAATCTGAAGAGTCAGGTAAAAGGGAAAATGCCACTTGTCTATAATGAGAATGTTGCATCAAAGGCATATGCGGATTCCAAGTATGCTATGACTGTAAAATATATTCCTCCTCACCTTAGAAATAACGAACTTGGTTTTCAAGAATACTTTTCGTACCTTAAGGATAGTCTAGAATGTCTCCGTGAGATTGTCGAAGAGGATAGCATAAATAAACCACTTGATAGTGAAGTTAGGTATGCATGCTTATATGCCGAACGATCTCAGGAACTTTTAGAATGCTTAAGAGCAACATGCCCTAAATCCTTTTGTAAGAAAGATAAAGTCGTTATGACTTGCTCTATGCCTAGTGTTAAGCATGCAACCCATGATATGTCTTGTTCTGTGCCGAAAGTCAAGCATGTGAACTTTGATGTGCCTGCAAGTACTTCAGATCCTAGCACTTCTAGATCAGGAATGCATAAAGTAGTAAAATCAACTAATGTTCCCATCATTCCCTCTACAGGAGTAATCAGTGACACTAAGGCAAGCGGATCAAATCCTCCAGGCAATACAAAGCAAGATAGGACCTCACAAGCTAAGAGTGATTAATGGAAGAAAGTAGAAGACCACCCTAGGAACAATAAGTTAGTGTTGAATAAGATGAATCGTGTTGATTCTAGTATTACCTATAAGCGTACTGTAATTAATTCGAATTCTGCTACTTCTTGCAAAACATGTAATGAATGTTTGATTTCTGGTATTAATCATGAATGTGTTGTGAATGATGTGAACAATTCTGTTATATCTCCGGTAAAAAATGTTAACACTAGAAAACAGGTTAAGAAGGTCAGAAGACCAAGGTGGAAGAGGGCTAGAAAACATTGGAAACCAACAGGAAGAAAATTTAGTAATGTAGGTTATCATTGGTTACCTACTGGCCGTAAATTCAATCTTAATGAGTTGTGCCCTAAATTATCTAGATCAACGCCCATTAGGAAATGGATGCCTGCTGGTAGAACTATACCTTTAAGAAGTGAACATACTTTGAATAGATCTACTGTTACTACTAGCCCGACATCTACCTCTAATGATTTCATTGACTCTTTTTCTGATATGGATGTTCCAATCTTGTTTTCTAACCAAGTGGAACCCATTCTCGCATGGGGATCCAAACTATCCAGTCATCCATACTTGTCTGTGTTCAACTGCAGGTCGTTCAAATCGTTTTGTGGTACCTGGACTCAGGCTGTTCCAAGCATATGACTGGAGATCGCTCGCGGCTCATGAACTTCGTGAGTAAGTTTATCGGGATTGTTAGATTCAGGAACGACCATTTTGGGGCAATTATGGGTTATGGAGATTATGTGGTTGGTGATAGTGTAATTTCGCGGGTATACTTTGTTGAAGGTCTTGGTCATAATTTGTTTTCTGTCGGTCAATTCTGTGATTCTGATTTAGAAGTGGCCTTTAGAAAACATACTTGTTTCGTTAGAGAACTTGATGGTGCGGAACTTTTAAGAGGAAAATGTGGAACAAACCTATACACCATCTTTATCGAAGATATGATGAAATCTTCTCCAATCTGCTTGTTATCTAAAGCCTCTAAAACAAAGTCATGGCTATGGCATCGCCGTCTCAACCACTTGAACTTCGGAACCATAAATGATTTGTCTAGAAAGGATCTCGTAAGAGGATTACACAGATTAAAGTATGAAAAAGATCATCTTTGTTTAGCATGCCAATTGGGAAAAAGCAAGAAATATGCCCACAAACCCAAACCCGCAAACTCAGTTATGGAAGTTCTTCATACTTTTCATATGGATCTGTGCGGACCCATGAGAGTGCAAACGATAAATGGGAAGAAATAAGTGTTAGTCGTGGTTGATGACTACTCCCGATTTACTTGGGTTAAGTTTTTGAGGACAAAGGATGAAACTCCAGATGTCATCATCAAACTTATCAAACAGCTGCAAGTCAGACTTAACAAGACCGTTAGAATTATTCGAACGGACAATGGAACTAAGTTTGTTAACAATGAACTAAGTCAGTTTTATGAAAGCATTGGAATCAGCCATCAAAGAAGTGTTCCACGTACTCCTCAACAGAACGGAGTAGTTGAAAGACGTAATCGGAACCTTGTGGAAGCTGCAAGAACAATGCTAATTTATTCAAAGGTTCTAATGTTTCTCTGGGATGAAGCTAATGCCACTGCTTGCTATACCCAAAATCGTTCCCTTATACACACCACTCATGGAAAACTCCATACGAACTTGTCCACAATCAAAAACATGATCTCTCCTTCCTTCGTGTATTCGGTGCTTTGTGCTATCCAATGAATGATGGTCAAGATTTAGGTAAATTAAGAGCTAAGGCGGACATTGGAGTTTTTGTGGGTTATGCACCAAACAAGAAGGGTTACCGAATCTACAATAATAGAACTCGAAATATCATGGAAACTATTCACGTCACGTTCGATGAGCTGTCTGGGCAAATGGCTCCAGGACAATCAAGTTCTGGACCCACATCTCAACATTCTGTAAGTAATCCCATTAGTTCTTCTCTTGTACAAAACCCCTCACCAGCAGTTCCATATGTACCTCCTTCTGAAGAAGATTTGAAGAAATTGTTTGATCCAATGTTTGATGAATACTATGAACCTATTTCTAATGATCAGTCTAATCCATCAACAGTGGTTGCCCCTAACCCAGTCAACATAGATAACCCTTCAGTTTCTGTGTCGCTAAGTCAAGAAGCACCTACTGCAGATCACTCATCATCATCATCAAATCCTCAATCATCAAGTGTACATCATAGAAATGTTTCTTGCAACTATAATGGAGATAACCCCTTTGCTACTCCAGAAGATCCTCCATTTGAGAACATATTTGCTCCTGAACCAACTTCAGAACCATCTTCATCAGGAGATCCAAACTCTGTTACTTCAGTCCCTCAACAACAACCACACGAGCATCTTAGAAAATGGACACATGAACATCCATTGGACAACATCATTGGGAACCCTTCTCGTCCAGTATCCACTCGTAAACAACTTGCAAATGATGCCTTGTGGTGCTTCTTCAACTCCGTACTATCTAAGGTCGAACCAAAAGACGTCAAGATAGCCATGACTAAAGACGGCTGGTTTTATGCCATGCAAGAAGAAATTCATGAGTTCGATCGACTAGATGTATGGGAATTAATACCTACTCCAGACTGTGCGATGATCATTGCTCTAAAATGGATCTTCAAAGTAAAACTTGATGAGCATGGTGATGTACTAAAGAACAAGGCTCGACTGGTTGCAAAAGGATACCGTCAAAAGGAGGGTATTGACTTTGAAGAATCATTTGCTCCAGTTGCATGTATCGAAGTAATCAGAATCTTCCTGGCTAACGCTGCCAGTAAGAACATGGTAGTCTATCAGATGGACGTAAAAACTGCTTTTCTTAACGGAGATCTTAAAGAGGTTGTATACGTCAGCCAACCAGAAGGTTCTGTGAATCCAGAGCATCCTACTCATGTCTATCGCTTGAAGAAGGCCCTCTACGGTTTAAAGCAAGCTCCAAGGGCATGGTACGACACGCTATCAAAGTTTCTTGTATCTAATGGATTCAGCAAAGGAGCAGTTGATCCGACATTGTTCACCAGAAAGTCAGGCAAACACTTAATTTATGTTAAAATCTATGTTGATGATATTATATTTGCCTCGACTGACCCCAATGAATGTGACCGTTTTTCTAAGGAGATGGGCTCCAAATTTCAAATGTCAATGATGGGACAAATGTCATTTTTCTTGGGATTACAAATTTCACAAAGTCCCAGAGGCATTTTTATCAATCAATCTAAATATGCTAATGAAATCTTAAAGAAATTTGGTTTTGATTCTTGTGACCCTGTCGGCACTCCCATGGTGGAGCGTACTAAACTGGATGAGGACCAATCAGGGATCATGGTTGACCAAACTAAATATCGTAGTATGATTGGGTCCCTGATGTACCTCACCGCCAGTAGACCAGACATTCTGTTCGCTGTATGCATGTGTGCTAGATACCAGGCTAAGCCTACCAAAAAGCACCTTGATGCGGTTAAACGGGTCTTTCGGTATCTCCAAGGAACCATCAACATAGAACTTTGGTACCCGAAGGACACCGGTATGTCACTAACAGCCTATGTAGATGCTTACCATGCAGGGTGTCAAGATACACGTCGAAACACGTCAGGAGGTGCTCAGCTTCTGGGTGATAAGCTTGTGAGCTGGTCTTCAAAGAAACAAATGAGTACCTCTATATCTTCTACAGAGGCAGAATACATAGCCATGTCATCTTGTTGTGCTCAAATCCTATGGATGAGATCCCAATTATCTGACTATGGCTTTGAATTCAACAAAATCCCTCTGTACTGTGATAACAAGAGTGGCATTGCTCTCTCATGCAACAACGTTCAACATTCAAGAGCAAAGCATATCGACATTCGACATCATTTCATCAGGGAGCAAGTGGAGAACGGTGTGGTGGAACTATATTTTGTGAAGACTGAATATCAGTTAGCAGACATCTTCACCAAAGCTCTTCCTAGAGAACGTTTTGAGTTTATCCTTCCACGGCTTGGTCTAAAGAGTCTACAACCGGAAACACTCAAACGTCTTCAAGAGGAAGACGAGGAGTA
Source organism: Chrysanthemum seticuspe (assembly GCA_019973895.1). NCBI lineage: Eukaryota > Viridiplantae > Streptophyta > Magnoliopsida > Asterales > Asteraceae > Chrysanthemum > Chrysanthemum seticuspe. The sequence goes on along the minus strand of BPTQ01000005.1, from coordinate 139,513,227 downwards.
AAAGTTTTTCTTCATCCATCTCTTGTAAATATTTATTCAAAAAGCAAAATACAAAATTATAAAACCCACAAAAAGAAAATAGAAAAATATAAAATTTCAAAAATCCATAAAAATCATAAAATCTTTGAAAAAGCTCAAAAATATTATTTTTCCATCTTTTTCTATTCTTCGATAACATCTACGGTCTTTGATTTGTCACTCCAAGAATGACACGAGTCTTTAGATGAAGTTCGATTGTACTTAAACTTTAAAAAAAAATTGAGATGGAGAAAAATGGTGGTTTGTTGTCATTTCAGACAGTAACTCGTTTTAAAAGAAAGAACATAGCCCTACTTAATATAAATATTTGAAACCTCTTGCTCTGATTCTAAAAGACAACTGTGTCTTAACAAATAGTTTTCTTTCTAACACATTCTTCTGAAAAATATTTGTCACTTTATGAAAACAAAATTGCTTTAAAAATAACTCTGAATATCTGTAAATCATTTGGACTTATCGTTTGACAAAATCTCTTACGCTCAATCAACAACATATGTCATTGATTGAGGGGGAGAATGATTTCTATCAAATCCAAAGGTTATTTTTCAAACAATTGGGACGTGATCAAACAAGGTCTACTTTTGATAAATAAAAAAGAACAACGTTTTACATTGTTTTTTTATACATTTGGATCCAGACCTAGGTTGTGTTTTCATAAGATACTTATGCATGTTTGAACAATGGAGTTTAAAGTCTCAAAATCTGATCCTTATCAGTTAAAATATTTTTCATAAGCAAGTCACTTCTCTCCTCAAAAGTTTTCAAAAATTAATTTAAATCAATAGATATCACAAATCTCAAAGGATTTGAAAATTGTGATCGGGGGAGAATTTGTGATTTAAATTGGATATAAACTGATAATTCGATAAATGGTTTAGAAATATTACAACAAGCTCTCATCCCTACATGTGCCAAAGCAATTTCAAACATACGATGCACATGTTGAGGGGGAGGTTTTTCTGAAATATCAAAAATAATTCAGGTACTAAATGCTTTGATCATAGATCACAGGTACCTGGATTGATTATTCAAATGGTTTCAATGGCAGAAGAACAATACCAAAAAGACCGACCAAATTTATTTTATGCATAGAGATATAAGGATGGTTAGGTTAGGTATTCGTTCCCATGATCCCACCAGAGCCGGAGGGATCTACCCAGGGACAATCCACTAGATAGTGTAGAAGTCCTTAGGTATGATGGAAAAAGGAGAAAAGTGAGAAATGGGAAGAGTGCGGACTGAGATAGAGCTAGAACTGGAACAAACCCAACAAGGTTCTAGTTATGAAATTTCGGTAAGCACTGAAGGCGTTGAAAAATGAAAAAGAAATAAATGAGAAAAGGGTGAAAAGAAATAGCCCTCCTTTATTTCAACCTTAGGGAAGAAACTGGGTTCAATTCATATGATACTAGTAGTTACCTAGGTAATACCGGTATTGAAGACAAGACGTCATGGACCCAGTGACGCACTGCACTACAACTTTCTAAGCTACTCAAGTTCCTCTTAAAAGGACTTGTTTCATTCTCACGGGGAACCTACATTATCTATGGATTTCTCTTATAGATTGTTGATATTGAAGAAGGAGACCCTCTCCCTAGTCTCCGGCATAGGAACCAAATGTGCACTATTGAGTCTAGAGCCACAAGATCATCAATAAATCTAATTAGGACACATTATTCTTGAAGACTTGCTGTTTCAAACAATGTGGAAAGTGAGAATATATCTTAAGAGTCCTACGCATTATCCTTGTGGTATTGCCAGAACATTTGAGTGACATGTTCACATGTTCACAATGAAGATGGAAAATCTTCTAGAGTCAACATCAAACAAGCTCTTGGTAGGTGACATGTGAGATCTATACAATAGGTCAAACTCGTGACAACTGGATTGAAACAATGGGGCGATTCAAGATTGAATCAACCTTGGTCCAGGAAATGGACTGACGGATACCTTTGAAAAACCGGTCGTTGTGCTTAAGAATTATTTTCTCTAGCACATCGACTGTGTATTAATATTTCAAAATAAAAGGTGTTTATGATTGATAATTGATTTTTCTTAAAACCTTCGTTGTATTGCAAAACACTTTATATTAAGCAATACACGATTGTTTTTCAAATCACTTTTCATCAATCAGAGAATCACAATTCGCTGGTTCACTCACTCCGTGTTGTCTTCTTTGAGACGTTCCGGTTTGAGAACAGCTAGAACAGCTTGAAACCCTGTCAAGGAGATTCTTCGAAATTATACCTGATCACAGGCAGTACTTGTACTGATCAACGGGGAACCGTGGGCCGTGTACCTCAATTCAGCGAAAGTGATCAAAGACACTTTCGTGTGTTTTATTGCTAACTGTTGTATGTAGGTACACCCAACGTTTGCAGCTGTTCAGAATTGAGAAGTCAATCCATAGCCGCATGCTCACACATCACATTCATGTCTAAAGAATTCATGGCAAGTGCATATCTTCATCAACGACTCTGATATTTTTACTCCATGCTTCTGCTACGCTGCTGCAAATATCTTGAATCAACAAAAGCTTCCACAACTCTGATGAGAAGATATCATGATCCAGAATGTGAGCATGTCAGTCCATATGTCACAACATCACATAATGTCAACATCACAAAGGAAGAGTCAGAGATTTACGGTAGCTGATGATCTCAATACTGGCTCAAAACTCATCCTCACGTGGAGCAGTTAAAGACCTCCACTTGGATTAACCAAACATGCAAAACATGAAGAATCAAAGACTAAGGGCTACAGAGCAAAGAACTTAATCAAGAATCCAAGAACAATCAAAATGTAATATCTGTTTGTATTCAATATAAATTGAGGTGACCTCCCTTAGGAGGAGATTGTTAGGATTTATAAAATCCATTAGTTAAAGTATCGGTCACCTCAAGTATATGTATTCATTAGAAAGCTCGTAGTCGTAGTCAAGTTATGTTTATAAGTAGTTAGTTATGTAACACCGTGGAGGACGGACGGGTCTTTATCCACTGTATGCCTGATCCACAGCCCGTAGGAGGCGTGTCTTGTAAGAAACTATAAATACCCTCTACCTTCCAAGGTAGAGGGTTGGAGCTTCAATACCATTTTTCTTTGTTTCATCAAGTTCCCAATTCTCTCTCTAAAATTCAACCCATACGCCTCTCTTTTAATATGTTTTGATGTGTATATGAAATCCAATATGTTACAAAAACAATCCAAACGCTACTTAAAATAAAAATAAACAAAGTATGATAATAATCCTAGAGAAATAGTAAGAGAGAGAGATAGAGAAAATATTGTTCGACACACATAAGCATTGTTTTTAATATCACAATCCAGAGAATGATCCACGATCATTCGTCATCCTCTCTCATATCATCACCATCATCATCATCATCTTCTTCTTCATCACCTTCGGTCTCATAGTTCTCTTCCTCGTCAAACACCGTGTAAACTTTCCTCTTCTTCTTTTTTCCAACTCCAGATGAAGATCCTCCCACATCATATCTAGATCCACCAACCTCGGGTAATCTACCATACGCAGGCACTGGGTCGGGAAATGGTGCATAGCTAGGATACGGGTACGGATATGGACCAGGATACGAGGTGTACGGAAAAGGATGTGGTGGAACATTAGGCGGATTGTAGGGAGGTAACTCATAATTGGCTTCTTGCGCCATGTGTTGAAAGAACGGGATCGAATAATCATTAATGTAGTTGTTCCTCAACATCATCGAATCTTTCCATACATCCCTACACTCAATTTCATTTAGATGCCGATTCCAATCTCCCCAACCTGAGTCAAAGCTACTAGTCGTACCCATTTGCACATTATCTGTCGGCTGCTGTGGCGGTGGTGGGTCAATCCATGCTCCCAAAGTCTTTGTTGTTCTGTTCAAAGCCTTTCCAAAACTCTTTGCATCGCACGTCTCACTAACCTTTGGATCATCACACTTAGCCAACTCATTGTCATTAAAGTACCCTAGATTCTTTGCCAACCTCGTCACATAATGACCTCCACATATGTTGCTATTGCCCTTGATACCCGGGGCTCTCCTAGACAAATACCCGGCTATAATCCACGCCGCATTCCCATCCTTGGACTCCTCCAACAACTTCATTATCCACAAGTCCGGCTTTTGGCATTTGTCCCTGCTTCCAACTCTATGGAACGGCCCCCATACTAGCAACTTATGTAGGATTCTCAACAATGGATTCTTAAGCGTTGAAGAATTCCTACGAGTACAAGAAGGATCTCCCACGTGATTCCAATACGCGGGGACACTAGGGTAATCTTTCTCAAACCTCTTAAGCCTCAAGAAATGAGCTTCAAATAATCGATGACTAACCTCATCCGGTTCGTACAATCCAAGAGCAACCGCAAACCTCGGCAAAGTGTATGCATGGTCCTACCCACAAAGCCTAAACCAACACAAATTTCATTCATGATGTTTCGCAAGTTTACCTTTCTTTCAAAGTACATTGTTGAGAAGAACTCCAAACACCATTCACGGTAAACTTCTTCATTAATGCTAAAAGCTCTCTCCCAATAAAAATCATCGAACGAATCTCCATCAATCGGATAGACATAAGACATCCGCATCATACCCCTCAACTCATTTTCACACTCATATTCGTTAAACAAGTCCCAATCCACTAACCTCGGAACCGAAATAGTTCTAGTTTGCAACTTCGACAAACGTTCCCTAAAAGCGTGTTTTTCCTCATTGGTAAGATCTTTAAACTTCAGGTTTGCATTCCCTTCAGCTCGCATGCTATAGGTAACCTTCTTCCGTGCATTCCTTTGGTAATACTTGGTCACGAGTGGGTTCATTGGAATCCGCGTCGTACTCGAACAACCTACAACATTTCTCTGTAGAAATCACAAATATAAGTTAATATAACAGTGTTAGAACCAACGATATATGACAAAGACTCACAAAAAATTCGAAAAAAAATTCTTTGAAAGTATATAAAATGCTCCTCTATATAAAGATAATTTAATTCTCGTCGTGATGATATGTTTTTTTGCATAACGATTAACGATTCGTGAGATATTTAATTTAAAAAAAAGGATGAAACTGATGTTTTTTAATTTCGATAAAAAGGAGAAGGGTTGGTCTAGAAAGAATTTGATGTTTATAAATATCTTTCTCAGTCTAATCAAATGGCGAAACAAATATAAATGGTTTAAATAAACGGTGAAATAAAATTTAGGATAAAAAACGTTGCTGAATTAAAATTAAGTGGTTAAACATAAAATGGAGTAAATTGCAAAAATCGTTTTTGTGGTATGGCTAAATTGCACGTTTCGTCCTTGTAGTTCATTAAGTGTAAAGATGGTACGTTAACTGCATTGTTACGTGCACTTTTGGTCCTTTGACTTAACTGCCGTTAAATGGACTATGTTAGTAGTTACACTTTAGCCCTTTTTGCTAACCACCGTTGCAACACCCATCCTTAAACCACAAGGAAGATTTTTGCAATTTTTTTTGAATTAAAAAAAAAAAAAAAAATCCTCCATTTTTTTTTGAATATTTTTTTCGAAAATGTTTTTTTATATAAAAATGTTTTATAAAAACGTTTTTATATAAAAATGTGTTTTATATAAAAATGTTTTTTCATATAAAACGTTTTTATATAAAAAAAACATTTTTACATAAATAAACGGCCGTAAGAAAAACGGACAAAAATTGAAAAAAAATGAATAAAAACAAAAAAAAAACGTAAGAAAAACGGATAAAAAGCGTAAGAAAACAAAAAAAAATGGATGAAAATGGACAAAACGAACAAAAATGGATAAAAACGGGAAAAAAAATGTTACGTTTTGTCCGTTTTCTTTTGTTTTTGCCCGTTTTTATCCGTTTTTGTTTGAATTTTTTTTAATAATTTTTTCGTCAAATAACTTTTTTTTCGAAAATCTTTTATATAGAAAGTTTTTAGTTAAAAATGTTGTTTTATATGAAACATTTTTATATAAAAAACTTTTTTAATTTTTTTATATAAAAACATTTTTGTATAAAAAAGCTTTATATAAAAACTTTTTATATAAAAACGTTTTATATAAAAAACATTTCTATATAAATTTTTTTTTTATAAAATGTTTTTATATAAAACATTTTTATATAAAAAACAATTTCGAAAAAAAATATTAAAAAAAAACGGAGGATTTTCGTCTCTTTATTATTGTTATTATTTTAAATTAAAAAAAAAAGTTGCAAAAACCGTTCTTGTGGTTTAAGGATGGGTGCTGCAACGGTGGTTAGCCAAAAAGGCTAAAATGTAACTACTAACGGAGTCCAGTTAACGGTAGTTAAGTCAAATGACCAAAAGTGTACGTAACAGTGCAGTCAACGTACCATCTTTGAACTTAATGAACCACAAAGACGAAACGTGCAATTTGATCATACCACAAGGATGATTTTTGCAATTTACTCCATAAATTGACTTGAATTTGAAGAAAATCATTATTAAAAGAGCAAAAGCTATAATCCATATTACGCTTTCTCAACTCGTAAACCACTCATTATACGCCATCTTTAAAGGTAATTTGGTTACTTCTTTAATATTCATCTTTTACATCTCTAACTCCGACCAAGCAACATGAATTCCAGCTAAAAAACTCAGTTTCCGACACATGAATATTAATCCCGGCTAAATTACTCAATTGATTGAAAAAAATAAAAAGCCAAATTACCAACCAAAACGAGTAACATAACCCATTTACTAAACCATACCCTTTTTCAAGATCTTATATTACAAACACTCCAACATGTCACGTGCCCACTCCCATAAAAAACCAATCAAATTTCTGAATTCTAAACATTGTTATACCATTAAACTATTACTTTATATTGCAAAATTTAAATAGTATTTTCAGTGTTGCAAAAAATACTTACAAGGTCGATTAATTATTGTATAGGGGCTAGTGGGCCATCGATTTTTCTGATTTATGTAAATCGGTCAACCATAGTCAATGACGGTCAACAATGATTAAACTTGCCAGAAACTTACAAATCTTGCCAGAAATTAGGGGTGTTCAGTGTTTGGTTTGACACCAAACAAACCGAAAAATAAATCAGACCGAAACCAAATAAAACCGAACTGAAATTTTTAATTGGTATATGGTTTGGTTTGAAACCGAACCGAAGTATTTAATTGGTGTTTGGATTAAAATATATATAACCAAAAACTAACCGAAGAAACCAAATATCTCTATCTACATAAAAAATAATAATATAAATATACATAGTTTCTATCTTATCATCCTAAATAACAATCCTGAAATTCAACTATGTTTGGATGTTTGACACTGTAATATTCAAGCTAATAAGACTTCTGAATACTTTTGTTGAAGAAAATTCTGTTTCGCTATCATTTACTTCTTTTAAGTTGCGAAATATTTTGGTTTCTTAGACTCCTATTTTGTTGATTTACTTGAGCACTTTGTGAGACTTTTTGATTATTAATTTTATTGGAACTTTTATGTTTTTATTTAGAATTTCTAGATTATATTTTTATGTTTTCTTGCATTTGGTTTCCTTGTTTTTAACCGAAACCAACCCTAATTCTAACATGGTGTATGGTTTTAGGTTTATCCGTTTTATAATTGGTTTGGTTTTGGCTTTGACTTTAGAAAATTTTAAACCGATAAACCCAAACCATACAACCCACAAACCCGAGAACAGAATCGATTAACTCCTACAAGAAATACTCTAAAATCGTCGTAAACTAGTTTTAATCACTTATAGTCGATGTTTATATTTATTACAAGATGTTTTTTTAAGGAAAATCTTTCCGGGAATACCCAAAAATCATCAGAAATTCCCAGAACTTGAAAAAATTGGCAATCCTATAATCACCGATTAGTCCCGCCTAGACCGATTACAAGATACAAAGAGGTCACTGTCCGACTACCTATTCGCAATTTTTGCAACCTTGGTATTTTTGTAACTACCAAGAATCATGTGCAACCTAATCATTACTTTGCAAAACCATTTTTCATCTCACTCTTCACTCCACACTTTTGTAAACACTTCATAAAACAAGAAGACTTTTTCTTCTTGTTGTTCCAACAATGGAATCTAAAAACACTTCCCAAAAATACCCTTTTCAAGAAGAAACTCGCCATTTAATTTTAGAGATTTGTTACACCCACAAACAAATACACAAACTATCCACAAAATGAGTTGTCATGGTTTGATTGATGTAGTTTGCTATAATTTCTCTCTCTTTTCTTCGATAGAGCCAATCAAACCATGACAACTTATTTTGTGAATGTTTTTTGTGGTTATAGCAAATCTCTTAATTTTCACCATTCCAGAAAATGGCAAGAAAAAAACATTAAGCTTTCAAACAAGAGCTTACTAACCCAAATTTTTTCTTAGAATATGGAATGATAGTGGCTATGGAGCTTGTTTAGGTGGTTGGGAAGGGATCAAGTGTGCACAATGTCAAACTATCTTCTCTTGGGGTCAAACTATATTCTCTTGGGTTGCGTAGAGCTTGTGTCGCGTGTCGCCTAGAATTCTAGCACATCGAATAACAACAAACGCCTACTAGAAGCCTAGCAATCACCTAGGAGATCATCGATCGCCTACAAGACACATAGCAAGTCGCCGAGCAGATACAAGGTCGCGTACGCCAAATTTTAATAAAAATACATCGCGTAAAAGGTTGCGTAGAGACACGTGTATGGTTGAAAAGTAAATCTAATGGATAATATTTAAAGTTCATTTTCGAAAAAAAATATGTGCGATGTTCAATTTTGTAGAGTGCTCCTATAAAAGAGATTTAAAAGTTAGTCTCAAAATAAAAACACATGAATGCGTGTGGGGGCATCAACCAAGCTCTGTTTTTATTATAAAACATAAATGAGTGTGTGAGGTGTGCTACCGTATTGGGCCTTAAATTTTTAGAGGCCTCACAATTATAATTTGTTATATATTTGAGGCCTCAAACTTTACTTTAAACAATAATTGTTAGCATTGTACAATCTTATGTAGTAAATTTATGTTAAAACTTAAGAGAGATCAACAAAATAGTATGTTTTATATTTCAGTAGTTGGTATAATATATTTCTGACCAACGTTGTATAAGCTTTTGCGCAGAGCCTCCGTTCGCTCACCACATCACTGACAGTAGATGGCCAGCAAAATTATACCTTAAATGTCGGTACCTTGATTTTGATTACTTACAAGATTTTGATATGCTTTCTGAACTTATGTACTATCCTATTACCAACTCGGTCGATCAAAAATCTATTAAAGAAGCTCAAACTGCCTTTTAAAAAGAAAAAGAAAAAAAAAGCTCAAATGTTGTTAAAGATCTCAAGAGTACGGCTATGTTGGACACCAATAACACACCAAAAACACCCTACTACTATTAGCAACAGTAGTAGAAGATGATGATGGATCCTCTTGTTGGTGACCTGTGTGAGGGGATGTTTGGGATTGGGATTTGACACGTGTGTGGTGGTCGGAGATGTAGACGATTACTAGTGGGTGGAGTTTGAAGGTTAATACACTTATTGATGTTGCCATTTGTTTTTGTCGTGTTGTTTTTGTCATTGTGCTTTTGTGTGTGTGTGTGTGAATAAAGGGATGGTGAATGAAGAAGGGATGCATAATTAAGACAAGGTTATTATTTTCTTTTAATATTAGAAAGAAGATATCTATATCTATATCTATACTACTCTGTAAAGTATTTAGGCCTTTCACTATATAGAAAGGCTTAAAAATTTAGCCAACACACTTGCACACAATGGAAAGATTTGGTAAAATACTAATATTAGTAACCAAAATGTTCTTTAAAATGAAATTGATTTATGTACTTAATAACATAAATGATTGTAACTGAAAACATTTAAAATACAATTAAGAAAATTACACAATTTTAAATTCACATTAAATTTGTGGAAACGTAGAGGGGGGGGGGGTGGGGGGTGAATACGTTACCGTTTAAAAACTTTAGGTATCAAATCGCTTATGAAGCTTGTTATAATATGAAAGTACCAATTATTGTTTGTGACTAATATAAAGCATAGTAAACTAAATTGTCACACAATCATGAACACCAAACCACATCACAAAGAATAGTATAGTGCAAGTATAAAAGTAAAGAGATAAAGAAAGGAAAGTGCAAACCGAACACGAGGATTTATAGTGGTTCGGTCACGGATCTCCTTTCCGCCCTACTCCACTCCCCGAGTACCCAACTCGAGAGTTACTTCACTAAATCAACAAGCTCCCTTCTCGGCGGAGAAAACCTTACAATCGTCGCTTACACTTTTTCCGGTACAAAGCTAAATACCGGGTTCTAGTTCGAGGTAGAACCAACCTAACGTCGCCTATACAATATTTTCGACACTAAGCTAGATGTCGAGTTCTTTTACAAGGGTACAACCACTCCCATTATGTTTTATGGCCCAACATAACAAACCTTGTGTTTTATGGCACAAACACATAAACCATCTAATCTAGTTTGGTGAAAGTGTTGTTATGATGCAATGATGTCTACACTAATGATCCATGACACAAATGTCTAATGGATATGAATAACTATTTCTAAATGAACTTCCATTGATAGGAAGCCTTCATGATGAAGATCACAAGTTCCCTAAACTTGTTGTGATAGATCTTCAGCTTATGGTGAGTGGGGATGGCTAGATCTCCAAGCTTTCCTTTGTTGATCAAAGAGTATGCTTACAACAAAGATGAATGTTAGAAGCATTATGATCATGATCATTAGGGTGTTTAATGTATGTTACTACATTGTTAATGAATGATCTAAATGTATGCAAGAAGGTGGAGAAGATATGATTTAAAGTGGTGAAGAAATGGGAAAACAGTGGGCTTCTATTTATAGCCAAAAGTGGTCAGGAGCATCCACGGACCAAGGAGCCCTTTAAAGGGTTCCACCCTTTATACAAAAGGGTTCTGTGGGTGCCTGACAGAAAATCTAAAAAATCTTTCTTCAAATCTTTCCAAGATATTACCAAATCTTACTAAGATCACATTTGATATATTGAGTATCAATCTAACCAAAATATTCAAGTGATCTTCCAAGGATTTTAAAGATGATGCATGACATGATGTAACATGTATTTCCATTTTTAGATTAAAAGGTTTATCAAGGTAAACTTGTAAAATGTATTATGTAACTAGTTAATAAAATGTCTGGTTACCTTTTGAAATACTTGTGAATGCAAAATATAAAATGAGGTTCGAAATAGAATGGTTAACCTATTAAAATACTTAGTGACTCTAAACGTATTTTAAACATTCTAAATAATTTGTTAATGGGTTTGATCATAATGCCACATAACAAACATGTACGAACCTGTGTTGTAACATATGAGGACTTGAGTCATCGAGAGGTGTTGAATGTATGTTGAGACAAAGTGTGATTACAAGTAACTTGTACATTTTACGTTATGTATTACAAGTTACATGTTTGTCATCAATCAAAACAAACGAGACTGTATAGATTAAATATCGTAATATTTGCACTAACAAAATTATTTAAAAGGTTATTTGTTTTATTATAAAGAGTATCATGAATAAGCGATAGATTCATTTTAGAAATTGATTGTGTATAAGTTGTTAACGTGGTGAACAAAATTATGTTTGTTGATACGGTGATGTCATCCACGATGTTTTTGCAATACTAAGAATTGACATTATTTTTGTCTTCACATTATCAACAACTACGACGTGTCATCACTATTATCGTGTACCGAAACACCACCATTGTTTCTTTCTCCCTTTTGGTTTTGATGCATTGCGCATGTACTACGATAATGTATAAAGATGACTGTGATGCTTCAATTGTATGCTATTTTGAGTTATTTGGTTAAACGGGTATCTGTTGCCGCAAAGCGCGGGGTACCTGACTAGTTAAGTATAATGAGTTAAAATGATGATGTATAATGAGTGATTTAAAAATTCACAAAAGTATATTAGAGATAGGAAACATAGTATTTTGTAGCTTTTACCTTTATTAAAAAAGAAAATAGAAAACAAACTATCAAACTATACCATGTCTATTAATTGGGCTATTGGTAAAAGCCCATATGATACTAAAATGGACTTGAGATTATGATGACTTGATACTGGATTGTTTTAGTAAATAAAAATTGTTTTCAAACATATTCCTTAGCCTAAATTTTTACTTAAAATCATACATTTACCTACAAATGTTACAAACTTTATATATCAAACAAGTAGATTTGAACAATTGCTTATAAATTGAAGTCCTCAACTAAAACCCTAAAAAAATAATTCACATCTCGAGTCATTCTCTCTATTTTATAATTAACGCCGACTGTCTTTTCACATAATCATAAAACTCTGCCGCCGCACCAATGTATATACATTTTGTTTCTATTTATATTTCTTGTGTTAATTTCGATGATTAATAAAGATCGCGATGATGGTTATTACTTGATCGATTTTGATTTGATAAAATCTAATACTTATACGATGTACTGCAACGATGGTTATTACTTGATCCATTTTTTTGAGAAGATCTAATATTTATATGATGTATTGTAACCAAAGAGTTTAAATTTATGTATTTCCCGTTTAAGATATGATTATAGATACAAGTATCGCTTAGATCTACCAAACTAACAATTTTCTCTTTGTGTTTGACAGAAATTCGATCAAACTGCCGATTTTATCCTAGAAGAGCAAAAGCTAGAAGGTACATTTAAACGTTGAGTTTTACTGTTTTGTTAGGTTATACGTATAGATCTGGGAGAATATATAAATTATATTTCTATCCTAAAAGTGCATTTTATTGTTTTTGTTTTGATAAGATATGGACTTAGGTAATTATTTTTATTTGTTGTTGATCATCTTGATTGGGCATGAATTTGACTTATTTCTATAGGATGAGGTATACAAAAATAAAAATAAGAATGTTTAACCCTTTCTCTTGTAATAAGTGTTGTAGATGAGTGAAATATATGGTAAAGTAGACGGATAGTCTGAGTTGACTAAGGAGTAGAATAGATATTACCAAACGGTTTTTCTTATCCGATATTCCAATGTTTCAATTTTAGCAGAAATCTAACTCATACCAATATACTATTGGTCTATTGGGTATCAAAAAAACACATATTATAATTACTTTGAGGAGGCACTTTATTTTGCATACTCAAAAATCCTTGCATACTAAGGGATAAATCCCCACCTTCCATCTAGTTTGATCTAATGATGGATTTTAACCTAAGATTTAATATGTCTAAACCTAAGTCCATGTTTTTTTCTTGTCTTTTTATCTTTCTTATTTATTTTCTCATTATTTGTAATTTTTTTAATCACTTTTTTTAATTTCACGTTTTTTTGTTTTTTTATATATTTTTTTTCGTTTTTTTTCGTTTTCGTCAGTTTTCATACGTTTTTGTCCGTTTTTTCCGCTTTTTATACGTTTTCGTCTGTTTTCATACGCTTTCTTACGTTTTCGTCTGTTTTCATACGTTTTCGTCAATTTTCTTACATTTTCATCTGTTTTCTTACGTTTTCGTCTGTTTTCGTCCGTTTTCATACGTTTTCGTCCGTTTTCTTACGTTTTCGTCTCTTTTCTTACGTTTTCGTCCGTTTTCATTCGTTTTCGTCCGTTTTGTTACGTTTTCGTCAGTCTTGTTACGTTTTCGTATGTTTTCTTACGTTTTCGTCCGTTTTCTTACGTTTTTGTTCGTTTTCATACGTTTTTCGTCCGTTTACATATGTTTTCGTCCGTTTTCTTACGTTTTCATACGTTTTAGTCCGTTTTCTTACATTTTCGTCCGTTTTCATACGTTTTTGTCTGTTTTCTTACGTTTTCGTTCGTTTTCTTACGTTTTCTTCTGTTTTCTTACGTTTTGTCTGTTTTCTTACGTTTTCGTCCGTTTTCTTACGTTTTCGTCCGTTTTCATACGTTTCCGTCCGTTTTCATACGTTTTCGTCCGTTTTCTTACGTTTTTGTCCGTTTTCATACGTTTTCTTCCTGTTTTCTTACATTTTCGTCCGTTTTCCTATGTTTTCGTTCGTTTTCTTACTTTGTTCAAATAAAAGGGTTAAAATCTCTTTAGGTGAATTCTTATTTTGTTCAAAAAAATGCTGATTTAATGCAACACTTGTTTGATTTTGAGAATATGTCAAGTCTCTATTTTCATAGTTTGCTTCCTTTTTATTCATTTTGATATTTTTAAATGACACTTATTTATCTCTTGTGATATAACACTGTAAGAAAGATGAAGAGTATTACACTCTTCATCATATATGTGTTATCAGTTGTGATACTCAACTAATAATGTGAAATATTAAATTCATACCAAATGTGATAAGAATTTAGTATTTTACCAAGTATATATGAAAGAAATGATAATAAACATCACTTATTATATTACTTTGATGATTTTGTTCATTTTTTTTATTTGTGTTTTTGAAAATATTTAGGAAGATTTTTGTGTTTTATGATAATATGAAATATTAGAAAATGTATTTAACTGAAAACAAAAGATGTTATGAAACTTTTGTTAGACTTGTGGTGGATTTTTCTATTTAATGGATACATTGTGCATGTTTCGATAGGTTTTATAGCTGAATTTAAAAATATCTATGGTTGAATCAGCAAACTAAAGAAGTTATGGTTGAAAAAAGCACACATCTTTATATACAAATTGAGTAAGCTCAAACACCTGTGATATCACACATGATATCACAGGTGATATCACATGATATCACAGGTGATATCATTGGTGATATCACAAGTGATATAAACTATGATATCACACATGCTATCACCGGTAATATCATACATGATATCACAGGTGATATCAACGGTGTTATCACACATGATATCACGTGTGATATCACAAGTGAGGTGATATCACAAGTGTTTGAGCTTCCTCAATTTGTTTATAAAGATGTGTGCTATCTTCAACCATAGCTTATTTAGTTTGCTGATTCAACCATAGATATTTTCAAATCCCGCTATAAAACCTATCAAAACATACACAATGTATCCATTAAATAGAAAAATCCACCACAAGTCTAACAAAAGTATCATAACATCTCTTGTTTTCAGTTGAACAACTTTTCTAATATTTCATAATATCATAACACACAAAAATCTTCCTAAATATTTTCAAAAACACAACCATCACATTCTTAGTTGAGTATCACAACTGATAACACATACATGATGAATAATGTAATACTTTTCATCTTCCTTACAGTGTTATATCACAAGAGATAAATAAGTGTCACTTACAAGTATCAAAATGAAAACGGACGAAAACGTATAAAATCGAATGAAAAACGTATAAAAACGTATGAAAACGGACAAAAACGTCTGAAAACGAACAAAACGTATAAATCAGACAAAAACGAATAAAACAGATGAAAACGTCTGAAAACGGACGAAAACGTATAAAAACGGATGTAAACGTCTAAAAACAGTCGAAAACGTCTAAAAATGAATGAAAACGTAAAAAAAACGGATGACAACGTATGAAAACGTCTGAAAACGGACGAAAACGTACAAAAACGGACGAAAATACATGAAAACGTAAAAATACAGACGAAAACGTCTAAAAACGGACGAAATTACATGAAAATCTAAAAAAACAGACAAAAACGTATGAAAATGGCCGAAAACGGACTAAAACGTAGGAAAGCGTAAAAACAAGTCTGAAAACGTATGAAAAATGGACGAAAACGTATGAAAACGAACGAAAACGTAAGAAAACAAACGAAAACGTATGAAAACGGACGTAAACGGGCGAAAACGTAAGAAAACATACGAAAACGTATGAAAACGGACGAAAACGTATCAAAACGGACGAAAACGTTTGAAAACAGACGAAAATGTCTAAAAACGGACGAAAACGTATGAAAACGGACAAAAACGTCTTAAAACATATGATAACGTATATAAACGTATGAAAACGTAAAAAAACGTATGAAAACGTCAGAAAACGGATGTAAACGTACGAAAACGGATGAAAACAGACGAAAACGTCTGAAATCAGACGAAAACTTAAAAAAAAGGACGAAAACATATGAACACGAACGAAAACGTATAAAAACGAACGAAAAAGTATGAATAGAGATGAAAAAGTATGAAAGCGGGGAAAAAAAACTTGAATAAAAAAAACGTCAATTTAAAATTAAAAAAAATAATGAAAAAAACGGGAACTAAAAAAAAAAAAAAAAAAAAAAAAAAGTTAATACTAAATAAGAGTAACAAAAAGACAAAGAAAAATGATAAAAAAAACATGGACTTAGGTTTTATTATTAAATCTTAGGTTTATCCCCACCATTAGATCAAACTAAATAGATGATGGGAATTTGTCCATTGGTAAGCACCAAAATAAGAGTAAGCATTTGAAAATTCCTCTTACTTTGAGCCCAGTTTCTTTGAACTTTGTTTAAACATTTTTATATAGTTGTGATCTTATGTTGGTGATGTGGATTCTTTTATTGTCTTTGTAATATTTTTATAGTTATATGTTTATATCTAAAGAGATAATATATTACTTTAAGACTTTTAATTAGTTTTTAGGTGTTTAAGTTATAAAATGTTACCTCGACATTAAAAATATACCATTTGAGTGAAAATATAGGTATTGAAAGATCAACAGTCAACACATTAACATAAACACATATTGATTAAATTAAAATAATATTTGTAACTTGTTGGAGCCTAGTTCTTAATGTATTTGCCTTTCAAAAAAATATTTGCAACTTGCTTGTTATTAGTAAATAATAATAATAAAAAAACATTCTAATTTTTTATTAACGCAATTGATTAATTTTTCGTATCTTTTTTTCACGAATCGAGCTGCGTAATTGTTACAAGTGAAAATTTTGCTAGACAATCACATATATTCTAGAACTTTGTACGTCTATGCGTTTAGTAGAATAGGCGAGTACTCGCGTCTGGCGGCAGCGGTTCTTAGCGGTAGACAATTAATGATAAAAAATAGAACGTGAAAAAATCAAAATGTAATTGCAAACGGTTGTAACATTCGATAATTCAACTCTAACAAAAATTCTTAACATGGATTAACATTCACGAATGGTATGAGAGTATATGGTATGATTTTTTATTTATTTATTTTATTTATTTTTTTATTTTTTTTTCAAACAATGAATATTTTCCAAAGTTAGGGCCGTTTAGTTGGTGAAAAATCTCCTATTTTCCCAAGAAATTTTTCACGTTTAGTTACACTCTTTTCTAACATTTTTCAAAAAATATGAAATTGTCATCCTCTAAATTTTAACTAAAGATTTGAAAAGCCAATTATACTCTTCTCACTTTTTTCATTCTCTAGGAATTTAGAAACGAACAAATGGGAAAAATTTTCACCAACTAAACGGGCCTTTACCTTTTTCACTTTTCACATTCTACTTTTCTGATTCTTGACTTGTTGACCATTTTTTTATTTTATGTAGTATAGATAATGCAAAAACTGGATATTTCAATATTTTTTTTATTTCATCCTGTTTTAGTGACATTTTTATAGAACGGTATTTTAGTGACTTTCTTAGTTATAAACTTTTAGAAAATAATGATTTTCTTTCTTTTGTGTCATTGTTAAGTAGTTTAGCGGAAAAATAATTTATTTCCTTAACTTACGTTATATTTTTAGCAAAAGCTCTTTTGTTGAATGAACAATAATACTTGATCCATTATGTTATCATAGTTATAACTATAAGTATAGTTATTATCATAATATAACTATAACTTTAAGTTATTTAAAAATACAGGTTAACATTTTTTTTAATGTTATATGCATTTTGAGATGTTAACTTACTTTTTCATTCGTCCGAAGGAGTTAGTTTAATATATGTAATAAAAAGTGAGTTTTATGTCTAATTTAAGTTTCTCGGTATTTTTAACTTTCTAAAAGCATCTTCAATATTAGCGTTAAGGTATTTTTTTCACTAATTTAACACTAAAAAGTAAAAAAACTTCTCTAATATCATCACTATCTTTGACACTAATTTAGTTCAATGAATAATAAAACATGAACTTTATTGAAATGCTCACTAATACTATTCATTTGATTTAAACTCAATATATTTGTTAAATTTTTGATATCTGAAGAAAAATACAAAAACTAATTTATGTAAACTATAAATTTATAAGCCTCTAATCGGTATGATTACAATGAGCCCAATTTGATATATATCATTTTTAACAAATTTTGTATTTCTTATGGTAACATATATTTTAATCTAGATATAAAAGATTAGTGCTTCACATTAGAACAACTTTTATTTAGTGCAAGCATGTCTTATAAAAATGTTATTTTAACATGATTTTAGTGCAAAATTTTAGTGTTAACATTAGAGATGTTATTTTAACAATGTGTAAGCAGGTTAAATTATATATCGAAGTTCATTCATCTGCTTACATGAGATCTTTATATGTTTTTTTCTTCACTTAATATGATAATTTCTTATTTAAATTTTCTATAATGGTTAACCGAAAAAATAAAAAGACCGAAAGAGAAACCTAAAATTGATGATATCTGAAAGTGAAATAACTAATTGGTTTCAGGAATCCGGTTTCATTGAAAATGATTTAAATTGAGAAGGGTTTGAGAAGGCTTTGATTCATAATTTTTGATTTGATTCACTAATATACATCAATTAATAACGAATCGAATCTATAAATCATAAATCTATGTAAAATCAAGTTATGGTAATGATTCACTAAATTTGTACGTATGATTCACAATTATACTTATATCGCAAAATCGTGAAAGTTTTAAAATTTTTAACATTATTAATATATTTTTACACATTTTGGAATTTTATCATATTAAAATGAGTTCCTACACTTGAAAAAATTAAATCGAAGTTAAATGTATCGTATTTGAGCATTTTCAAATTCCATTTTAATTTAAATCTTTTTTAATGGATCCAAAATTTTGGTTTCGGTTTCTCTTATCATATAAACCAAAACTTCGATTTCTATTTGGTTTTGACCATAAACTGAACCGAACCCAATCGTACTTACCATATCCGGCATATTGAACCAACAAACCTATTGGTTCTAATGTCTTAAAGATACAAGAGTTGATCAAAGAGCACCAAAATCAAATGGGCCCACAAGCATGTAGAATTTGGACAAACTAGCAGGGTATTCGCAGTAATGCGGCGACGGGTATTCTGTGATTAAATTTTATGACGGGGTACACTCGGCCCTATTTTTGATGTTTCAGATGTGTGTGAAAGATATACGAAATGGTTTGTGTGTATTTATATAGTGGATGCGGATATATGTTTTTAATAATCATTACTGGATAATAATGATTTTAGTGACTACGCGTTTTTAATAATGGGCTATAAATGGTATGAAAATTGTATTTAATTTAGTGGAAACGTTTGCATTTAATTTTAATAATGAGATGTATTGAATTTTAAGCATTTCTTTTATAGTAAGTGTGTATGATTATTTTTTTAAGACTTCTTTTTAGGAAATGACATAAATGTATTATAATGTAGTTAAGATAACATAGTATGTTGACATTTCATAATAATAAATCGAAAAATGAATTTTTCTAAAGTGATAAAATTATTTCGACAACAATACCATGTCAAAAAGATGTTTAGGGTTTCATGTTTTAATTGCTTAATTGCTTATTGCATTTGTATTAGAATAAGCACCTTTGATGTTTAGGGTTTACTACTTACTAGTTATAGAGCCAAAGTGAAAACCATAAGTGAATGTCTCAAAAAATCCAGTTGTGCGAGTGGATAAATATGTGAGCACAACATCATATCATATGTGCATTCATTCTTCGTCGACCTTATTTTTTCCCATTGTAATGTACGAATACACTTATGTGTGTTTCTGTTAAGGAGGAGAGTATGCATTAGCATTTAGCAATTAAGCTATTGTTCTAGGATCATTGTGATTCACCTTCTTCATGTTGACCATGGAAATGACCAAGTCATTTTACGTTCTTCTAGTAATATTGTGTCGATAATATCCATACATGTCTGAGCTAAAGTACTTGTATCACAGACGATCGACAATGTTTTCTTATATCTCATATGATTGATAATGTGGTTATAATGCATTTGTACATTAGACGACACTGTGGATACATTGTCTTGGTTTTTTACATTAAAGTTTAGTTCTAATTAGCAATGTTAGCTTTTTTGAATTCTTAATTCAAGTGTAATATCCGTATCTCAGAAATGTACTTTGACACTATATTTTTGGACTTAAATACATGTTATATTCAATGTTTTGCATGTTATGTGAATCTTCTAATGTTTATATCAAATGGGTATTTTTGGTCTCAACATCTCACTACTGTGTAGGTTTTTTGTGCTGAATCATGCCCCCCAAAAGATCAAACAAAGGAAAACAGAAAGTGTCATCCGGTGACAACATCGAAATTCGGTCTCCTGGACAAAGCTCGTTTGGTCAAAGGGTTGTGTTCTCCAACAATATTGCTGGTAATCAAGAACTTTTTATGCATTTGTATTTCAATACTTATTATTCTAATATGTTTCTGAGTAAGTGGTCACATCGTTAGGCATTCAATTACTCATGTCAATCATGTCAAATAAACTGTTAACGTTTCAAATTTATTTCAGACGTGTCGAAATGAATCAGCATTAGCTGAAGTGATTAAGTTGGATTGATCTGAGTATACCTTATGACTCTTTTTCTTTTACGAAAATGCGACAATAGTATAGGAAGACATACACTAATTGAAAATTATTAGCTTTATATAAACGCTGTTGAAATTGGTACCCTTAGTCAATCTGATCTAATTTCCATGCAGTTCTTGTAAATCCACCAAATAATGTGGACAATTTCGAGGCACTTTTCAAGGTATCCAGGAAGACGTTTAACCATATACGTTCCATAGTAAGAGATCACATAATGTCTCTACATATAAGCTTTAGATTTCAGGATCATAAAGAAATGTCTCTGAACGATCAAATTGCCATAGCTTTAAGGAGGCTGAGCTCAGTCGATCCAACAATAAACATTGCGGATTTCTTTGGAACAAACGGATTAACTGTCTTTGACATCACATGGTTGTTTGTTGAGGCATTGGGAGCATGTGGACGCGACCATATTTCATGGCCAAGAGATGTGGCTCCTATAAAATCAAACTTTGAGAAAGCTGGAGGTATGCCAAACTGTTGTGGTGCAATCGAGACTGCTTATCTCAAAATGTACCCACATAATTCTGAAGGTAACACCACTGTATGGCTTGATAGCGAGAAGAAAGATAGTATGATACTACAAGTCATTGTGGACCACAAATTGCGGTTTGTTGATGTAGTTACTGGATGGCCTGGGTCTATGACTAAAGAAGACATCCTTGTTGGATCTCAAATCTATAAATTGGTACAAAATAGAGAGAGGTTGGATGTCCATAGAATGACGCTTTGCGAGGGAACTGAACTTAGAGAATATTTAGTTGGAGGGTTTGGCTTTCAGCTTCTTCCATGGTTGATAACTCCATACAAGAAAAAAGAAATGTCAGAAGATGAAACCGAATTTAACAAGAAACATTTAGCAACAAGATTAGTTGCTAATCGAGCATTAAACAAACTTAAGAATGTTTGGGCGGTTATTGACGGTGGTATGTGGAGTCCCGATAGGAATAAGCTGCCAATAATCATTTTTGCATGTTGTTTACTTCACAACATTGTAATCAACATGGAAAGAGATGGGACATCGGATGATTTAACGGTGTCAAGTGAACCAGACCCTATGCATCAGCCAGATAGAAGTGAGTTGCTGGACAAAGATGCTGCAGATGCCAGAGACAAACTGTGTCTCTACCTGGCTGGAAAACTTCCTTGATCGGGGCATGTTCAAGATGTTACATTTTTTTTTTTGGCATTTTAAGACTATGGATTTATGTTTATGCTTCTTTCTTTCAGCCAGTGATTGATTTAGCATTTCATTTTAAAGATTTGGTTGTTATTTATAAAGACAAGTTTCGGAACTTAATTTGGATTAGCTGTCATATATGTGTGTGTTGGTCTTTAGTCGTGTTGATTAAATTGTCGCGAATAATTAGTCCTATATGCAAAAGATCATTTGCATAAAAAAGCTAATAACATAAAGAAATAATTGTTCACAGTACTGAAATACTAAGCATTATTTCTCTCAGGAAACAAGAACGATACTAGCTAATAATACTAAAAAATTTATTTCGGAAACACCATAGAAGACTCATTTAGATGGAGCAAAGAAGATTTCACTGTTCATCCTCTTGGAGCGGAACGACTTCTCAACCTCAGGAGTCACATTGAAGGAAGCCTGGAGCACCTCAGGGGACAACGCCTTCCAAGCAGATGTCCTTCCAGCCATATGAGTGAATATCGGGCTGTCAAAATAAACAATTGTCAGTTTTTAGATCGATGCAGTTTTAAACATGCATTGATCATTATGAGTTCACAGGATTAGATAAACATGCTTTTTGAGTGTTTAATGGATGTAAATATTGAAGAACTGAATAGATAAAATAACTTCCAAGACAAAAATGTGAAAAATGAGATGGTTTTGTCAAAATAAATAATCAATGTAGAAAAATACAAATAATCAGAGCAGAAATTGGTCATCCAAACACCAATCACAAATATCAGATAAACAGTAAAGAAAACACAAATCCAAACACCCAAAAAGTAAGTGATGAATTGAAAACAGAAGACTTACTTGGGAGTACTGATGATAGAGAACCACTCCAAGCCTTCATTATCAGCAATCTTGGATACGACAAAGAACCTCGGGACAATGAACAAATACCCTCCCTTAACAGTAGTTTCAAGAACACATTTGCCATCAACACCAACGACTTGAGCACGACCACTGCCTCTAACAATGTAAGTCACTTGAAGAGCAGAGTCACACGAGAAACCAGGAGAGCACATAGCATTACCATCCAACCTCACAAGATCAGCTCCTAAACCAACTTCACCAACCAAAGGCAAGTTCTTTGTGTTCAAAACAACAACCCGACCGCCACCCTTAATGTCAACATCCAACGGAGCTTCCAAACAGTTCAAAGCCATCCCGTCCCTGTGGTCTTTGTTGGGTTCAGGCATCTTAGCAGCAGCATCAACTTTGATGATGCCATTGTCTTTTTGGTTTCCAACAAGTGCTTTGGCAGTGGCTTCATCCACGTCCCAAGAACGGCACACAAACTCAGTGGAGAAACCAATGAAGATACCATTGGAACCCGTTAAAAAGAAGTCGGTGAATGAGCCTGCTTTGTGGGCGGTTTTGGTATCACCCAAGAAAAGAACTTGGAGCTCGGTGTCGTCTTTGTTGTACCACCATGTGATTACACCAAATGATAGAGCAATGGTATCACCAGTCTTGATTTCTAACACTTTCTCTTCTTTCTCAGGTAGAAGAATTCCAGCAACTCCACTGCCTAATATTGGAAATTAGATAAAATCATGACGTATGTCATTTTCGGTTTATAAGACATCGTGAATTATATATATAACAAGAGCTTAAACAAGCATGAAAAATAAGCTATTGAACTTCACTGTGTGAATGTATAGCAAACAGAGCAAATAAATTTGTAGCATCTATCTAGATAAAATACTTGGTATAAACATAACAGATATCATAAGAAGCAGTTCAACTAGATAGACATAAACAATTCAACACTGAAGATACATATAAAGGATGCTGCTCTATATATGTTATTAGCCCCAAGCACTTAATTTTAACATGACGAAAATGGTTTTCAAAACTTTTGTATATCACAAACATTTAAGGGCTTTTGTACAAAAGTTTTTCATTTAAACCACTCATAAGTTTCAGGTTTTTATTTGTAGAAAAGAACTGTTGATGCCGTAAAGTTTTTTATTTTATTTTTATTATTTTTTTTTGAAAAAAATATTCCTGATTAGGCTTGCTTGAGCCTGGATTTGGAACAATTGAAGGTGTATATCACAAGAGTACAGTATTAGTCCACAAATGAAACATAATCATATCTAACTGTATTAAGTTAATTATAAAATATAGTTTTATTTTGTAATAATGCAAAGAAAAACACAAATATAGACATGATCGTAACAACTCAACTACCTAAAAATCATAATAAATACATGACAAACAGAAAATAGCCAAACTATTAGTCACGTTCAAATTTTGTGTACATCTAATCAAGTGTGTGATATATATGAACAGACAAACAAATAAATCCAATCAAAAGTCACTATATTAAAATGGGTATACCTTGAAGAACATAAGCAACCTTGGCAGAATCGGAATAACGCGGAAGAGCCAAACCATTTTTCTCGAGCAAAAGCTTACCGGCACCAATGTTACCTTGACGTAGCATGGGTAGCTCGTCGGGGCACCATGCATGGTATGATCCACCAGCTCCTCCGTACAACTTCTTAGCCAACTTTGGTGATAAATCCATATCCATTCTTAAGCAAATAAAAAAAGATTACAAATGAAAGTTGATTGAACGATGAATAAAAATGTGATTATTTGATGATCAATTGGTTAGGCGAAGGGTGTATTTATACTGAAATATATGATAGTATTTGGGTGTAACAAATAGTAACGAGATAAAAGGAAATGAGGATAATCGAGATCACTTAAATAAATTTAAATTATCCGTAATGTCATAAATGGATAATACGAAGATTTTAAAAAAGTAAGTTTAGATATCTTTATATCAAACACAAAAGATACGAGTAGTTTAAATTTATATTTATATAAAAATTGATATTATTTGCCATACAAACTAAAATTATAATCGGTCTTAATTGCAAAGTTTTTTATTCTCGCGCAAAACACTCTTGTGTGATAAAAGTTTTTATTAATTAAGAAAGATATCTAAAAACAACATATTTTTAATACATTTTCAGAATAAATTCTCTTTTTTCAGCTTTAAAACATAATTGTTATGTACATATTCGCGGATAGGAATCTGTGAAAGTTTATACTTTGCAACATTTCTGTTTGACTTTAAAATCGTTAAATCCAAAATGGATAGGATTTTGTAAAATAAACATTAATAAGGTCATGATTATCATCTTTTCGAATTTTGAAAATACACCAACGTCGGATAGCACGTTATCAAAGGACCCATTTAAGTAATTATAACTTTAAATCTTTTTCCATTTTATAGGTGCATCAAGAATTGCCATAGAA
Source organism: Chrysanthemum seticuspe (assembly GCA_019973895.1). Classification (NCBI taxonomy): domain Eukaryota; kingdom Viridiplantae; phylum Streptophyta; class Magnoliopsida; order Asterales; family Asteraceae; genus Chrysanthemum; species Chrysanthemum seticuspe. The sequence continues at coordinate 139,488,033 of BPTQ01000005.1, read as the reverse complement.
GCTTTATTACTTACTTGTCACAATCTTGTACGTGACTTTGAGATAGTTATAATTTAAAGAAAAAAAAAAGTTAGCTCATTTTGATCTGAAATTCAAAGTAGATAATTATTTACCCAAATTAAGTTTCTGTACCAAATTCTATCCGGTTTAGATATAATGAATTTAAACTCAAGTGTGGACCAGTCCTATGGAATCTTGACAATTTTCAACGGGATCTCGGTATATGGCTTAAACATAATCTTGGGAATTATGCTGTGTGGAACAGGGAAAAAGCTGGGAGAATCTCGGTAATTAGGACATAGGGTACAAAAATGGGATTTAAGGTTTGTTTGAATATCGGTAACTTTGTGGTGACAAAAGTCGGTAAAAACAAGGTCCAAAGGTTGGAATTTTGGCTTACAAATCTCGGAAACTAGGCTGTTAGGGAAAGTACGTATTTTGTTTTGGTCAAATGTAAGTAGAAAAGAGGGTTTTGACTTTCCTTTTTCTATCGATTTTCCCTCTCACCTCTTGGTAGATTCACTAACAAAACAAGGACCAAAAAACACAATTAAAGCTTGTGATTTTGACGTTGTAAACTCAAGTTTTTTTTTTTTTTTTTTTTTCTTTTTGTACTAATCCCCTCTATAACGAGTTTATATCCTTAAAAATGTCTACTTTCAGTAATCGAAACGTAAAGTGAGGACCTTTTTTGATTTTCTCATTAAGTACTCAAAACCGCAAATTTTTTATAAAAAACTATATAAAGTCGCGTTTTTTGTGAATATTTTTGCACAACCTTGATCTAAAACATTAAAAACATCATAAAGGGTCTCCTTAGTGATGTTTTACACGAAAAAAATCAAGAAAAAGAAAAAAATAAGCACTTTATAAGCTGAGATATAGGATAGTATGCAAATATCAGTACTTTTGATAAAAAAAGGATGCGTTTTTTGGTTTTTGATCTAGCTTTTTCGCACACAAATGTTCAAAACTACTAAAATTACACTTACACGTCTGATATAAGTGAATTTGAGTCGTTTAAAGCAAGAGAAAAAGCAAAAGACGCAATCTTTTTGGAAAACAAGTACACATATCAGTAACTTTGTAGTTTGAAAATAAAGTTGCCTTAAAATTTTGATGAAAATTTTGGCACACTTTTGATCTAAAAACACACCACAACACCCTTATATGTTTGTCTAAGAGATTATGGATGCGACTTGCGACAACACAAGATAAAAGCAAAAACACAAGCTTGTATGGTGAACTAAAAATCGATAAAAATGAGTACAAAAAGGTAGGAATTTTTTCAACACAAGCACACATCTAGACCATCATCTAGCTCATAATACCACTTGTAAGGTCTTTTACATAGTGTAATCATTCACCAAATATAGTAAAAAAGTTTTAGAAAGAGAGAGAAGAGAGAGAAAGATGGTAGAGAGAAGGAAGATGAGAGGTGTGAATTCTGTGTATTTTTCTCACACTTAAACAAAGAACACTCACACTTCACAAATGAAGTGTAATTCGTCTAATATAGATGGGGAAGGGAAGAAATGGGTGAATGGGCTTGGACTAGGTAGTTTACAAGGTTTATACTACTGTAACATATAATATATTAGCTTAAGTTAGTCCATGTTTAGTCCATTAGCCCAATACAAATCTATAATAAGCTATTACATAGCTTACAAAGTTCTTAGATGATAACTAACCATCACTTCTTAATGCTAACAATAATAATTTAATCATTTAACTTTTAGTTAATTTATAGTTTATAGTTTAACTATTCAAACCTTTTCGACAATATATTTATTATTACTTTGACTATTTAATTTAACCTTTTAACTTTGTTTAACAATGTTTTTCTTACCCTCAACTGTAGTTTGTTATTTACATAAATCTATTAACTTTAAATTTACATACTATTTTTTCATTAATATTAAATGACCGTTAAAAACTTTAAATGACCGTTTAATCTAAACGAGAAAAAAATAATAACTAACTAAAAATAGAAAACTACTATGTATCATGAGGTATGTTGGTTCATGTAGCGTTAAAAGTAGATAATCGTCCTCGCCAGGCTGGTATCTTTTTTCACCGACCCGATTCACTATATCCGTTATTTGAGTACCGGGTACCCATCGCCTTTAGGTCTGGTTCAGGTTAATAAACATGATGCTTTCCCCCTGAACTTGGTAACTAATTTTTATACTACCAAAATTTACTCCAACTGTGAACACTCTTTTGTCGTAATGATCATAATATTTATGTCATTTGAAGTTACATATACAAACGTTAATTAAATAAATTAAAAGTTAATAATTAATTGAATTTTGTCTAATCAAATGGTGAAACAAATCTAAATCGTTTTATATAAGTGGTGAAATTCGGGATAAAAACATCAACGAATTAAAATTAAATGGTTAAACCGTACATTAACTTGAATTTGAAGAAACCATTATTAAAAAGGTAAAAGCTAAAATACTTTATGCACTAACACATATAACTCATTATGTTATTTCAACTAGTAAACCACTCATTTTGCACCATCTTTAAAAGTAATTTGGTCATTTCTTTCATATTCATCTTCTACATCTCAACTCAGGCCAAATACCATGGCTAAAAAACCCATTTTCGACAAAAATAAAAACACATGAATATTAATCCCGGCTAAAAAACCAAACTTGATTGACAAAAATAAATGTGAAAATTTCATACATAGCCGTATTTAGTAGCCTATTTTCAGAATAGGTTGTATTTCAACCGTATTTTCGGATTAGTCACTTTCTGTCACACCCCGCCTAGGGTGGAAACGCGAGGTGTGACAAAGAGGATCGTCATAACATATTGATTTAAAATAATAGCGAACACACTAAATGAAAAAAAATCAATACAAAATGTCATGACGGCTCTCGACATAAGCGGGGAGACTTGTATCGTGGTTAATCGCTACCACGACAAACATAGTCATAAATCTCACATAACACAACTCGGGACAAGTATAAGGCAACATGTTTCCAAATGCACCATAGAAATCTTCCAATGTGGATCTTTGGCACCTTTCACTAATGCCTTCAATATGACTCTTCGACACTTTTTCACTAATGTCTTCGTCTTGACCCTTTAGACATCTTTCACGTATGTCTTCTACACTACACTTCTAATGAGAAAGAAAAGAACTATCAACAATATACCATTAGTAGTCTTGATGATGACGAAGCTAGGCAACCCATGGACTTGAGCTTGCTTGACTTCAAGAGGTGGTGATCTCGCCTTTAAGAGGAACCTAGAGAATCACACAAACACAAAACAACATAGAAAGATCACTTGGATTTGTGGTTAGAGAGTTTACAACTCAAAGAGAAATATGTGTAAAAGGGGTTGAGTTACAATGAATAAATGACTCACTATTTATAGACAAACTATTGCTACTGTTCCACGGATCCCTTACTTAAGGGATCCGTCCAGTGTAAACTGGGGGAACCGTGGGACGCTCCTATTTGCCCATGGGTTTTGTGTCATGGGTCATGGGTCCTAGACTTTGGACCATGGGTATCCAAGTAGATACAATGTATCTAGTAGGTGCAATGCATCTAATCCATGGGTCATGGATAATACCCATTTATGACTTGTGCATGATGTCATGCAATGGGTTATGGGTTATGCTCCATGGGTATGGGTCATGGACTTTGGGTTACACCCAACTACATTCAATGTATTTGGTCAATGGGTCAAATACTTAAACTTCTACCCATTATATTACCCATTATAATACATACTAATTACGTATATATCTACCCAATATGTAAACACTAGTTGTTGTACATATGTATTACTAAATCATGAAAACACTATTACATGTTTAGTGTTTTATGTGAAAACGTAAGTGTGTTAGTAAACAATTGGCTCAAACCATTTACGTATTTTATTTGTTTTGTTAAAATGATTTTACGTTTGTTATGGATAAAACATTAGAAGATCGTAAAATATAAATAAACGTTTTTACGGCTTATTTGTATTAACAATCTCCCCCTTTTTGTTGATGACAAAACATAAGATTATTTTAAGGAAAAAACTAAAATTCGTAAAAGTTTGAATTGAAGTTTTTACTCTCTTCTCCCCCTTTTTGTCGAAACAAAAAGAGAAACTAACACATTGTTTTAAGAAAAACATGTGAAAGAAAAAATGAAAAATAGAGAGTAAATGAGGAGAAGTATTCTCGACTTAGCTCCCCCTTGACGAGTCCATCCCTTTGTGAGGGCGTCAAGTAAGAAAAAAAAATACTAAACTAATGCATTGCAACTATGTTTGCAAATGATTTCGTCTTTGTGACGAATATGCTCCCCCTTGATGATTGCAACTTTGCAAGGAGAACGTCATGTAGTGTAATCCTAATGTGAAATGATATTGCAAATGAATTTGCAATGTATCGCTTTGACACGAAACTCCCCCTAGCTTAGGGTGCCAAAGTCTTCATGTGTATATTGAAAATCTACAAAACAAAGGTTAGAAAACAAGTATATAATGCATAATTTCCTGCAAATAAGACTCAAGTTAGTAGTAAACAAGTCTTCTATTGTATGGATCCCACGGTTCCCTCTTTGGAGGGATCCGTCTAGGCAAAACTGAGGGATCCGTCTGTCTGTAAGCATAAGACAGCAATGGTGATGCAACAAGTGATGTTAACATCAAAATGAGATATGTATCAAGGCAACAAACATATTCTCAAGATAATATGGCATATAACATGTAATTTCATTCTATAAAACATACGAGAAATGATGTACATATCTCTAAAACTAAGAGAATGATTTAAACATGAAATATGATTCCTAAACTATTTAAGATAAGCTTAAGACTAGGACACCACTTGAATCCTTAAGCTCAAGCTTGTTTGGGTTTGTTGATCTCGTCGAAACGTTCGAGGAGGTGATAAAGCATGAAATGTTGATCTTCACGTATGATTTAGGAAAACCAATTATAGAGTATTTTGTAGTATTTGGTAACTCAAATGTATTAGATTTGAGTACCGGGATCGTTCCTAGCGAGAGATGAATGGAATTTTCAACTCACGTCGTGTTATTCAGGATTTGAATGGGAAAAAGGGAATTTTTGATGATTTCTAAACTATGGGGCAAGGAAAAGTAATGGGAAGCAATTAAATCTACTAAATCTATAATGCAAACAAGGAATTACAACTAATTATGCAAAATTAAACTAAAATGCAATTAACGAAATTACTAAAACGTAAATTAAATGCAAACTAAACTAATTAAACACCTAAAAGTGAACTAATATTTTTCTACAGCTAAGAAAGTGATTTAAAAATTAACTAAAATTAAAAACTATTTTTAATGGTTTTTCTTGATTTAATTTGAATTAAAAACTATTTTTGAACTTTTAAAATAGATTTAAAATGCTAAAAATTATGAAATCTTACAAGAAAATTGCAAAACTATTTTTCAAAAATCTTAACTAACTAAAAATAATTTTCAAAACTTAATTTGTATTTTTATGACTTTTTCTAAATTTGTAATGAATTTAAAACTAATTAAACTATTTAAATGGCTAGAAAATACTATTTAAACTAGGAAAAATCTGAAAAAAAATACTTTTTATGTTTTTTTTTTATTTTTCTAAATCTAAGAAAATTATTTTTGTATTTTTGTGATCCTTTTCTGAATTAATTCAATTAAAAGCTAATTAAAAAGTACTAAAAACTGTTTTTAAATGCAGAAAAATAGTAAATGGCAGCAGAAAATTATGAAAATTTAGAGAAAAGTTCTAATTAATATTGAGAAGCTAGGAAAATTAACAAAAGCTACTAGAGATCACAGATTATCCTACTTGCTATGTAACTGATATGAATAACCTAGTTGAAAATAAGCTAGAATCTAAATTAGACTACCAGAAGCTGTAACAGACTAAAACAAGCTTAAACAAATAAATTCAACCTAATGCAACTAAAAGTTACCAAATAAGCACAAGCTTTAAGCTGAAATCACAATTTCAATTCCTAATAGCAATTCATCAACTATGTCATGATCTACCAACTTGCAGCTTATCAATAAGTTTGAAAATAAGCTCAAACAGAAATCCAGAAATTGGAACCTTAATATGACCTGACCAACTACTTGCAACCAAAATTTAGCTTCTCAAGAGCTATATTGAGCTTTTGAGAAGCTTGATAAAAAGCTACAAACACCACTCAGCTGTGTACAGGGCTCATTTATGAAAACAACTTAACTTTGAATACCTATTTAGTTGATTTAGAAAATTTGCAAAATTATTCTAAAAATACTATGATGAAAACCACCAACCAAAATCCTTAAATCCAAAGTTTCTCTCAATTTGGACTCAAAATGAATATTTTAAAAATAAAAAAGTAACAGCAAATTGAGATTTTAAATGAGAATTTGAATTTTATGAAAACCTTACAGTTTGACTAAAATGTAATTTGATTGATTCCTACTACTTCTAAATGATGAATTAAGGTGAGTAGAGAGTAAGTTAAGCTATATGAACTATTTCTACCACTAAATGCAAGCTTGTGCAACTAAAATCCTAACTAATATGCAGGTTATTAAGCTATAAATCTGATTTTGACTATTAAGTAAATGCACATGAAATTCTATGCTATAAGTATCCTTAAGTTTCCTAAATGAGACTATAGCAACTATACTAGAACACTAAAACACCTTCAAACTCAGTTTATCCTTAAGATCCAAACAATCCTTAAGGGACTGTTATGAGCTTTTATCACCAAAAATCACAAATCAACACCATAATTCACCTCAAAACAAATTAAGATAATCAATATAGACCTAATTTGATGATTATATGACACCAAATCCGCACAGATTAAAACAGACAAATTTTAGATAGATGATCAAATATGAGCAGTTTAAGTATGCAGAAGTGACAAATGATCAAAACAGTAATTTACATCAGTAGAATAAGCTATAACAGATGAAAAATAAGCTACTCAAATACAATTAAATTAAATCTAACAGATCTAAGCTAATGAATCAATATGTTGCAAAATTAAGCTAAAAATCAGAAATCTCACTTTCAACCTCAGCTGAACAGAGGTTCCCACTTAAGGGAAGCTACAAGCTCCAGCTTATTCAGAGAATAAGCTGGTAAAGTCCTTCTGGCTAATCCCTTACAGCCACTTCCTAAGCTTTCCACAATCAATGCATAGGTATTTTTGAAACTGATTTGACTGATTTGTTTGTAGAATTGAGTAAGAAGCTATGATAAGCACACAATAAGCTATGATGAGCGTAAGTAAGCCTATATAAATAGAGAATAAGCTGAATTAAGCTTTAAAACAGATTCAAACATTTTTTTAAAAATATTTTCTCAATTTTTTTTGTGATTTTTATTTAGAAAAGTAATGAAGCTGAAATTACTAATGAAATAAGCTGGTTATACTAAAACTATAACTAATAAGCACTTGAAAACATTAACACAGTAATTATGATTAAATGAGAAATTGTACTAAAAATACTTTCCTTAACAAAACACTGAATACAACTGATTATGGAATTACAGAATTACTTTAACTATATGAAAACTATTAAAAACAGAAATAAACTATTTAATTCCTACTACAATTCTACATGATACAACTGTGAATTCGTGGGGGTTTATATAGCTGAGCCCAAGAGCTTTGGAAGCTTCAAGAAGAGGAGAGTGTGCTTCTTTTGGACGAATCTCAACCCTTGATCTGTTCCCATCAATCATCCAATCAATCATAGCCTTCCATTTGATTAGCCACGTCCTATCAACCAATGAGAATGCACCTTGGCACACGGATTGCCAAGGTGTCATTCTTATGTGTCAGAGGTGTCAGTATTGTACGAATTTGCCCTTTGATTGTACTTAATTTGGTTAATTGGGTGAAGGGTATTCTAGGGTTATTAGGTTCTGGTAATTTGGGGGTTTTATTGGTGGGTAAATTTTTAGGTATTATTTTACTTGGTTTGACTGTATTTGACCAAGTTAAAAGGAAAGGGTTCGTTTGGTTTTGATTGGGAGTCCAAATGTGGTGAAAGGTTCAATGGGCTAAGGGTCGTTTAACTGGCCAGATTAATGTGAAAGGGTTTAATTGGCTTTTGACCCTTTGTCTTTATAAAAGGATTTAATTAATGAAAGGTTTATTATAAAGGGTATAGAGTGTAATATTGTAAAAGTTTAAGGGAATTCTTGGAATTTGGGTACAATTGGATTCAAGGGTGTCTTTTGCCAACATGGGAAAGATGAGGGACCATTCTGGCCAATCTTGAAACTTTAAGGGTAGATTCTGTCAAACTTTGAAACTTGAAGGACTAAATTTGTAATTTCTCCACAGTTAATTCAATCTTTCAAAAATCATCCTTTAAGCATCAAAATCTTCACATTCACTCAGTTCTGATTTCCCGACTTCAGCTTTTGCACTCTTTTCCTTCTCGTGCTCGGTTTTTGTCTGATTTATCTTTCTTTTGTGTGTTTTGCCATATCCGTACCTGCACATGCATAAACTCAAGAAACCAACAAATATTAGACATAAACGGCTCTTTCTTGGTTATTTTGTGCCTGATTTTGGTAAAGAAATGGTATGTGTTTTTGCACATACCAAAGTACTTCATGTATCAAGCTTTCAACATGTTGACAATGATAACAATCTTTGTCATGACTAGAAAATGGCGGTGGTAGAAAATAAATGACTTGAGATGGAAGGTTTGGTTGAGTTTCCACACAAGAAGGAGGAATATGTGGAGGTATATTTGGAGGTGATTCAACCAAAGGTGGTGGTGGTGGAATAAGTAATGAGGATGGTGGTAGAGAAGTATCTACTTCCATGTGATCCGGTGGTTGATTTTGATGATTCCTCATGATCCAAAAGGGACTATTTGAGGGTGACGGAGAAAAAGATGTCGGGGCTAGTGTTGATTCAACACCTTGATTTTGTTGCTCTATTCTTTCCATTGAGAATGTTGGCAATGGTGGAGGATGAGATGGTCTAGGAAGAAAGTCCTCTAGATTGTAGAGGTGTGGTGATAAGAGTGGAGTGGTGAATGATATGGCTCTAGGCAATAAGGGTGATGGTTTAGTGGAAATAGGAGTGTTTGGTTTAGGGGGTATAGTGGTGTTTGGCATTAGTATTTTTGTGGGAACAATCCTTTTGGGGATTGGTTTGATAGGTGGAGGGGAGATCCTAGTATTTGTGGATTTAACGGGAGATGAGTGTTTTTAGAAATACAATAAAAGGCACTCCTTCCTACATGTGCCAAACGATTTTAAATTTTCCCTGCACATGTTAAGGGGGAGCATTTATCTAAAACCAAAAGGATTAAAATGTGATTGATTTGACTGAAAGTGCAGGTTCTCTCTAATATGTGCAAAACTCTTTCAAATTTCGATGCACATATTGAGGAGGAGCAAGTAAAAGAAAACCACATCCTTCCCCAAAATGTTTTATCCAAAGTATTTAAATACTAGTTTGATCGGGGGAGTGATGATGATCATTTTAGAAAATGTTATCAAGAATTGGTGCTTTCAATCTAACCTTTTCATTGGATCCTTCCTCCATGTGCCAAAATGATTTCTAATTCTCGATGCACATGTTGAGGGGGAGCATTTCTAAAAGATAAAAAAAAATTAAGGTACAAAATGTTTTGATTATATATCACAAGTACTTTGATTGATTTTTCAAATGGTTTTTCACTTGGTTTCGAGACGGAAAGAACTTTACCAAAAAGACCGACCATTTTACTTTATGCATTGGTGATATAAGGATGGTAAGGTTAAGTATTAGTTCCCACGATCCCGCCAGAGCCGGAGGGATCTACCCAGGGACAATCCACTAGATAGTGTAGAAGTCCTTAGGTATGATGAAAAAAAAAGAGAAAAGTGAGAATAAGGGAAGAGTGCCGACTGAGATAGAGCTCGAACTGGAACTAACCCAACAAGGTTCTAGTGATGAAGTCTCGATAAGCACTGAAGGGGTTGAAGAATGATAAAGAATTGAAAAGTGAAAAGGGTGAAAAGAAAGCCCTCTAATAATTCAACCTTAGGGCAGAAACCGGGTTCAATACATATGCTACTAGTAGTTACTAATGTAACGCCGATATTGAAGACAAGAAGTCATGGACCCAGTGACGCACTGAACTAAACTTCCCAAGCCACTCAAGTTCTCTTAAAATGACTTGTTTCATTCTCACGGGGAACCTATATAATCTATCGACTTTCTCTTAGAGATGGTTGATATAGAAGAAGGAGACCCTCTCCCTAGTCTCGGATATAGGAAACCAAAGTGCACAATTGAGTCTAGAGCCAAGAGATCATCCACAAATCTAATTAGGATACACAATTGATGAAGACTTGCTATTTCACACAATGTGGAAACTAAGAAAATATATATTGAGAGTCCTACGCATTATCCTTGTGGTAATTGCCAAAACATCCGAGTGATATGTAAAGCATTCACGATGAAGATGGAAATCCTTCTAGAGCCAACATCAAACAAGCTCTTGGTGGGTGACATGTGAGATCTTCCCAAAAGATCAAGCTTGTGACAACTGGATAGAAACATTGGTGCGATTGACTCTCGAATCAACGTTGGTCCAGGAAATGGATTGACGGATACCTTTGAAAAACCATTCGATGTGCTCAACAATTCTTTTCTCTAGCGTATCAAATGTGTATTAATTTTCCAAAATTAAAAGGGTATTTATGATTGAAACTTGATTTTTATTCAAAAACCTTCGTCGTATTGCAAAACTCTTTCTCTTAAGCAATACGCAATTGTTTTTCAAATCATTTTTCATCAATCAGTGAATATCAATTCACTGGTTCACTCACTCCGTGTTGTCTACTTTGAGACGGTCTAGTTTAACACCGTGGAGGACGGACGGGTATTTACCCACTGTATGCCTGATCCACAGCCCGTAGGTGGCGTTTATTGTAAGACACTATAAATACACTTTTCCTAGCAAGGCAAAGGGTTGGAGCTTCATAATATACTTTTTCTTTCTTTTACTAGAAGTTCCCATTTCTCTCCACTTTCTCTCTCTAGAAAAACCTCATTCAAATTCAAGTATGTTATAAGTGTGTGTTTATGAAAACCAATATGTTACATAAGTTCACCAAAAATTAGAGCTGGTTTATTTGGGAGACCTATTGATCCGAAGAAATATCAGAGCATGATTGGTTCTCTCATGTACCTTACTGCTAGTAGACCCGATATTCAATTTGCTATTTGCTTATTAGCACGGTTTCAAGCAAATCCTATCGAACTTCACATCAAAGAGGTTAAACGGATATTTCGGTACCTGAAAAAATCCATTCACCTGGGACTTTGGTATTCGAAGGAATCCGGATTTGATCTAATAGCTTTTTCAGATGCAGACCACGTAGGTGATCAAGTTACAGCAAAAAGTACATCAGGAGGAGCACAATTTTTGGGTGAGAAGCTAGTAAGTTGGTCTTCAAAGAAACAAGATTGTACTGCACTTTCAATCGCTGAAGCCGAGTATGTTTCTCCCTCTGCGTGTTGTTCCCAAGTTCTATGGATGAGGAAACAATTCACAGATTATGGCTTTACTTTCGACAAGAAACCTATGTATTGTGACTCGAAAAGTGCCATAGCCATCTCGTGCAATCCGATACATCACTAAAAGACCAAACATATTAGAGTCCGCAACTGTGACAACTCGTAAATTCCTCGATGCGTCGTAATTGGAGAAACATCGATTGGAGCGATTGTTTTAATTAATTAGAGATACGATTCGTATTTTATATCGTTTTTATTGGAAATAATATTTTAAAAACAATGGCGTAACTCTCGAGTCACGAATCCCTCGTTTACTAGTCAAAACGAGCCCCGAACCTAATATAATGAGAGTTTTATAAAGTTTCATTTAGGGTCCTTGTGATAGTTTCATGAACACTCCCTTCACTTTCAATGATACAAGAGTAGTCCCTCCTGGGTTTATAAATACCCCCACAACTCACCCTTCTCTCATTTTATTCATTTTCACTCTCTCTCTACAAACACACACAAATGATCTCTCTTCCCTCTCTCTATAATTATCCGGCGACCCAATTAGGGTTCTGGCGCAGTCACATTTTCCGGCCAACTTTCCGGCGACCTCTTCTACTTACACCACCTATCCCAAATGATAGATCGGTGTCTTGTGACCACGATGGTGCATGATAATCACGTTCAAACGTCCACACGCGCCTCTAATCTTGATTATAAGTTTCGTTAACCTAGGGTTTCATGTATTAAACGATTGCAAATGAGGTCCTAGCTTGGTTTGGTACGAGTTGTACTCGTGCAAGACACCAACGAAGCTCCTCTCGTCTCTATTTTCTCTCGGTAACTTTACCTCATCTTATTTATGTTTTATTTTCAAATTATTCGAGCTTATATACGTATTTTTCGTGGGTTATATAAAGTGTTGCGCATAAACTAAAAACTTGGATATAAAACTTTGGTTGAAAACTGATTTGGACATTTTTTTTATAAACCTCGTGTGGTCGTGAGTCTTAAAAGGGTGTTGCGTCAGTTTTGATCTCATGTTGTGCATAGATATGTTGTGAGGTTGTGGTATTGGATAATATGTTGATTTTTGGGTAAAACGTATGGTATAGTAATTACGGGCCTCGGATTCAGTTTGGTCTCGGATTCGTTCGGGTTTATTTTCATCAGATTTTATTAGGTCTTGAAGTTGTTCGGATTTATGATTGGTCTCAGGTTCAGGTGACTTAAAGTATAAGATGGTGTAGGAACTTGGTGAGTCTCGGATTGGGATGGAAATTTTGAGAGTGATAAAACTAATATCATTGTTACTAGTGGTTGTGGTCAAGTCGAGTCGGGTTGTCTTGGTATGGTTCTAGTCCTTGGTAAAATGATTAAAACATTTCACATGTAGGGTGTTTGTCGTTAACTGGAAATAATGAGACTGAAAAGGGGGTGCTTGTTTGCGTTTAGTCTCATTTTAGTAATTCGAAATTGGGCCAAAGTCTAGAGCATGTTGAGTTACTTGATGGGTTGAGCCCAAAGAGCAAACATGTTAAAACTTAATCATAATAACAAGTGTTTAATAATCACTTTTGTCAAGTATAATACATAATGCTTATTAGATATCGGTTAACTTGGATCGTGTCAATGTGTAACTGGGAAACACATAACGAGCTAATTATACAACGATGAAGGGATAGAACTATAAAGATGCACAATATTGGACTATAACGAATAACGAATAGGTCATTCATGCAATGGGGTGATAAATATTAAGAACTAAATATGCCAATAAATAATTGATTATTTGGTACTACATATATGTTATAACTTATAAGTGTTTAACTACGATTTATAATTTGTAATAACATTCGACAACGAGATAAATTTGCTATAGGAAGAACTTTATTAAATATGTTGGATTAACTATATGCAACACATTAGAGTCGGCATGAGTTTAATATATTTGTTTCGTGATATGTTTAAATGTTCTATTCATATTGTCGACAAATAAAGTTTTATTTATTAAAAACCCTTATTAACTACGATAATGACTTGTGTTTTATAAATACAAAATATCTTTATAAACTTTTTGATAACAGTTATATTGATCAGTATGTTGTACTCTACTAAACGTTTTGGTTTAAATGAGTTTAGTAGAATTGTTTTTGCGATAAAACTAAATATTCCATTTTCACTTCTAAGCTGCTATTGACGCATATAACTATAAATATTATTAACGGATATGGTTTAATCTATTATAAACCCTGAATATGATGGTAACTCATGTTTCACAACACATGTTAGCTTTTATAAACTTGTTTGGAAATATTATTTTGATAAGATAACTTATTAAAGTCGTAATGGTTTGGGAACGTTGGAAGAAACGAACGTGTCAATTATAGTACACTATTTACCATACCTTATATGAAGTAAATTCGGGTAAACTTGTATGATTATGAATAATGATTGAGAAACCTTTATTAATTGAGTGATAGATGGAAACTTGTCTTTTGTTATTAAACATGTACGTTTGGGGTTATTGGGTAAATTGCCGAAACTTATCAATTAACATATTTATGTTACATAAATAGTCATTGTTAATTCTTAGTCTTTGACTGGCTTGAGTATTGTCGGTATTTCTTGACTTTGTCAATGTCTTTTCCGTTTTGGCGTGAGTCATGGTCTGTACGTCTCGATTATGTCGATGTCTTCTTTTCCTCATTCGCGTGAGTTATGCATCGCGTCTATGTTTCTTACCACCACACGAAACGTTAAAACTAAACTTTTGAGATATTAATTATGAACTTTTGGGAACGATAATGTACTTTTAAAGGCAACGACACGAATGATCCACGAAAACTACAACACATTACTTTTATTGATTTCTTTATCGTATGAGCCGTATTCTAAGAATATCGTATACGCATTAGGTTGCGTCACAACTATTCTATTGTACTCGTCGTACATTCTTTTGGATGCCATGGAGATTAACTTTAGATGCCAGTCGTGTCAATAGTGAATAGTGCATTGCTGTGCCGTGATTACCTGTTATCTTCTGCTAATGTTTATTCGTGCATTGCTGTGGCTAAGGTGAGTTTCATAGCCCCACTTTTATCTATGTTTTTAACTATATTGGGGTGATAATCATGCTACTGTCTTTGGACCATTAAAACTATTTGGATTCGCTTATATGCTTGACTGTTTAGATAGTTGTGCGGTAGTTGTTGCCTTAGTCTAGGTTTAACCGTGCCTAACTAAGAATAGACTTCTACCTCGACCTAGTCCGGGGTTGGCAATTGTTCTAGATTTTGCCACGACAGTGCTGGACTAGAGTCGCGGGACCCGAGTAATCCCTGGATGCTGGATATGATTGGAGATCCGGGTAGGATCAGTGTGTGCAAACGGTATTTATCTATCTAGGTCTTGCATAGCAAATCAACTCTCACAGTTTCACTATGATTTTGTTGAACTTGAACCTATGAACTCACCAGCGTAAGCTGACCTTTTAGCATGATTTCTCAGGTATTTGAGAGATGTTTGGATTACATGATCGGTGGAAGCTTGGCAAGAAGGCGGGGTTCAAGGATCATTTCTGACTCTGATAAACTTTGGGGACCTATTTTATTAAATCATGTTTTGGGCCTAATATTTATATTTTTGGATTAAATGTTTTGAATACTTAAGTTTGGGATTGGTTTTGAATATTAAATGACTATCTATTGCTATACTTGTGTGCGATACCAATCCAATAGTAACGCCCCGAAAACTTGATTAAGTCTTCCGCTGTACCGAGATTTGGGGGTGTTACAGATTGGTATCAGAGCTCAAGGTTATAGAGAATTAGGTATTTTATAAACCCTTAACTATTACCACTTTTTGAGAAAATTGATCATCGACCGACGCACGCCCGCTTGCCAAGCCGAAGCTTCTTAATTGATTATGGTATGAAATGCGATTTGAATTATGAGATGATCTGTTAAGGGATATTGTGAACTGATTATGGAAACATTATGATTTGGAGATATGATTATTGATTTTGGGTAAATGAGATGTGATTATCGAGATATTACGGAATTTGAATTGAGTAAACGGTATATTATGATTTTGGAATTTTAAACTCGATTGATTGATAAGATGATTGATGAGATGCTTAGGGCTGATTTGATGAACGGTTTGATTGAACACTTGATTGAGCGTGCTTATACACACACAGTAAGCATGTCCTCATGCTTACGCATACCCCACAAGCATTTCTATATGCTTATGCACACCCTATAAGCGTGTCCTCATGCTTATACATGTACAGAAAGCATGTCCTCATGCTTTCGCACGCGCTATATTTTTCACAGAGTGTGGAGTCCCAAACCTTAAATCTATAACACTTAGCTTATATTAAGTAGTTGCCTTGGGTATATCCCAAAACAATAAAGAGAAAACTTTGTATGAATATACACAAATACGTGGGATCTATTGGAATGTTTTTGGAAGATTAAGTGAACAAATGAACACAGAATGTGATAACCAATAATTCAACATTATTTATCAATAATGCGGATACTCTCAAAGTATCATGGTTACGCAATTTCCTTGCGTAATCTCACCACTTGATTTAAAACTTGCAAATTAGTAGTGGTCGTGGAAATGATTTGGGAATATAAAGGAAATGGTACTATTATAACTAAGTCAGGGAGTCACGAGCGAGACCTTTTGTCTCGTGAACGTGAGTTCCATAATTAAGTTTTGATGAGCACGAGTCTAAAACGCGTTTAAAACTAATAAAACGTGTAAACTGGTGTGTTGGTATCGTGTGTTGTGTCATGTTCACGTTTGCATCTTATCATGTTTATATGTCTTTGGTCATAACTAGATGATGGATTATAATGATTTTGATGATGTCGATTGGTGTATGATCTCGTGTCGCGATTTTGAGTCGAAACTTTCGTAAACCGTTGTTTTATTCTTTAAAATTTATCAAACAAGTGGTAATCGGTTTTGATTACTAATAATGAATTCATGTCCGTTAATGTAATACTGATATGTGGAACCAGTAAGTGTTTTCAGATGATAAATTGGACTAACGTGTGATTATTTGGTTAACGTTGAATCATTGGTATGAATCAGATTTTTGGAGTCGAATGACATTTCAATTAACAGCCTTAATTGAATAACAAATTAATTGTGGTGTTTTGGGTAATTGGTAAGTTATTGACAAACATTAGATTTGATATCCGTTAATCGGTTGTGTTTGGGAAATTGAAAGAGTCAATTGGAAGTGTTTAATGGTGTTGGGTATGTTTGATTGTCTATTTAGATGGCGAGGTTGGTATGAGATTATTTGAAGGATTAATTAGAATTGTGAAAACTACTTATTTTGACTTAATGATATATATATGTCAATTTTGCGCTACGTCAGGTGTTATCGTGACTTTCTAGTCTCGACTACCCTGACAGCACCGTAACATAGTATTTAGTATTTATTTGGGTAATATGATTTTTGTAAAAGCCGAGAGTCATTACTCGGACTTGGGAACTCGAAACGAATAATGGCTCGAAATTTATATTGGAATTTTAATCGAAATTTATATTGGAACTTTTATTGAAATTTATATTGAAATTTATAAGTGAGACGAATGAATTTATATTGAAATCATATCGAATCTTTATATATATATATATATATATATATATATATATATATATATATATATATATATATATATATATATATATATATATATATATATATATATATATATATATATATATATATCTACTAGTAAATCGTACTAGAAAATATAAATGATAAATGGTTTTGTACTAAGCATTCGATAATAAAGCTCGCCTTGTTATCCAACATTTTAAAAAGGGAACCAACGTTTAAAAATAGAAACGTTTTATAATAAAGGAGTCATTAAGTGTTTCGAGGGTACGTTTATTGAAAGGTGTCATTTATGAATATTTAACGTCATTTATGTGTTGTGCGTGAGTTACGGATGACCTAACATTAATAGCGTCGATCCACTTGGATAACGGACTTATTAGTTTGACGAACCTAATAGGTTCCCGCTATGTACGTAGGATAACGTTATTAATGGGTGAATTATCCTTATGACTCGTTAGGGTGTGTTTGGTTTTGGGATAATAAGCGACATGAACAAATGGTTGAGTTTATCGAGTTGACGAATTCGATAAGGTCTAACTATTTATTCCAAAACTTATTAAACTATAAAGTTTATCATATAGACGTCTCATTGTGTCATTATGAGTCGCATTGTGGTTATTTGAGGGCATGCATGGCGATTGTCGAGTCGATACCACACACACACACACGATGATACCTAACGCAAATAACTAAGTGGAGCAACGAGATATTTCTAAGATAAGAAAATGAATACATTTTGGGCATATAACATTGAAGATGGGAATATATATTAAGAATTGGTTATAAACTGGTTGTGCCTTGCTTAATAAAAATTTATCGAACCTCGATTGAAAATAGACTGATCACCTATATTCAGCCAGAGACAGCAGGACATGGACTGATCACCTATGTCCGTCTCAGAGGTGAATTTCACAAATACTGGGAATTGTTATAACAAAATTGTGTTCGGAGTTGAGATTGGTTTTAAGAACGATGAACTTTAGGTGGACTCACACACTCACACTCGCTAAACATCACGAAAAGCCGCACGCACACACGACACACTGGCATCGTAACACCTCTTGAATCGTAACACTCCTGGCATCGCTATACGTTTTCATTTTTGTGAAATTCTTGTTTGTAACACCTGAGCGTAGTTCGCCATAAGTCGGACGAGACCCGATTGACACTGTTTGAATCCGAGTTGCTTATCGACATAAGCCTCGTCGATCTCTCTAGAGCGTTTGAAATTATTTTGGGCTATTTTTGGATTGGTATTGACTATTTTGGATTCGGTTTTGGATTTTGGTCTTTGGGTTTTTGGAATTTGAGATTCTGATCTCGTTCTGAGTTTTAACTCGTCATTTGACTTCAAGTCATCGTTTGGCCTCAAATTATTATTCGGCTCCGTTTCGTTGATGACTTTGTTAAAATCGTCTTTCGACCTTTAGTCGGTATTCGATTTCGAAACGTCATCCGGTCGCATTACGATAGTAACCATATTGGAATTATCATTCTGCCGTATTTCGATAGTAATCTTGTTGGAATCTTCATTCCACATCGTTTCGGTAGTAACACCATGGATTTGTCATCGAGCCTCGTTTCGTTGGTAACTCTGTTACCGACACTTACACCTCAAGCCTAGTCTTGAGCCGATTGTTGAGAAAACTTCCGAAACCATACTATTCACTCGAAGTTGATTTAAGCGACGTCATCGAGTCGACGTTACCCATTTTCTAAACCGATAATATTGTGGTCGACGTTGCTTTGCCAACAGCTTTCAGTTAAGGTAGTACCTTACGTACCGTTGATGTCGTACCTTATCCTCTATGTAGGAACCCCTATCGATAACGATCTAACGACTTGTTTTAGTGAAGTTGTTCACCGATGATTATCCTTAGATATTGTTCCGTCGATGTTGACTCTAGCAACATTGAACCTTCAACATTGTTTGTCAACAATAGTCTGCTACGTCACACCACCGGTAATGGTAATACCTACCCTATTTTATCAATATGGTACCTTACACACCACAGATGAGAAATTCTCTAGCATACCTACTTAGAGCCGTTGACGTTCACTCGTATGTAGGAAATGTTTTGGATATCGATTGGTAGTTGAACTTCTTTTGGGGATTTTGATTTTGGAGTTGAACCTTGAAACCTCCTGCGTTAAGTGTTAAGTGCACCAATGAGTCAATCGACTGACTGTGGTTAGTAACCCATACTCCCTTTTAGGAGTCGTACTTTCGTCTCTAACCTAGATATCATGCTAAGTCAACCAACCGATTGATGGTAGTAATCAACACTTTCTAATAGAGACATACTCTGAACTTCCTAGACTTCTCATCTAGTAGAAATTTCGTACTCAGCAGAAATCTTGAAATCCTAAGGAGAAACCTATTCACCACCCACGAAATAGTAAAAAGGAAAAGTATGGACGACAATGCTCGTCTCTCCTCATATAGTTATAGCAACACTAGGGAACCCAGCTATCTTCTTTTAAGGAAGTGAGGTAGTACCTAATCCTCTCCCTCCGGTAAAGTGACTTGCTCCAATAAGCTAGACCTCACCTTTGAACTCTAGTTACTTACCTTCTTCCCGCTATGGCACTTCTATTGGAAAGAGGGAAATTTCCTTGATCCGTTTTCCCTATCTGAGATTCATTTGGTTAGTATACACCTGATCCTCCTTCCTCAACCTTCAACTCATTTCGATACTCTTTAAGGAAGAAGCGCGATCAGAAAACCTAAGTTACACAAATGAACTTCTTCACACGTAAATGAAACCGTGTGCTTTAGGAAAGGCTAATTTCTATCTTTTATAGGATTATGGCAATCGCCACACACCCATGTTTCATCTATCACTTCCTAGGGCCGAGAGAACCGATCTGGATATGCTTGCAGTGTATCATCTCCAGACAAATGGCAGAAGTTGAGAAACCATTCAAACCCTAGTAGAACACGTAGCGTGCCTATTAAGTTTGACAATGGTCAGGATAGACACTTTCCCTTGGCCAACATCTCCTATAACCATACATATCACTTTAGTACCTCAAAGGCACTGTAAGAGATCCTCTATGGATGTAAGAGTAAATTCATATGACTGGGAAGGAATGGAAATACCCCAACTTAACAACCCTGAACCTGTTCGAAATAATACCAAGGAAACTGTTTTTAGTTGAGGTGGATATGTAAGTTACTCACAAACCATTTGGAGACATATATAACGTGAATCTCTTGAACCCTCCGAGGTAACCTAGAATTAAGCTTTCGGATCCACCATGAATTTATGTGAAGCGAGTAGTAAACGTGAAAACTTAATCCCCGCTATCTCAATCTTTTGGAAAATCCTTGCTAGATTGAGACCAGTAGCTCAGAGCCTTAAGATACCATCGAGACTCAGTAGAGAGTTCCCAACATTTCGTGTATAATAGAAAGAAATGACTCGCCGATGAGGAAATCGTTATCCCTTTAGGGAATCCTAATCTTTGGACGTTTAAACTTCGTTGACCTATCAAAACCATAGATGATGAAACCTAGCAACTTTGGTAAAGTTGCCACTCTGTCTTCGATGTTCATAGAAACTCGCAGTAAGATCCTAGATTCACGTAGAGAACGTGAAGATAAACCCTCGTGCTTTTGCACTTACCCCTTCTAGACTTTAATGGATGACTCGAATTGAATCGCGAGGACGCGATTCCGTTTAAGGAGGTGAGGCTGTGACAACTCATAAATTCCTCGATGCGTCGTAATTGGAGAAACATCGATTGGAGCGATCGTTTTAATTAATTTGAGATACGATTCGTATTTTATATCGTTTTTATTGGAAATAATATTTTAAAAACAATGGCGTAACTCTCGAGTCACGAATCCCTCGTTTACTAGTCAAAACGAGCCCCGAACCAAATATAACGAGAGTTTTATAAAGTTTCATTTAGGGTCCTTGTGATAGTTTCATGAACACTCCCTTCACTTTCAATGATACAAGAGTAGTCTGATGAGTGTCCAAATACTCATCATTTTTATGTAATCTAAACTGCAAAATCATCTGAAAACACTCAGAAACACATCAAAATGATCAAAATATTACAAATCAGTGTTTTATGTGTTTTAAATGCAAAAATATCAAAATCAGATGAAAAACATATCAAATTTGCAAAAATTGCAGTTTTAGTCCCCCAAGTTTCAAAAATTGTCAAAAACAGTCCCTGAGCCAAAATTTCAAAAGAAAAGTCACCAAAGGTCCTTTTAAAATCATAAGTTGTCAAATTTAGTCCTTTGGTGAAAAATATAAAAAGTTTTGAGAAAATTACAAATTGGTCCTTTAAGTTTCAAAATTGGCGGAATTAGTCCCTGGAAAATTGCAAAGTGGAAATTTTGGTCCTTATACTTTTTGAGAATGTCACTTTTAGTCCTTGGAAGAAACTTTGTTGAATTGGCAGCCCAGGTCCCTGAATTTTCAGAAGTTACAACAAAGGTCCCTAAGTAATTAAAACCCTTTAACCACCCTTGGACCCTTGTCAAACCAAATGGACCTGCCATCCTTTTTTGACCCCTCCTATTTTTGAACCCCCTATTATTAATATCTCTGCCCCAGTCAACTGCTTGGTCAAACAAACACTCTTTGGCGCCCAAAGTCTCACCTTCTTCACCTGCTATCACTGCTCACCAGAGAATCCATCCCCCCTCTTCTCCACATCACCCTCCTTGTCCCCCCACCTCAACACAATAACAAGATACATTAAATGCATTTTTTTTCTCCCACACTCAAGCTCCCAACTGCTAAGACCTTTTTGGCGCCAAAAACAATCAAACGGCCAAAAATCACTTAAGCTCATCCAATGGTCCAAGATATTGGTGGGAAATGCTCAGGAAGTCAAGGGGAAGCAAGTTGGTATAAAAGAAAAGAAGAGAGAAGCTTGAAGGCAGTTAGTTAGTTTTGTAGTTTTTTCTTAATGTCAGTTTTTATATTAATGTTTTAGTTTTAAGTTCAAATGTTGTAATCTCATCTTTTATGTAACACAATTAAGCTACTTTATCTTTGTAATCAGTTTTAATAATCAATTCTCAAGTTTAGCTAAAATTCGTATTTTGTGTTTACTGTTGAAAATCCCATTTTCTAATTTTCATTGATAAGTTCTTAGAAGCTTAACTTTAAACTCAACATAGTATATTTAAGTTATTTAAGTCTTTTTATAAGCTCAAAAATCATTTTCAAGTAAAATTGACCCATGGTCAACAAAAGTCAACAGAAAGCTCAAATTGGAAAGGTGATGAATTTGGTTGATGCAGGGGTGATAATGGGTTGAAGTAGCATAGGTTAGGCTAGTATTGGGTTTGGTTTTGGTCTGCAAACAATTTGGATACCCAGGAGTGAGTTTCTCATTTTCTATTTTTGAGCCATTTTGCATATTAAGCTTATGTCTGTATTTGCATTTGATTTTAGTCCTACTTGTTTCTTTAAGTGTTAATTAGGGTAATTAGATTTGGTTTGATCCTTTTAACATGTTGGTTCATCAGTTTACTCAGTTTTTAGTCTTAGCAGTTTCAATAAAGGGGTGTTTGGATTTATTAGTTCAGTCATGTTATAGGCTGCTTGTGATGTTGCTTATGCTAGTCTCATGTCTCATTAGCTCATAGTAACTCATAGAAACAAGAAAAATCAGTTTTCAACTGTAAGAAAGTCAAAATCCAACTTAAGTCATCTCAACAGTAACTGTTGAGATTTTTGTAAAACCAAATCTTGTTTTTGTGTTCCAAATTCATAAACAAAGCTTGATATAGCTTCATTTAATCTAGTAACATCATTCTCATCCTTAAAATCAAGATCAAAACTCAAGATAGTCAACTTTTCAGTTTGATCAAAAAGTCAAAAGAGTTTCAAAATCAGTTTTTGTGCAGAACTTGCAGGGCCTGCACAGTGTTTATTATTTACAAGTAGAAGCTCAAATTTGGTTTACAAGCTCTTTGCTAGGTGGGCTTAAGTCCCACATTTCTGGTTTTCTGTTTGAAGCTTCTGATTAGCTTTTAGATTAGCTTAAACCTAGGTACCTGTTATTGTATTTGTTCTGTGCAGCAGTACTGTTCCTTTTTGCACCTTTTTGTTTGATCTGTAGCCTATTCATCTCAAGTCCATATTAGTTGTAACCTTGGATTTAAGTTCTCTGCTAGGTTGGCTTGAGAGCCATGCTCTTAGTTTTCTCTTTAGCTTATTGGATAAGCTGAGGCTTAAGCTCAAAGTAGACCCCTAGAACCTGTTTTAGCTATTAGCTCATAATCCTCAAATCATTGCAACTAGCTTATCAGAGGTTGTAGCTTGCTGAAACTTGTTCCATTGTAGTCCTTTTAGCTTATTATATCTTCCTTATCAGTTTGGTACCCTTTGAACTCCATTTGCTTATGTAAGTGCTTATTTCAATAAGCACTTACTCATCAGTTTCAGATTCTGCCACACAAGCACTGGTTTTTCTATTTTTCCCAGCTTCCTAATATCATTTTAGACTTTTCCTGAAATTTTCAGATTTTTCTAAGTTGTTTTGCTATTTTTCTTAATTTAAATTAGTTTTTAATACTTTTTAAATAGCTTTTAATACAAATAAATTAGAAAAAGCTTAAAAAAATATGTTTTCTATTTTCTTAGGTTAAGATAAATATAAAAGTAATAAAAAGTATTTTTCCCTATTTTTCTCCTTTTATTTGGTATTTTTAATAATTTAAATTAATTTTAAATAGTTTTAAATTAATAATAAATATATAAAAAGTAAAAAAATATATTTTCAGTTTTAAAATTAGTTTTATCATATTTTAGATTTTTCTAAATCTTAATTTTATTTTTCTAGTCTTATTTCATATTTTCTTTTATTTTAGAGTATTATTAATTAGTTAAAAATAGTTTTTAATTAATAATAATTAATTAAATAGTTGTAAAAATAATTTTCCTTTTCTAATAATTTTCTTATATTATTAGGTTTGTAAAAATGTATTTTTCATATTTTTAGGATTTATATTGTATAAGTTTCACTTTTTATTTTGTACGTTTACGTTATTTTTATTTAAACGTACGTTTTAGGTTTTAAACGTTCATCACTTTAAATATAGTGATAGCGTTTATTTAATATCTTTTATCTTTTTAATTTTCTTAATTTGCATTTAAGTCGCTTTTATTTTATAACTCTTTCTGTAGTGTAATTATCCTTTTCAAATCTTTTCTGATCGCTATCATTAGTGATCATTCTATCGTCTGATCATGTGTTTAACACACCATTGAGTCTCCGTGGGACTTAACGACCCGGGAATTCACTATATTCTCTGATCTTCATTGCATTTGTGTCTGAGCTGTTTTAAGTCTTTTTGACTTGACGGTTTTGCGCAGATCATAGTCCCTCCTGGGTATATAAATACCCCCACAACTCACCCTTTTCTCATTTTAATCATTTTCACTCCCTCTCTACAAACACACACAAATAATCTCTCCTCCCTCTCTCTATAATTATCCGGCGACCCAATTAGGGTTCTGGCGCCGTCACATTTTCCGGCCAACTTTCCGACGTATTCTACTTACACCACCTATCCCAAATGATAGATCGGTGTCTTGTGACCACGATGGTGCATGATAATCACGTTCAAACATCCACACGCGCCTCTAATCTTGATTATAAGTTTTGTTAACCTAGGGTTTCATGTATTAAACGATTTCAAATGAGGTCCTAGCTTGGTTTGGTACGAGTTGTACTCGTGCAAGACACCAACGAAGCTCCTCTCGTCTCTATTTTCTCTCGGTAACTTTACCTCATCTTATTTACGTTTTATTTTCAAATTATTCGAGCTTATATACACATTTTTCGTGGGTTATATAAAGTGTTGCGCATAAACTAAAAACTTGGATATAAAACTTTGGTTGAAAACTGATTTGGACATTTGTTTTATAAACCTCGTGTGGTCGTGAGTCTCAAAAGGGTGTTGCATCAGTTTTGATCTCAGGTTGTGCATAGATATGTTGTGAGGTTGTGGTGTTGGACAATATGTTGATTTTTGGGTAAAACGTATGGTATAGTAATTACGGGCCTTAGATTCAGTTTGGTCTCAGATTCGTTCGGGTTTATTTTCATCAGATTTTATTAGGTCTTGAAGTTGTTCGGATTTATGATTGGTCTCAGGTTCAGGTGACTTAAAGTATAAGATGGTGTAGGAACTTGGTGAGTCTCGGATTGGGATGGAAATTTTGAGAGTGATAAAACCAATATCATTGTTACTAGTGGTTGTGGTCAAGTCGAGTCGGGTTGTCTTGGTATGGTTCTAGTCCTTGGTAAAATAATTAAAACATTTCACATGTAGGGTGTTTGTAGTTAACTGGAAATAATGAGACTCAAATGGGGGTGCTTGTTTGCGTTTAGTGTCATTCTATTAATGTGAAATTGGGCCAAAGTCTAGAGCATGTTGAGTTGCTTGATGGGTTGAGCCCAAAGAGCAAACAGGTTAAAACTTAATCATAATAACAAGTTTTTAATAATCACTTTTGTCAAGTATAATACATAATGCTTATTAGATATCGGTTAACTTGGATCGTGTCAATGTGTAACTTGGAAACACATAACGAGCTAATTATACAACGATGAAGGGATAGAACTATAGAGATGCATAATATTGGACTATAGCGAATAACGAATAGGTCATTCATGCAATGGGGTGATAAATATTAAGAACTAAATATGCCAATAAATAATTGATTATTTGGTACTACATATATGTTATAACTTATAAGGGTTTAACTACGATTTATAATTTGTAATAACATTCGACAACGAGATAAATTTGCTATAGAAAGAAATTTATTAAATATGTTGGATTAACTATATGCAACACATTAGAGTCGGCATGAGTTTAATATATTTGTTTCGTGACATGCTTAAATGTTCTATTTTCTCATATTAACTAAGGACGAGATGTTTAGATTCATATTGTCGACAAATAAAGTTTTATTTATTAAAAACCCTTATTAACTATGATAATGACTTGTGTTTTATAAATACAAAATATCTTTATAAACTTTTTGATAACAGTTATATTGATCAGTATGTTGTACTCTACTAAACGTTTTGGTTTAAATGAGTTTAGTAGAATTGTTTTTGCGATAAAACTAAATATTCCATTTTCACTTCTAAGCTGCTATTGACGCATATAACTATAAATATTATTAACAGATATGGTTTAATCTATTATAAACCCTGAATATGATGGTAACTCGTGTTTCACAACACATGTTAGCTTTTATAAACTTGTTTGGAAATATTATTTTGATAAGATAACTTATTTAAGTCGTAATGGTTTGGGAACGTTGGAATAAATGAACGTGTAAGTTATAGTACACTATTTACCTTACCTTATATGAATTAAATTCGGGTAAACTTGTATGATTATGAATAATGATTGAGAAACCTTTATTAATTGAGCGATAGATGGAAACTTGTCTTTTGTTATTAAACATGTACGTTTGGGGTTATTGGGTAAATTGCCGAAACTTATCAATTAACCTATTTATATTACATAAATAGTCGTTGTTAATTCCTAGTCTTTGACTGGCTTGAGTATTGTCGGTATTTCTTGACTTTGTCAATGTCTTTTCCGTTTTGGCGTGAGTCATGGTCTGTACGTCTCGATTATGTCGATGTCTTCTTTTCCTCATTCGCGTGAGTTATGCATTGCGTCTATGTTTCTTACCACCACACGAAACGTTAAAACTAAACTTTTGAGATATCAATTATGAACTTTTGGGAATGATAATGTACTTTTGAAGGCAACGACACGAATGATCCACGAAAACTACAACACATTACTTTTATTGATTTCTTTATCGTATGAGCCGTATTCTAAGAATATCGTATACGCATTAGGTTGCGTCACAACTATTCTATTGTACTCGTCATACATTCTTTTGGATGCCATGGAGATTAACTTTAGATGCCAGTCGTGTCAATAGTGAATAGTGCATTGCTGTGCCGTGATTACCTGTTATCTTCTGCTAATGTTTATTCGTGCATTGCTGTGGCTAAGGTGGGTTTCATAGCCCCACTTTTATCTACGTTTTTAACTATGTTAGGGGTGAGAATCATGCTACTGTATTTGGACCGTTAAAACTATTTGGATTTGCTTATATGCTTGACTGTTTAGATAGTTGTGTGGTAGTTGTTGCCTTAGTCTAGGTTTAACCGTGCCTAACTAAGAATAGACTTCTACCTCGACCTAGTCCGGGGTTGGCAATTGTTCTAGATTTTTCCACGACAGTGCTGGACTAGAGTCGCGGGGCCCGAGTAATCCCTGGATGCGGGATATGATTGGAGATTCGGGTAGGATCAGTGTGTGCAAATGGTATTTATCTATTTAGGTCTTGCATAGCAAATCAACTCTCACAGGTCCACTATAATTTTGTTGAACTTAAACCTATGAACTCACCAGCGTAAGCTGACCTTTTAGCATGATTTCTCAGGTATTTGAGAGATGTTTGGATTACATGATCGGTGGAAGCTTGGCAAGAAGGCGGGGTTCAAGGATCATTTCTGACTCTGATAAACTTTGGGGACCTATTTTATTAAATCATGTTTTGGGCCTAATATTTATATTTTTGGATTAAATGTTTTGAATACTTAAGTTTGGGATTGGTTTTGAATATTAAATGACTATCTATTGCTATACTTGTGTGCGATACCAATCCAATAGTAACGCCCCGAAAACTTGATTAAGTCTTCCGCTGTACCGAGATTTGGGGGTGTTACAGCAACCACTTCATCAAAGAGCACGTAGAAGAGGGTACTGTTGAAATATTTTTCGTGAAGTCAGATTATCAATTCGCCGATCTATTTACTAAAGCCCTTCCAAAAGAACGGTTTGACGATTTAGTTCGATGAATTGGAATGCGAAGCCTAACCCGTAAGGAGTTAGAACGTCTTCTCGAATCTTCTTGAAAATGATTTCAAAAAGCTTCGCTGTAAATATTTTTTGCAAAAACAAATACAAAATTTGAAAAACCAACAAAAGCGAAATACAAAATTATAAAATGTTCAAAAATAAAAAACAATGTAAAATCAAAAATCCTAAAATATTCTTCTCACGACATGTCTATCGCATAATCGATATTTTGTACGTTTCTCGAAATGTCATTCAACAATGATACAAACATGTACAGCTTGAGCAAGAGTTCTTTAAATATTTTCTAAAACACGTCGTTTCTCAAAATTTCTTTTACAATGGATTTCATACTCCTCAATACGAAACCCAGACTTAAAATGATGACTTCTGATTACTTCAGATCATAACTCATATTTCCAATGATAGAATCTTTTTCAAGACCAGCACGAGTATAAATAAATAAAAAGATTTCAATCAAAAACTCGTTTTCATAAAAAGACTTGTGTACATTTCAGTACATAACTTGCTTGTCCATAGAAAATCTCTAGTGTACACTTCAGTGCACTACACTTAAAACTGGTGAGAAATCATCATCATCTTGAGCACCTTTTCAAGATTCTTTATAAAGATTTTTCAAAATCTTTCAAAATATTTTGTGCTTAAGATAACTCCCTCCAAAACCTTAATCGATTATGTTTTCTTAAAGAGGGAGTATAAAACCAAAATGTTCCAGTTTCATGCAAAAATCAAATCCGTTTGTCTTCCCAAAAGCTTTCTAAAAACATGTTATTTAATCCGTTGATATAAAAAATATCACGAATATGCTATTTTTGTGGGGGAGAAGACGTGATTAAAATGTGAACAAATCTTTTTAAAGATCATTGTTTGAATCTCAAAAGAGCTCAAATCAATCGCAACCAACGAATTGACGATAAAAGAAAGTCAGTAATCGAAAAGACTTTCTCCTAGACGGGTAATAATTCCAAGCTGGTCTAACCAGTGATGTAAACGTGTCTCGCTATGGACTTGTCTAAGTAGAATGTACCATCTCGAGAGACTTTCTTTGGACGTGTACCTGGACGGGTAATAATTTCAAGCTGGTCTAACTAGTGATGTAAATGTGTCTCGCAAAGGTCTCAACTATTGAAAATTGATCAATTCAAAAAGTGCGAACTCTACCCTCAATGTGCAGATTTAAGATAAATCAATATAAGCACATGTGAAGGGGGAGTATTTATGAAAATACAAAACTCTCAATGTGTCAACAAAATATGTTTCATAATCATAAATGTTGGGAATTAAAACATTTAACAGTTTGTACTGCTGCAGATTACACTAACAATACTAACTGAGTTAGTACTGCCAGAGGAAACTTTGTACTGCTAAGTCTGCTGGATGAAGATTTGTACTGCCATTGTTAGAAGACGCGTTAAGAGATTTGTATGAAGATATTTGAATATATCTTATGTATTTAGAAGATACGTATATTTTGTAACAAGTTAAGAGATACTTACTTATCTTGTAGAGGACTCCTTAGTATATAAAAGGAGATCCTAGGTTATACATTTAGATATAACATCTTTGCATACGTATTGCTTCAAGGTTGTAAACCCTAGTGATAGTCAGATCACTCGTATTATTTTCTTAATAATATTGAAGCATTTGGTGTTAATTGTTAGTTCTAGTATTTTCTCATAAATTGTTAATATTCGTCTAAGTATCAAGTAGTAGATTCCGCATACTATTTGGTATACACTCAGATTATTCTAGCACAAGGCTCGAGTGTGTTTTAGATCCTCACAAGTGGTATCAGAGCCAAGGTCTAAGACTTTGATTTAGAATATTCAAACCAAAAGAATTCTTTATTCCCCATAAAGAAGATGGACATGGAAACAACTCAAGCTTCTACCACAGCTAAGCTGCCAATGCTGAAGCAGAATGAATATGAGATGTGGAAGCTCAGAATTGAGCAATACTTTCAGGTGCATGATTATGAACTATGGGAAATCACAGAAAATGGCAACTCTTTCACACCCAAAATCACTAAATCAACTGTTGATGGTGTCAAACCTCAAACGACCGACAATATTCCTATTACTGGGGAAGAGAAACTTCAAAAGAAGAATGATCTCAAGGCTAGGAGTATGTTGCTGATGGCTATTTCTAATGAGCATCTGTTGACTTTTAGCAAGTGCAAGGATGCTAAACCCTTGTTTGAAGCCATAAATGCAAGGTTTGGTGGTAATGAAGCCACCAAGAAGAAACAAAAGACACTGCTAAAGCAGAGTTATGAGAATTTTAGTGCTCAAAGTTCAGAATCTCTTCGTTCTATCTACAATAGGCTTCAAAAAATCATCAGCAGATTGGCTGTTTTAGATGTCAACATTGAGAAAAAATATCTGAATTTCAAATTCTTAAGGAGTTTGCCTGCTGAATGGAACACTCAAGTAGTGGTCTAGAGAAACAAGCCATATATTGATACCATGAGTCTTGATGATATGTACAACAACTTCAGAATTATTGAACAAGAGTTAAAGAAGATTGAAAGCTCAATTTCTAACCCTGGGAACATGGCATTTGTGTCAACTCCCAGCAATAGCAGTCCAGATGAGGGTTGCACTGCTTTAGCAGTTAGTACTGCTAACCCTAAAGTTAGTACTGCTAGTTCACAATCCAGTGCTGCTAGCCTAGGAGATGAAACCGTCTATGCATTTTTGGCCAGTCCAGCTAGTGGGTCTCAACTGTATCATGAAGACCTAATTCAAATCCATGAAGATGATCTGGAGGAGATGGATTTGAAATGGCAATTAGCTTTGCTGAGCATGAGGGCCAAGAAGTATTATCAAGGTACTGGAAAGAAGATCACCATTAGTGGAGGTGATGTTGCTGGGTATGACAAGTCAAAAGTGGAGTGTTATAACAGACATAAGATGGGTCACTTTGCTAGGGAATGCAGAGGGCCAAGAAACCAAGATAGCAGAGGTAGAGGCAAAGACAACAGAGGTAATAGGAATTAGGAGAGCATCAGGAAGGATGTGGATGTGTAAGAGACTTATTCAAAGGCAATGGTGGCCATTGATGGACTTGGTTTTAATTGGAGCTTCATGGCAGCGGAGGAAGCACCTACAGAGATGACACTGATGTCTCTCTCTGACTCTGAGGTACATACTGCAAAAGCATGTTCAAAAGCTTGTTCATCTTTAAAAGATTATGAAAAACTTAAAAAAAAGTATGATGACCTGAGAATAGAGCTTAACCAATTCAGTTTTAATTTGGCAAATCATAAAAGAGGTTTAACTGTCTTAGAAGAACAAATAGTGTTTTATCAGCAAAATAAGACTGTCTTTTATGAGGACATTGCTGTACTTAAGAGGGATATTTCATACAAAGATGCTGAGATAAGTGTACTTAAAAGTGATCTAGACAAGCTTAAGCAACAAAAGGAAAACATACAACTTAGTGTAGACACTCTTGAATATACATCTAAGGGAGTTAAAAAGATAATAGTGTATCAGCTTGTTAATAAGGATAAGTCTAGTCTAGGATTCAAGTCAGTTCCACCTCCTCATAGAGGGGTACATTCACCCCCAAGTATTGATTTGGCGCGCACGAGTCTAGAGGAATTTCAAGATGCTAAGTTTGAATATGGACCTAAGACTAGTGAGAGTCCTAGGGTAGAACAGTCTGAAGAGGTGAAAGAATCATTGGAAAGGGCAAGTGACACATCATTAGTTGAGGAAAATGTGTCTGAAGTTAAGGTAGAAAAGAAAACTGTTGTTCCTGAAATGGTTAAAATTAAAGTTGAAAAACCAGTTAGGAAACAGGTTAGATATGCTATGTAACACCCCAACCCGACAAGGGTAAAGATATCACAATACGGTTTCATATCAGAACTTTAACTAATGTACAATAGCGGAAGCCTTACAAAAATTTACAAAAGGTAATATAAATAACTTATATTCAAAATAAATCTAAGATCTCTATGGTCAAAGTCTTGCTCTCAGCTCTACTCTCAACCCAGATCAGCTATCCCATAAGTTTATCTTGAACGCTTAATACCTGCCGCAGGAAAAGAAAAGTGCGGCTGAGCTTACAAAGCCCAGTGAACGGATATAACGAAACAAAAGCAAAACAAATATACGAATAACAAAATAAAATGAAATAATGACGAAGGATCTTTCAGGATTCTGTGGAAGCACAAATATACAGAAATCCAAACAACCACATAACAAGTAAACATCACATAGCACATCAAAGACACATACACAAACACATCAGGACAACCAAACTTACAACATATCAAGAGCAATTAGATTTCATATAAACCAAACGAAAAGTCTAAAGCTAACGAAAACACTTTCTAGCAAAATAAACATGGCATTCATACAAATCAATTAATCAACATTTAATGTACTTAATTCAATATTGCAGCAGCGGAAATAGCAGTTCAAATCATGGCAGTCACACAAACAGATAGAAACATAGCAGACAACTATAATTAGAAAGACCAAACAAAACATAGCATAACCATTAGCAATTATCCAAACAGATGTCATAAGCTAAACCAGTTCTCAGATCAAATCCTAACATCAGCAGAGTTCAGACATGGCAAGTCACATAGGCAATAAAACACTAACACATACGCAAAGTTCCCAAAATTAACTGATCAGACTATGCATATTATACTTATAAAATACTAACTATCACACTAATACATTCATCCACAGTTCAATGAATTCACATAACAATAAACTAGCATGACATCATATTTCAGCATACAAACCCCCATTTAATCATATTAATCATAGGCTAGCATTATAAACGGTAATCACATAAACATACAAAAGCATACACATATATAAGAACATATAATAAACCGAGCACATAATCATAAGCATTTGAACATACCAAATCATAATCAGAACACTTATCATAGAAATAACAAATACAGATTTAGTTAACTACCTCGAGCCCAGAACATATCATATCAGAAACATCATACTTTATAAAAATAATCTTAGAAAATCATTTGGAGTAGCTAGCTCCCAGAAGTTGTGAAGACGCGTATTGTACACGGCATCATTCACCAGACAAATCATATCGGATAACAGATCAGATCTAGGATGCATCCATACGCCCCACAGACATATATAGGTAATATAATACCAACTGAGCTCATAACAAATAACAGATAAGGGACGTGGCAGAACATCACTCTACTGCCCTAGAGTCATATCAGAGGTGCATCACTGATACGGACATGGAACCCCCATGACTAGTTAATAATTTGGCTCGGGTGTCAAACTAACTTAGGTCAAACAAATTGTCATAAATGACACAGATCATAATTCATCATAAAGGATCACATATAACTTATCAGATAACATCATATCATAAGGTTCATATTCAAATATAACAAGGTTCACGAATATGCATATCAAAGTCTTCCTAACGTAATGTTCAATTCAGATAACGCATGGTTCAGTAAAACATAAGTTCAGATAAACAACAAATCACACAATCAGGGAAAAGGGTTCATAGCAATGGCATTGGAAATCCTAATAAGCATGAGAGATATGACGAAGAAAGAAAACATGAGGGACCTTTACTGAAAAGGTCAGAATATCCGAATGATAACACAAGTGTCTTAAGGTAAGACAGAATATCCGTACCTTAAAGCAATTGAGAGAAAAGTAACGAATGTAGGAATATGAAGATGTAACGTCGCGTCTCCTCCAACGAATCTACATGGATTATGATTATTTAATACTTATTAGTATAACGGATTAATCTCATTAATACTTTTAGATTTGTCAGAATATTCTCATTTAGTGACAGACGAATTCTCAACATTTTAGGGTATTCCTCATTAATTCACCAACTTCCTATTTAGGTTCTAGGGTTTCCCATATTCTTTAAATATTACTAAATACGCATTAAATTCACATATTACTTCTTTTAATGATTTCCCAATTTAACCTAGAATGTAAATGATAACAAACCGAAATTAACTTAAACTCATGCGTGTCTCTATAAAATCAATCTTACACTTGTTGAACCCATAATTGCTCAGAATTACAAATTACACCCTTGACATCTTTAGTTTCACAATCCAACCTCACTTTATCAGATTTTACCCTTTTAACCCAAAGGTTTTAGAATTTACAAAATGTACCCTAATAAATTAAATACAATTCGTATGGCCCTTTTAAATATCCAAAATTACATGTTTAACCCCCACACTTATTTTTATACGTTTAAGACCTTTATTTTACTGTTTACAAAAGTAACCCTTAAGTTTCATAATTTACAAAACCAACCCAAAACTTTCAAGTAGAAACCGAATAATGTACAAATTCAAGTACAAGCCCTAAACCCAAGTTTAACCAATCATTAACTCATCATTGTTACTTCATTAATTACCTTCAATGATTACAAGGAAACCCTAGTCCATGCAAAACCCTAATCGCCCCTTTTAAAAACCTTTCCTTTTTATGCGTTTTCGAACAAGAAAAACCCAAGACAATTCACACAAGCTTCGAATTCATAATGATGTATTTTATTCAGGTCTTATAACATGTAATAGCTTCTGGAAAAATAGATTCATGATCTCTAAAAATATTATAAGCTCATTCGTTATTAATATACGATTTTAGGGTTTTAGGTTTCAAATAATTTCATACGACTTATAAATCATGCATGGCTAATTTTTATGTGTTATATACGACTTATAAGACTGAATTCAACATTAGAAACATACCCTTGATGAGCTTGAATCGTTGGAACAAAAGAAGCACAAAACCTCTATTTGCCGAAACCCTAATCCACTAAAAAACTCACCACGACTAAAACAGCAGCTCTGGAACTCAAACACTATTTTTCCCACCTTCTATACCTTGAATCTCGTCCAAGAAAAATGGCCTCAAGCTCTGGAAACTAGAAGTCGAATTGTTTAGGGTTTTTAGGTCGGTTTGATAATAATCGGTAATTAGGGATTTTAAGGAACCGAATATATGTATATATACTTGAGTTACAAATTTTCTTGTGGGCTTTACAATGCATTGGACTTAAATTAAATGGTCTCTTACTAATATAAATTTATATTGGGCTTTTACTAATTAATTTCTTTTATAAACTATTTTAAATATTTTCGGCTAATATGTAAAATACAAAACTAATTTTTTTATAAAATCATAAACTATACAAATTACCTTTACAAAGTGTTTAATATTTATTTAGGTCATGTGGGATATTTCTTAAAATTCTCTGAATTTACATAGCTTACTTGGTATTCTTTTGAATTAATTTTTCATACTTTTAATTGTAGGGTTATTTTGGTCTTTTTGTGAATTTTAGAAATTCAGGTATTACAATTCTTCCCCTCTAAAAGAAAATTTCGTCCTCGAAATTGGACAAGACGGAACAGAGCAGAAAACGAATCGGATTTCAGAATTTCTATGAATATAACGAATATAAATCTTATCTTGGAATAAATGGATTTCTTATCAGAATATTCAATCTCATACTTATTCAGAAATCAAATAAATAGTCAAATACTTATAATAGATAATTATATACTCATCAGAATAATGGCGGAGAATAGATGAGACGCAGAAAATCAAACGACAAATCCTAACTTATTCAGATATCTAATGATGAGGACATCATATACATATACGGAATAAATCCTATCGGTCTCAAAAGTCGCAGAAATATGTGGAGACATATAAGCTTAAGATAGTCATAGCAAACTATAGGTTCGTACAGATCATAACAACTTCGGATCCCAATGGTACAAAACTTACACGTAACAGATATCGACGAAATCTCACAAATAGGTACAAAATTCCAATCAAACATGAGGAGTGACAAATAACAGATACAAGTCAAAGTCCATTCACGTATAAACCACAGGCATTTCCCCAGACGTCATATAATTTCAATAAGTTCAAATTATATGATCTCGGTATTATCACGTTGATCAGGCGTCATAATACTTGCATCACATAACAAGTTCTTATTGTCACTATACTTGGTCTCGGGTCATGGCAAACACATAACTAATATCAGAACAAAACATATCATATACAGATAACATACATATAGCAAGTAACATACTATAACATACCAGATCGCCTACATACAGCATATACGACATCATACAACTTACCATACCATAACAAAAAGAAGGTAACTCATCACATGCACAAAACGGTTCCTCATGACTCATTACTGACGATCCAGAAAGAAAAGCTGAGTTATACCAGAATGCTAAACGATAAAACTTCACGATTCAAACCGAGTTCTGAACGAATCAAGGAAAAGTAATGCCGATCAAAATCACGTAGTAAGATATCAAACCACCTCAAAACGCGTGACAAACGAATCAGAGTAACACACGTCGCGCCCAAATCATATGAAGTAGATGAACCTTCTCAGCCACCGGTTGAATCTTATCTCCGTCTTTTGCGCCTTTGGTTGGTCCGTCCAGCTTCCTCTAGCAGCATCCTGAAGTCTCCAACAGCACGGCAGTCGGGTGTGGCTTCTGCTTCACGAACCTCTCCAGCACAGGGACTGTTGCAGCAACGCAGGGTCGGCACCATCTTCTTTGGCTTCACGGGTAGTCTCCATCTAACGATCGACAAACGGACGAGCGAAAACAAAATAACAAAATTCGATGCGAACAGAGGAGGGCCAATTCAGTGAAGGCAAAAGGATATCGAAGTCAAATCTGAACGACCATCAAAAGGAATCGAAAGATGTCTGAACAGATGGAAACCTAATATCTACCCAATCCTCACAGGTCATAGCCTAAGCTCTAAGGGTCCTAAAACCTAGGCTCTGATACCATAAATTGTAACACCCCAACCCGACAAGGGTAAAGATATCACAATACGGTTTCATATCAGAACTTTAACTAATGTACAATAGCGGAAGCCTTACAAAAATTTACAAAAGGTAATATAAATAACTTATATTCAAAATAAATCTAAGATCTCTATGGTCAAAGTCTTGCTCTCAGATCTACTCTCAACCCAGATCAGCTATCCCATAAGCTTATCTTGAACGCTTAATACCTGCCGCAAGAAAAGAAAAGTGCGGCTGAGCTTACAAAGCCCAGTGAACGGATATAACGAAACAAAAGCAAAACAAATATACGAATAACAAAATAAAATGAAATAATGACGAAGGATCTTTCAGGATTCTGTGGAAGCACAAATATACAGAAATCCAAACAACCACATAACAAGTAAACATCACATAGCACATCAAAGACACATACACAAACACATCAGGACAACCAAACTTACAACATATCAAGAGCAATTAGATTTCATATAAACCAAACGAAAAGTCTAAAGCTAACGAAAACACTTTCTAGCAAAATAAACATGGCATTCATACAAATCAATTAATCAGCATTTAATGTACTTAATTCAATATTGCAGCAGCGGAAATAGCAGTTCAAATCATGGCAGTCACACAAACAGATAGAAACATAGCAGACAACTATAATTAGAAAGACCAAACAAAACATAGCATAACCATTAGCAATTATCCAAACAGATGTCATAAGCTAAACCAGTTCTCAGATCAAATCCTAACATCAGCAGAGTTCAGACATGGCAAGTCACATAGGCAATAAAACACTAACACATACGCAAAGTTCCCAAAATTAACTGATCAGACTATGCATATTATACTTATAAAATACTAACTATCACACTAATACATTCATCCACAGTTCAATGAATTCACATAACAATAAACTAGCATGACATCATATTTCAGCATACAAACCCCCATTTAATCATATTAATCATAGGCTAGCATTATAAACGGTAATCACATAAACATACAAAAGCATACACATATATAAGAACATATAATAAACCGAGCACATAATCATAAGCATTTGAACATACCAAATCATAATCAGAACACTTATCATAGAAATAACAAATACAGATTTAGTTAACTACCTCGAGCCCAGAACATATCATATCAGAAACATCATACTTTATAAAAATAATCTTAGAAAATCATTTGGAGTAGCTAGCTCCCAGAAGTTGTGAAGACGCGTATTGCACACGGCATCATTCACCAGACAAATCATATCGGATAACAGATCAGATCTAGGATGCATCCATACGCCCCACAGACATATATAGGTAATATAATACCAACTGAGCTCATAACAAATAACAGATAAGGGACGTGGCAGAACATCACTCTACTGCCCTAGAGTCATATCAGAGGTGCATCACTGATACGGACATGGAACCCCCATGACTAGTTAATAATTTGGCTCGGGTGTCAAACTAACTTAGGTCAAACAAATTGTCATAAATGACACAGATCATAATTCATCATAAAGGATCACATATAACTTATCAGATAACATCATATCATAAGGTTCATATTCAAATATAACAAGGTTCACGAATATGCATATCAAAGTCTTCCTAACGTAATGTTCAATTCAGATAACGCATGGTTCAGTAAAACATAAGTTCAGATAAACAACAAATCACACAATCAGGGAAAAGGGTTCATAGCAATGGCATTGGAAATCCTAATAAGCATGAGAGATATGACGAAGAAAGAAAACATGAGGGACCTTTACTGAAAAGGTCAGAATATCCGAATGATAACACAAGTGTCTTAAGGTAAGACAGAATATCCGTACCTTAAAGCAATTGAGAGAAAAGTAACGAATGTAGGAATATGAAGATGTAACGTCGCGTCTCCTCCAACGAATCTACATGGATTATGATTATTTAATACTTATTAGTATAACGGATTAATCTCATTAATACTTTTAGATTTGTCAGAATATTCTCATTTAGTGACAGACGAATTCTCAACATTTTAGGGTATTCCTCATTAATTCACCAACTTCCTATTTAGGTTCTAGGGTTTCCCATATTCTTTAAATATTACTAAATACGCATTAAATTCGCATATTACTTCTTTTAATGATTTCCCAATTTAACCTAGAATGTAAATGATAACAAACCGAAATTAACTTAAACTCATGCGTGTCTCTATAAAATCAATCTTACACTTGTTGAACCCATAATTGCTCAGAATTACAAATTACACCCTTGACATCTTTAGTTTCACAATCCAACCTCACTTTATCAGATTTTACCCTTTTAACCCAAAGGTTTTAGAATTTACAAAATGTACCCTAATAAATTAAATACAATTCGTATGGCCCTTTTAAATATCCAAAATTACATGTTTAACCCCCACACTTATTTTTATACGTTTAAGACCTTTATTTTACTGTTTACAAAAGTAACCCTTAAGTTTCATAATTTACAAAACCAACCCAAAACTTTCAAGTAGAAACCGAATAATGTACAAATTCAAGTACAAGCCCTAAACCCAAGTTTAACCAATCATTAACTCATCATTGTTACTTCATTAATTACCTTCAATGATTACAAGGAAACCCTAGTCCATGCAAAACCCTAATCGCCCCTTTTAAAAACCTTTCCTTTTTATGCGTTTTCGAACAAGAAAAACCCAAGACAATTCACACAAGCTTCGAATTCATAATGATGTATTTTATTCAGGTCTTATAACATGTAATAGCTTCTGGAAAAATAGATTCATGATCTCTAAAAATATTATAAGCTCATTCGTTATTAATATACGATTTTAGGGTTTTAGGTTTCAAATAATTTCATACGACTTATAAATCATGCATGGCTAATTTTTATGTGTTATATACGACTTATAAGACTGAATTCAACATTAGAAACATACCCTTGATGATCTTGAATCGTTGGAACAAAAGAAGCACAAAACCTCTATTTGCCGAAACCCTAATCCACTCAAAAACTCACCACGACTAAAACAGCAGCTCTGGAACTCAAACACTATTTTTCCCACCTTCTATACCTTGAATCTCGTCCAAGAAAAATGGCCTCAAGCTCTGGAAACTAGAAGTCGAATTGTTTAGGGTTTTTAGGTCGGTTTGATAATAATCGGTAATTAGGGATTTTAAGGAACCGAATATATGTATATATACTTGAGTTACAAATTTTCTTGTGGGCTTTACAATGCATTGGACTTAAATTAAATGGTCTCTTACTAATATAAATTTATATTGGGCTTTTACTAATTAATTTCTTTTATAAACTATTTTAAATATTTTCGGCTAATATGTAAAATACAAAACTAATTTTTTTATAAAATCATAAACTATACAAATTACCTTTACAAAGTGTTTAATATTTATTTAGGTCATGTGGGATATTTCTTAAAATTCTCTGAATTTACATAGCTTACTTGGTATTCTTTTGAATTAATTTTTCATACTTTTAATTGTAGGGTTATTTTGGTCTTTTTGTGAATTTTAGAAATTCAGGTATTACATGCTAAGATGTATAGATCTCAAAACAGGTCACAAAGTCCTAGAGGTAACCAAAGAAATTGGAATAACTTGAAGTCTAATCAACTAGGAAGATACTTTACCACCAGAGAGAAAAGGTGGTAAATGGGATGTCTAGGGTGAACACAAATGGTTTTGATAAATATAATCACCCTAATTCTCAAAGAAACATGGCTCCCAGAGCAGTGTTAATGAGAACTGGTCTCAGACCTTTGAATATTGTTAGGCCTGTTTGTACTGCTCACCCCAAATCAACAATTTCAAGTGCTTAACCAATAACATGTTTTACTAAATCAGCACAACAAACTGGTAAAAGATCCATTATGAGAAAATAGTAATTTACAACAAGAAATAGAGTTCAATAGTCAAAACTGCTAAGCCAGCAATTTGTACTGCTAGGCTAGCAGTTAGTACTGTTACGCATATACATGTTGTTAGGGGACATACAGGCAATGCTGTTAAGGCTGTAACATGTTGGGAATGGAGACCTACCGAACCCAATGGTGCATCAATCACTATGAAGAAATATAACTACATTGATGCACGAGGGAGATCCAAGTCAGTAATGACTTGAGTCCCCAAAGGAAACTAATTTCCTTTATTATATGTCCAAGAACATCTACAAGATGATGAAGAAGATCAAGGATATGCTGATAGTAGATGCTCTAGGCACATGACTAGGAACATGTCTTACCTCTCAGATTTCATAGCTTTTGATGTTGGATATGTTGCCTTTGGAGCAGGAGCTAGAGGTGATAAAATTTCTGGTAAAGGTACTATTAAAACCAGAAAACTTTATTTTGAAGATGTGTATTTTGTGTAGGAACTTAAGTTTAATCTCTTTAGTGTCTCACAGATGTGTGACAAAAAGAAAAAAGTTCTTTTTACTGACAGTAAATGTCTTGTTCTTTCTCCTTACTTTAAGCTACATGATGAAAGTCAAGTATTGCTTAAATTTCCTAGAAAGGGCAACATGTATAGTGTTGATATAAAGAAAATTATTCCTAGAGAGAGCCTAACTTGTCTTGTAGCAAAAGCCACATTGGATGAATCAATGCTTTGGCATAGGAGACTTGGTCATGTTAATTTTAGAACCATAAATAAGATTGTTAAAGATGGTTTGGTAAGAGGTTTACCTCAGAAACGTTTTGAAAATGACCAAACTTGTGTTGCTTGCCTTAAGGGTAAACAACACAAAGCTTCTTGTAAGGCCAGGACTCAAAACTTTATTAGTCAGTCATTATTCATGCTTCACATGAACTTGTTTGGTCCCACATCTGTGAGTAGTTTAATGCATAAAAGGTACTGTCTAGTTGTTACCGATGATTATAGCAGGTTCACTTGGGTTTTCTTTTTAGGTAAAAAGGATGAGACTAGTAGCATCCTTATAAACTTCATTATAAAGATAGAAAACCTAGCTGATAAGAAAGTAAAAGCTATCAGATGTGATAATGGGACATAATTTAAAAATGGAGTTATGAATGAATTTTGTCAAAAGAAAGGTATTATGAGAGAATTTAGTGTAGCTAGAAGTCCATAGCAGACTGGTGTTGCTTAAAGGAGGAATATGACACTGATAGAGGCTGTAAGCTACCCACTACTTTCTGGGCTAAAGTAGTTAATACTAATTGTTATGTGTAAAACAGAGTTTTAGTGGTTAAGCCTCACAACAAGACACCTTATGAAAATTTTATAGGTTGAACCCCTTCTCTAAGCTTCATGAGACCATTTGGATGTCATGTTACTATCCTAAATACCTTAGATCATTTGGGAAAATTTGATGGTAAATCCGATGAGGTATTTTTTGTTGGTTATTCTTTGCAGAGTAAAGCCTTTAGGGAATACAACATTAGTACTAGGCATGTAGAGAAAATTTACATGTTGAGTTTTTAGAGAATAAGTCTAATGTTACAAGAGAAGGTACAAAGTAGTTTTTTGACCTTGATACTCTAACATATTCTATGAATTATGTACCAGTTGTTGCAGGTACATATACTAATGATTTTGCAGGTCAAGAAGATGATGTTTATGCAGGTGAATCTAGCATGAAGAAAGATATTGGCAAAATCACATTTTGATGCCAATTTGGAATGATAGTTCACTATATGATTCTTCTTTAAAGAATGATGATCCACCATCCTCTGATGATGCTGCAAAATAGAATGATGCTAAAAAAGAAATGATGCTGGAAATAAAGTGGATTGGGTGATCAGGAACATGAAGTGCCTAAAATCAGTACTAATAATGTTAGTACTGCTGAGCTAGCAGTTAGTACTGTTGTTCCAACAGTCAATCCTACTCTATAGAATGACACTTTTGATGACTTTTATGTGGATCTAAACCACATTCCTGTCTCTTATGAAGCTCCCTCAACTCCTCATACTAGAATTCACAAGGATAATTCTCTTGATCTTGTAATTGGTGATATGCAGTCTAGTGTAAAGACTAAGAGACAGAAAATGAATTCAGATGAACATGGTTTCTAAGTGCTTTTTTATGAAGAGAAGACTCATGAAGATATAAACACATGTTTATTTGTCTGCTTTCTATCACAAGAGGAACCCAAAAATGTTCATAAGGCTCTATAGGAATCTAGCTAGGTGGAAGTGATGGTGGAAGAGCTTCTAAAATTTAAGATACAGAAGGCCTGGGTGCTTGTAGATTTTCCTAAGTAAGTAAGGGTGATTGGTACAAAGTGGATTTTCAGAAATAAAATGAGAGGGGGATTGTCATTAGAAATAAATCAAGACTTGTAGCTCCGGGATATACTCAAGAGGAACGAATTGATTATGAAGAGGTTTTTGCACCTGTAGCAAGGATTGAGGCAATCAGGCTATTTCTAGCTTATGCTTCATTCATGGGGTTTATGGTTTATCAAATGGATGTGAAGAGTGCCTTTCTGTATGGTACTATTGAAGAAGAGGTTTATGTTTCTCAACCTCCAGATTTTGAAGATCCTGATCATCCAAACAAATTCTACAAGGTGGTGAAAGCTCTATACGGATTGCATCAAGCGCCAAGAGCCTGGTATGAAACATTGGCCACATACTTACTAGAAAATGGATTTCATAGAGGCAAAATCGATAAGACCTTATTTATCAACAAGCAAAAAGGGGATATTTTGCTTGTACAGGTCTATATGGATGACATCATTTTTGGATCTACCAAGAAGGAGTTGTGCACTGAGTTTGAGAGATTGATGCATGAGAAGTTTCAAATGAGTTCCATGGGTGAGCTCAATTTCTTTTTGGGGCTGGAAGTGAAGCAAAAAGCTAAAGGGATATTTATCAGTCAGGATAAATATGTAGCTGAGATATAGAGGAAGTTTTAGTTAACAGATGCCAAAATAGTTAGCACTCCTGTTGATAAAGAAAAATCTTTGGTTAAAGATATAAAAGGGGAAGATGTTGATTGATGCGTGCCAAACAGTCAAGCTAAATCACTCAAGCCTGCCACTTGTGAATGGCAGACCGTAATCAGCTTAAAACTGCTCAAGCACGAACTCAATGAAGATCTGGGGAGTATAGTGTTTCCCCGGGTCGTTATGTCCCAGCGAGCTATGCAATGGATTATCAAACGTATAGTGATCGAGAAATTTGAACGGAAAAGGAGATTGGATTATGATTATAACTACAGAAAAAGCCAACAAATTACAACGGCTTAAATGCAAATTAAAGGAAATTAAAAAGATAAAATCTATTAAATAAACGCTATCACTATTTGTAAAATGATGTTTTTGTTTTTATGGTTTTACAAAACTGAAATAAAAACTACGCGACGTACAAAATAAAAACGTGAAACTTACACAATATTAACCCTAAAAATATGAAAATGATATTTTTACAAACCTAATGATAAAAGAAGATTTTTAGAAAAAGAAAATTATTTTTATAACTAATTATCTAATTATTATTAATTAAAAACTATTTTTAACTATTTAATAATAGCCTAAAATACAAGAAATTAGGAAATAAAGCTAGAAAAATAAAATTAAGACTTAGAAAAATCTAAAATATCAAAATAGAATTTTCAAAACTATTTTT
>BPTQ01000005.1:139119587-139443446 GCA_019973895.1 Chrysanthemum seticuspe | reverse complement strand
GTTAGGATCTTTAGATCTGTGGTTGTCATGAGTTTGGTGATGTTCAAAAATGGATAAGATCTTTGTATATATTTTAAAATTGTTGTAGCATGGTGCACAGGTCATATGGCTATCGAGCTGCTACATATATCTCCTGATGAATTCTATGACTTACCTGAGGTATCCTCTTAATAAATTTTATCTACCAATTCATAACCATCGCGAACTTATTTACACGATAGTTGTATTTGTTATCATTTTTACATTACCCAACAAATCAGTTAGTTTTTGCAAATGACATGATGAACCCTGTGCACAAAAATTGTATGTACTCAAGGTGGAATAATACCAAGGACGTAAAAGATCGTGGTGTGGTGTTTGAATCAGCGGTAAGATATAAATCAATAGGTTGTACCAGCTGCTTCAGGAATCACTGATGCGAATCAGTTAGTAGAATGAATCAGATGGTTGGTACATTACGTGCATCAGAGGGTGT
Organism: Chrysanthemum seticuspe; assembly: GCA_019973895.1. Classification (NCBI taxonomy): domain Eukaryota; kingdom Viridiplantae; phylum Streptophyta; class Magnoliopsida; order Asterales; family Asteraceae; genus Chrysanthemum; species Chrysanthemum seticuspe. The sequence goes on along the minus strand of BPTQ01000005.1, from coordinate 139,442,971 downwards.
TAAGCAGAGTTTGATTTTCGGTCTGAACCTTGGCTCATCAGAGAATGTTAATGTGTTTTTCAGGTAGATGCCAGGGGTAAAATTGAATCAAGGAGTGGGGAATATCATATAGTTCGCATTTTACCTGAATTTGTTTTTTCTATTTGCAGCATTAACACATAATCGAGCCCAAAGTTAATCCACGTAAGATTGTCAGAAGCTAACTAAGACATAAATGGACTCATTAGCTTTTGTTGTTATAGGGGTTATGAACGTTAATTCATAGTAAATACTAAATTGTTGTTTACTTGCCATCTTGAATTTGTTTGTTTGGCATTCAATTTCTTTTGAGCATCAGATACTCACACAAATCTCTTACTATGGTCTCATATAATCGATTTGGACTAATGGGTTTTTTTATGTTGTTAAACTTTAGTCTTCTGTTGTCTACAAGGAATCAAGTTAATCATGGCATTTGTTGGTTTAATGCTTGTTTTTATACTCTATTTACCAATAAATGATTCACTAAAAGTACGCTGATGCATTATTTGCGGTGGTTGAGGGAGTTGTTGCGGCAGCTGCTGCTGGTGGAATTAGATATAGTGATTGTTGTAACTGGGTTTTGTGGTAGCTAAATTTTGAGCTTAGTTTATCAAGTCTTTATACATCGATTATGTTAGGTTTCGTGAAGTATTATGAACTAATGTGATACAATTACAATGTGAAAAATACTGTCATGAGTGTTGAGAATCTTACTTCAGTTACTAACATGTATGGCATATAATCTAATTGAAGGTAAAATTCCTTTTAGTAATGCCTGCATTCTTCGGGTTGAGGCTAAAACTACACACCTGAAACAAACCTTATTAAAATTTTGGGTTGTTCGGGTCCATTTGGGTTCGGGCAATAAAATGTGAGTAAACTAACCAAAACATTTGCTTGATGCTCAGAAGTTACATGAATAAGTTACAAAAATGATATAGGGGAAAAAAGTTTCTTATTTGGGTTTATCAGTTGACCCGAAACCGATTAAGCGTAATATATTTAGCCCGAATAAGCGTAATATATTCAACCCGAACAAGTTTACTAACCTGAACCGAGTAGTTTTATCCGTTTCGACTGGGTTCCAAACCCTATTTACCAGTATTTACATGCAAGGAACTAAAGTAACCAAACTAACAACTGATTTTAGTATAAAGTAGAACTATTATAATTGGAATTATGTTGGCCCTTTGCCAATTTGAATGAAAAGAAGTAAGAACTGTTGGTAATTGATCTCTAGGTCCCAAATATATTTCTATTAAAGCAAAAGGCATGTTTTAGAATTATTTAAAAATGAAAAAGTTGGTCACAAAGTCCTCTGTTCGGTTCATTTCTTATACTTCAGAAAATAACAGCCACAACTTAAACATCACATTCATTTCAATTACATCATACCCTCATTTTAATCATCCAGTTAGATGAAAATTATCATTTTCCAGTTTCTCGAACTTCTGATTTTCATCAACTAGCTGACTAAAACCACATTCTTTCACACGGAGTCACACACAGACACACAGTTAGTAAACATGCATAAACAGACTGCTAAGAGAGACTTCCCATATCAGTGCAAAATAGAGCATGAGTCTCTCATCCTCGACAAGTGAGTTCTCTATCCAAAACTTTTTTTTATTGTTCACCTTACAAGAATCACACATAAGGAACAAGAGTTCAGTACAGCTGGTTGATCTTGAACCACCTTCACTCTCATTTATACTTCTACTACCCCCACCCACTCCCGAAATGAGTGTATAAGTGGGGGCACAAACATGATTATCAACTACATGCCGATGTATACTTACACTCTCAAAGACAAAAATGTTCTATACAGAATCTGGCATATTTTGAAGCCAAATTGTAGCTAGGAGAATATCAAATACCAGAATTTGATATTCCAAAAAAAATAAACACACAAAAAAGAATAAGAAACTGGAAATTTAGTAAGTTTGTTTAAAGGCAATGGAGAAAGGCCTGTGATTGTGAAGTTCCTGTGGTTGTATTTGGTGGTGTCAATTCCATTCCAAGCGTTTTTAGTAGGAAAATTTTCTCCTGAAAAGCGATCAAAACAAACTCGGTCAGTCTTGCTTCGTTTTATTTTGTGCATGCGTGTGGATAATAACGTTTAAAATGGTGAATGAGCTTACGCTTTCTGAAAACTGTGGGCTCGGAATTCCTTGTGCCATAGATGTGAAAAAAAGAGTTATTTGAAGTGGTGAATTGACTTCTGAATTTGGTAAGGGACATACACCTCCAGCATCATTGTTGTGTTCGTTGCAAGATGGTATAATATCTGCAACAAAAACAAATTAGATGTAGAACTTTAGGCTATGATATTGAGGAAGTTATAGGTACTGCATCATTTGTTGCTGTTAATGTAGTGAAACAAGAAGATGTGGTAAATTCAAATAACAATAGCCTAAAACGCTTTTGGTCAAACGCGCCAAAAGCCTCCTGATGTAATTTTAATGCATAAAACATCTAACATCATTATATTTAAAGTATAGTCTATTCTTAAAACATGCAATATATGAATCAAATATCACACACTATTTACTAAACAAAAATTAGAAATTTTGAACAAAAAGCCATATGGGTCAACCCAACCAAACCCCATCTGCATAAAGAAATAGAGACCCAAGATTTAAACTTTATCCAAACACCCTTAAACACTTGCAGTGTGGCAGACCAAGATTAAAATAGAATTCCAAACACCTCTAAACACTTGCAATATGACAGACTTAAGATTAAAACTCAATCCAAACACCTCTAAACACTTGCAATATGATAAACCCAAGAATAAAATTGAATCCAAACACTCCTAGACACCTTACAATATCACCAAACTGTTGAGAACGCCCATATACCACAACGATACATAACTACCATAAGAAAAAAATCAAGCTGAATCCAAACGCCCCATTCACCATATTCACAGACCACCAAATAGAAACTACATCAGTATGCTCGACACTCCCAGCAGCCTCACACCTATTGCAGCTTGCAAGTATAACTTCAAAGAGCTGTGAAAAAAAGCTACATATTTTTTTTAACATATTTGGATGATAAGAAAGCTCAACCTTTTTTATGGCTGTCAGCAAAACTAATAAGGATACACACGATAATAAGACCAATTACAGACCCCGCCTTCGTAGGCAATGCATAAGTCTGCATGATTGAACAAAACCATATACTCTGTACATACCACGATTCAAACACATATAGAAACAAAGACACCATTTTAGGATATTTCTCATGGAATTACAATAAGACCAATTTCAGACCCCGCCTTCACAGGCATGCATCTCTCTAAAACTATCAAGCAAGCACTATCCATTTCTAGCTTGATGCACTCAATCATGTAAACTTAAATATATCCTCATACAGAAATCAAGTGAAGCAACATCATGACATGTATATTAAAAACAATCAGATGCAATTAAAAAGTGTTAAATCATGAAGATGCGAGGAAACTTGATTTGGCATCCCTTAATATCCAATTTGATGTTCTTAGATCTAATACTTAAGACAAGATCTTAATTAACTACTTTACTTAATTAACTACCTTACCTAATTAACTACCTTACTTAATCAAACCATGTCATAAATCTTAATTAACTATCTGCCCCTGCCCTGCATCTTGGCTCAATCAGTGGCGAATCTCCTCTATTTCTTCTATCTCACGGATGTTGACATTAGCATGTCTCTGAACCGCATCGAGTGAACTAACCCACCCTCCATCATGGAGGATCCTTCATTGTCTTAAACAGAGCAAATTAAATACTGCTAGGAGTAAGTAATAGCATATCAGAATTTAACCTTGCAATTGCGTGGTTATAAGTGGCGTTTAAAATGTTTTGAATTTTCTTTGCTCAAAGAGTGGCGTTTAGAAGTTGTAATAATTTATGTGATACATGTTTAGTTTCATATATAACTAAACCGGGTTAAAATAAGGCACAAGCAAGAATTGCATACGCAACTTATCGAAATATGAAAAGGATTATCAGAAGGAATAAATAGTCACCCGATTTAAACAGACATAGCACAAACGTAACTGTTTTTTGTGACTGTTGTATGAGATTTCTTTTAGTATACAATGGCAAGATCCAATTTAGTAATCCAAAACATGGACTCTTTAAAAAAAATTGTACAGGAGTACATGTTTAGCGAATAGAATTTCCACTGTGAGACTACTCTTTAGAGACATACACTTACAAGAAGGTTTACATACAACCTTCACACTCCATAATAGAGGTGAAATATATGTTGGGTCGGGCGGATTGGGTAATAGACTAATAGGTAGTTTCGGTAGCCGTGGAAGATAAGGAGCCAACGCTATTAACACAAAACCACAAGAGGAGCTCAAACAAAAAGATAAAGCACAATGTTTAAGATATGGAACCAACTGGACTCTTTATTTAATTTTGCATGTCGCATGTTAAGGGACTTCAATTTATATAAGAGTGTTTAGTATTGTTTATTATTATTATTATTATTATTATTATTATTATTATTATTATTATTATTATTATTATTATTATTATTATTATTATTATTATTATTATTATTATTATTATTATTATTATTATTATTAAGACTGTTTAGCAACATTTTGGGAATTAAGTTTATAGTGAATATAATTTAAAAAAATTGACTAACAAATTTGCATTTGAGTTTACAACATATAAACGGAGTTCTTGTGGATCATTTGGTAACTTTTATTTTGTTATACTCGATAAAAGTTAATTTCTTTTTGCTTTTAATGCATTTAATAAATAATTTTTTACGTTTATAATGATCGATAAGTTAATATAGTTTTGTCGGTACCTTTATAATGATCGATAAGTTGATTTCTATGCATGCATGCTAATATATTTTTTAAAAGGTATATACAGATGAGAATTGGAGCGACATCTTTAGCATTTGGAATCAATAAGGTATGTGATATATTGTTTGTTTGGTGATATGATTTTATTTATATTTTAAGTTGTTTATATTTGGACATTGTTTTTTTTACCCTTTAGACATGTTATATAATTGTTAATAAAAACTTCTTTACTATTACCCGCCCTCTTTCATAAAATACCCGCGATATTAGCCCCTATCCTTGATCTGAGAAATTCAAACGCCAACAGTATCCGCATCAAGTCATCAACCTGATTTTTAGCTTCCTTCAACTTTTCAGCACCAACAGCCATGTAAATCAGTTTCTCTGGCCAATTGCTTAGCTTAATATGTGTTTTCTAAGTTGTTGTATTCCTAAGTGCAACGTCAAGCTCAAAGTTAGCTTTTACCGCTCTTTCTTTCATTAATCTACCCCTCCGCAATTAAGAAACATGCCACATGAATAAAAACTCAATCCCCAAAACTGTATTAGGCACATAATCTACTAAATTATTGATAAAACAATCTAATAACTTTAGACAAGTAATGAAAAAAGTTTCAATGGTCATTGCTCGACCAATGCTTTAAAGCACTCAATATATCTTCAACATAATTATGTGCACTAGAAAAAATAAACATCATATTTGTAGTTAAAAGTCTGACCCGTTCAAAGATAGTCATGGCATCTTTTGGAAGAATTTTTGTTGCTTCAGTTTTCGCAACCAAGAGTTTATTGGGGAGACATCAGTGGCCATCAATGTTGCCAGCGTGTAGATGTTTCAGGTATTTCATGTGCCAGACTCTTTATTGGGGAGACATCAGTGATCGTCAATGTTTCCAGCGTGCTCCCTGCGTCAGTGTTGCAGGGAATGATTGCCGATTAATGCGAAGAATAAATTCCATAGCCATTATCCTACATATAATTATAGATAAATAAGAATTATAAATGTTTCTCATATTTTCTATTATACAAACAGTAGCAATTGTGTTTCAAATCGCAACTAACATATCTATTATTTATCTAACGTAATCTTAACCCTAACTCATATTTGGGCGTTTTATTAAACCAAGTATTAAGCAACATACAACTTCATAACTATAAACATATACGTATATAAACATTAAAATAAACTTCTGATCATTCATTTTTTTAGAATTGTATATTAAGATCAATAAATATGTTGTTTGTAGCACCCAGATAGAAAAAGAGGAGCACCATCGAACTCTACAAAAGCGGGTAAAACATTTGGTTTGGGCGAATTTCGTGGGTAAGAGTGGTTTTTGATGGATTCTTTATGGTCCCTTAAAGTTGAGAAGACCAATGAGAGAGATCCTCACCTCCTGCTCACCGGCCATTACACAGTGAGAATTATTTTGACGTGAATTTGTTTTATCTGCATTTTTGCAATACATTTAGAGTCTTAATGTATGTTATTAATGAGTCCATTGTGTCTAACTTATAATATATTCAATTATGTTGTCTAACTGAAGTTATAAATGTTGTAGTAACGGGTCAAAGTCAAGCGCTTCAATGAAATGTGCCGGTTGAAAAGGTTCTGAAATTAAGGTGTCAATCAAACATCTTGGCTCATCTATGATTTAGCAAATGCAACATTCATGTAAATAAGTTTATAAACACGAAGGTTCTCAAGCTTTATATTTTATCTCATATTCAATAAACGTATATTTCTTTTTGTTCTTTATCTTGCTATTCGTATGTACGACCCTTTCTTTCAACATGTACACTTCCCTACCATTTTACCACCTTCTTTCGCTATAGTAAAATATGCCAATAATAAGTATAATTCAGTATTTTACATTTTACTTTTTAGACATGTTAAATAATTTTTATGAAAAAATTTCGTTACAATTACCCTCCTTCTTTCGCTATAGCAAATTATGTCAACGATAATTATAAGACATGCCCGCCCATTGGCCGGGCTTCGACCACTAGTATATATATATATATATATATATATATATATATATATATATATATATATATATACTAGTTTTCGAAGCCCGCCCAATGGGCGGGCATGTTTTATAATTATTTGTGCAAAGCAATTGCAACTGATTTTATCGTAACAATCAAACTGTGATAGATTATAAACATTATTGTTAATACAAATAAACCGTAAAAACGTTTATTAATATTTTGCGATCTCTTTGTGTTTTGTTGATAACAAATGTAATGTTATCTTAAGTATAATTATAAAGGATACATGTTAGTTTTGTAAAGCATTTACATATAGCCATTTATATACAAAAATGTAGTAATTAAGCATTTGTTGTAATAGTTTATTAGGATGGGTAAATATCATAACCCATGGATCTTAACCCATACCCAAAGAGACTTGATACAATGTATACTTAGATACATTGAATCTAGATATAACCCATGGACCAACCCATAACCCATGACCCATAACCAAAAAACCCATGGGCAAAGAGGAGCGTTCCACGGATCCCTAGGATTACACTAGACGGATCCTTTGTGGAAGGGATCCGTGGGATCCGTGGGAACAGTGAAGGAATTTGCCTATAAATAGAGAGCCATTTCTTCATTCTAACTTACCCCTCTTCTTACTAAATCTCTCATACACTCTCATTCTCTTCTAACATATAGATCACTAGATCTAGAGAGTTGTTCTTCTTTCTTTCTATTTGTGATCCTCATATAGGTCCTTCTCTAAGGCGAGATCACGAGCATTCTACAAGTCATCCAAGCAAGGGGTCCTTGATTGATTTGTCACTCCGAAAGATTTCTGTAGCGAAGATCTTGTATTTGATATTTCACATATTTGTTGTTTAATAGTTGTGTTGGTTTGGTCCACCGTGCTACGGACTCGGTATCTAGCTTTGTACCAGAAAAAGTGTAAGCAACGTTGTGAAGGCTTCTCCGCCAAGTGAAGGAGTGTGTTGACATAGTGCTTGAACTCTCGAGTAGGTGACTCGGGGAGTGGAGTAGGGCAAGGAAGGTGACCTTGTAGCCGAACCACTATAAATCGGTTGTGTCATTTATATCCCTTAACTTTATTTATTTGCTTGCATTATCATTAGATCTACACGTTCTCAACATCAATACGATTTCCAATAATATCGAATCTAAATTTTTTGAAATCAACTTTAAATCGGCAAAACTATTCAACCCCCCCCCCCCTTCTAGTTTTCCACAATTATCATTATCAATGAAGCAAATTTAGTAAACTCGATACTTTCCAACGATTTGTCTATAGTAAACATCATCAATGCTAAAACTACAATTTAAAAATTAGAGATGCATTGGACTTTCATTAATCATTTCCCTAATCCAAACTGAACTCCTTTATAGTCTCTTGTTTAATCTTCTCATTTAACATTTTATTATGGGGCCTATTTTACTTTCTTGTTAACATCAACTATAAAGTGCGTTTTCAACTCTGAAGTGGTCAAGCCAACCTTCCCAAAAGGGAAGTGTTTTACCCGGTTTAAGTCTGTATGGTGGTGGGCATGGTTGCAAAAAGCGCTAGGCGCTAGTTGGGCGGTTGACCACCGCCTAGCTAGTAATCGGCCGAGGTGGGGCCTAGGCCTAGGCCGCTAGGCGGATCGGACTTTTCTATATATAATTTTAAAATTATATGTGTATTGATAAATTTGAATTTCGATGGTTTTGTTTCTTGACAAAATCATCCGAACCACTTTGTATATCCCAAAACCATAGGCATTTTTCTATCAAAAAAATGTTTATACACTCATACTCTCAGTCTGCCTACATATCCAGTGATTTTTACCTTAACAAACGTTCGAAGTTGTGCAGCGACAATGATATTAGATAATATCCATTTTTATTTCTTTCACTTGTTATTGACAAAAATGGTCACGGAAACGGAAAGAAGTGAGAATGACTGGTAACTGATGACTGGATCATACGGTCAATAGTAATTGCCGCCGTGTTCTAATCCTAATCAGCAAGTGGTTGTCACAGCCAAAGTTGGTCGTGGATATTGGGTACGTGTCGCGGAGACGATTCAACTACAACTTCACATACTGATTAACATCACTTGTGTGTGACATGTTCGAACTGTTCATACTTTACCTAACTGGTAACATCACCATTTTGACCCGTTCTATGGGTTTGACATAGCTTAAATATGTCTGCACTATAAGCTTGCGCAAACCAACAAAACCATAGTTATTCGTTTAGATTGTCAGTGCTAGTTGTTCAGGGTTGGTGATAAAAAAATATATATTTCATTAATTTTAGAACAAAATGTTCCCTAATCCCTAAGGCCTATACAACATTACAACTGGTTTGATCATCAAAAAGTAACACAATACAAAGAACCTCATTACCAATGCATTGTGTATAATAGTCATCGCCCTATTGCACGTATATATACCTGTTTTAAAATGAGCTGCTGATTTCATTCACTTCCAGAGTGTCATCGCCTGCGATTGTTTTAAAGCAATAACTATAGCCATCAGATGCGTATATTGCTGTTAGTATTAGGATTAGAAACATGACAATTGTATTAGGCATATTTAAAACAGGAATTGTAAGGTTTGGTTGCAGTGCATCGGTTGGCTGACAATGTGGATAGGGAGATTTTGCCAACACGTTCTTGCCACAGGTTAAGCATTTGTGGAAATACCAGCTCTCGTTCCAGCGATCTTGAGTATAACTACTTCTTCAGCATATCTTACATAGTAAATAAATCTATATATTTTTTTCAGTTTGTTATAAGGAATGTTTGAAGTAAAAAAAGATATTATAATTCTTGATTCTTAAATATATATTTTATAAAAGGGAATATGGCAGCAATGTCTTGGTGTTGCATACAGCTTAAAGAGAAGAATAAGGTCCAAAAATGTCACTACGAAGTACTCTAATTAAGCCCCCGCTCTATAAGGAGTCGGTAGTAGCTGCAATATCATAGTAAAATGTATCACATAGCTCCTTCAGGATAGATCGAGTTGTAATGCACTTCAGCCCAAAAGCTCAAGTGTATTACTGCAGAAAATAAACAGCTTGTTAGCAGATGTAAGAAAAAGGTTAACCAACATTTAGAAAGCAAACCAAACACAACTGTGGCAAACTAACAAAAACCTTAAATATTTTCACATATAAAGATATGAACATTACCCCGCTTAGACTTTTTCACTTTCGGAATAATCTCAATCGAACCAGTATCTTTAAATGAGGTTAGAACAAAAATTTTAACGCCATACTGCATAAAAGCATCAAACGAATCTGTTAGACAATTTTAAAATTTAAAATTTTATATAGAATACTCCTTAAAAGAGAAGGAGATGGTCACCGTAACGAATCTGCAGCTGCCTGCAATGGGACATGATCTCCCCATTTTCCACTCCTATAATTAAATATTTATATCTTTATGATAAACATGAAAAAAGAATATTAAAAGAAATACGAAAAAAGAAGATAAAAATGGCATACTTGGAAATCCTTTTCAAGTACTCACTGTAAGCCATGGGGACATATCCTTCATACATCTCAGGATATGATTTCAGCTGATAGATTCCAATCACATAAAAATTCAGATATCAGGACCAATAGCCAACCAGTACACATATAAATTCAACACAAAAAAAGACACACACCTGATTATACACCTGTAGTAGACACACTCATGCCTGCTACTCTCATATTATTTGAATGTGTGTTTACTTGCTGTGAAGGTGTGTTATTATGATTAGGCGCATATGAGTATGGCGCTGAAAAAAAAGAAGCATATGGGTTGTTAGCATAATAGCCAGGAGTTGCAGCCCATGGAATCCTTATATCCCATGTCTATATCTAAAGCCTGAAATATCAAACGTATCAATTTTTTTAAACTTGAAATGCACAGTCCAGTGTTCCATTATCATTCCAGATAACTATTTGTATCCATAATATGCAGCAAAGGGTCTGCCTTTTTCTGCAACAATTATTCAAACTTATTTGTAGCACTCATACCAAATATACCATTGGTCTCGTAATCATAACAAACGCAGTTATTATTCATAAAAACGACTGTTGTGACCCATGACCCGTTATTAAAAATTGTTGATATAAAGTACTTGATCTTTCGCTGTATATGAACCCGGATTTTTGCCACTTCTTTACCAAAGTATCAGCCTGTTCCAATGTACATTTTATAAGGTTAACAATTAGTGAACATAATTTAATTAGTTATATAGAATCACATGAATACAATGACTTAGAAATTAGTAAACTATGTATTATGTTCCAGGGAAAGAACAAAACACATGATTCGATGTCTTCGGCAATAGATGCTTTTACCTGTATGATTATTGTCTGAAAAGACAACTGGTGCAACAACATACCTTATTTTCTCGTGTTGTTGGAAAATTTTTATTACACGTAAGTACACTCCCGAGTAAGCCTAATATTGAGTAACGTTCCTATTCCTACATTAGCAACCGCAGCTGCTGGACAAAATTAGATGTTATACGTGAGAGTTTAGCATTCAATTCTTCATCTATTAGTATATTACTGGATTTAATATCTCGATGCACAACTTTTGGTTCAAAATGGTTGTGAAGACAATAGGTTACCTTATCAAATTGCCGCACTTAATTTCTTGTATCTTCTTTGTGGATTTGTCATTCTGCGTTACGAAAAACCTTATCATTTAGCTTTGAGTGCCCAAAATTACCGTAAACAACTAACTGGTGCAACAACATACCTTATTTTCTCGTGCTGTTGGAAATTTTTTATTACACGTAAGTACACTCCCGAGTAAGCCTAATATTGAGTAACGTTCCTATTCCTACATTAGCAACCGCGGCTGATACATAAAATTAGATGTTACATGTGAGTTTAAAATCCTTATATACACTAAATACTGGGTTCTTACCGTATCAGTGACGGCACTAAGACGATCACCAAGCTTTAGTCACATTGCATATTTCCTTTAACGCGCTAACACATTACGCAACACAGGAAAATACTGTTATTGCTATCAAGGAATTCCTTCAATAGTTTCCGAGGCTTGTCTACAACCAAAATTAAATTTCAGTTACGAAATTTATAAATAAACTTTAATAGAAAACAAATTGGCATTAACTTTAATATGACCGTACAATTATCGCACTTGTTACTCTTCTTTTACTGTTGGGTTTGTGAGTATTACAGAGGTTCATTCCGTACTCAATGAAAGACCTATACAAAGGTAGTAAAAACATAATCTTGATACTATGTGGCTAACTTGTAAGTTTGAAAGGAGGTAACGACGAATAAAGTAATATATGAAAGTGGTATACTTACAGGTAAATGCTGTCACGTTCAACCTCATTTAAGTTGAAGCAACAAACAGTTAAAATTTCATAGACACTGATGTATATTAATTTTACTATTCAACATGTAAGCGATATATATATAAGGATTATAACAGTAAAAATACTCACCTCTAAACGGAATTCAGTTTTCAAACACTCGGAAACAGAATATTCTTCAAACCTGCTGCCCAAGTTAAAAAAAAAACCAAAAAAAAATATCAAACGTGCTTAAGATTTAGGGTTAATGACGTTCAATACATTAAACCATTGCGAAAATTGTAAATAGTGATACCTGCATGGTAGTAGCAATTTGTATATCATTGACCTACAAAATCATACAACTAAACAAAAAATAATTTCATCATTGCAAGAACATATATGATAAATGTCAAAAAGCAAAAATATCATCGGCTAATAAAAAAAACTTATGATCGATCTTTGAACGAAGGTATGCTTCTCCAGAACAAAAGTTTATGTACCTGCAAACACACATAATATGCACAAAAGTTATACAAAAATTAAGAACATAATAAACAGGAGCAAAATAAAAATTATCCAGGGAAAATTTTGTATAGGATTATTATGGTAGAAATTTAATTAATTTGTGACTATAATTAAGGAATAGATATGCTCAAATATTATATAAGATTAGGTTAAAGTTTATAAATCTTTAACTATAATTAAGGAATGGATATGTGAAATATAATATTTGTAGATAAAATGGTGTTGTAGAGATTTATAAATTTGGTTTTCCAAGTTATAATCAAAAAAATGTGTTGGTCTAGTGGTAATCATGTTTGTTACTCTTAGAAACAACCCAAGTTCAAATCTCACCATTCACATTTTTTATAAAAAACGAATTTTACAAAAAAAATATTAAAAATTTATATAAATTATACACTAAAACCGAAAATTATAGGTGGATTAATAAATTGCTTAGTTGGACCAATAATGCTTATGTGGCATGAAAAATGATTATTTGGCATTGAGGTGGCATTAATGCCAAATGCCTCATGTTATATATATATATATATATATATATATATATATGGGTTTTTCTATCTTGTGCCCTAGGGCACAAGATAAGAAAGAAAAAAAGTACTCGAGGCCCCACAAAAAAGGACGCCGATGCTTATAAAAAATATATTTTTTGTAGGTCCATGAGTACTTTTTGTGTACTTTTTTCATTCTTATTTTGTGCCCCTAGGGCACAAGATAGAAAAACTATATATATATATATATATATATATATATATATATATATATATATATATATATATATATATATATATAGTCCGGTTCTAGAGAAAAGTGTAATTAGAGAGAAAAGTGAGAAAAAAAGTTATAAGGTAGATTATGAAAACATTACAATCTTCAGGGTAAAAAACAAAAAAAAAGGAATGTAGAGTCTTCTTATACCACCACCACCGACAAAAACACACACACACTCACAATCACTACCACCCCCATCACCACCCGCACCATCGCCACCACCACCGTCGCCTCCATCATCGTCACCACCACCACCGTCGCCACCATCACTGTCACACACAAATTCGATTGAAAAACAAACACACCCAATCTGATCGAAAACACACATACTCCAATCAGAAACACACATTCCGATTAGCAAATAATCAAAATTTTATGGATAGCAGGTGACCAAATTCCGTTCAGTAGAAATTAAAGTAAGTGTTTAATTATAGGTTTTATTAATTTATATGATATTTTAGTGCATCATTGTGTCAATTATAAAATGATTGTTGTTATTCTTGAATGAAATCACATATTAAAGCATTTGTATATATTAAATTACAATTTAGTGCATCTGCCTCAATAATATGTTACAACATTAGTTTTTCTGAATAAGTGCATCCTGATTGATGTTATCATCTCTTACTATGATAAGAGCATCATCTTATAAGTTAGGGCATCTAGTTGTTTGATTAGTGCATCAAAAAATGTGTTACGACGTCTGTTAGATAAGATCATTACGTTATAAATTAGGCATCTGTTTGTTTGATTATTCCATCTAAAATAAGAGTTAGTGCACCTGTTAGTATAATTTAGGCATCAATCGACTTGTTACAACACTTGTTTGTATAATTAGTGCATCATAAAAATATGTTACAACATCTCTTAGTATGTTAAGAGCCTAATGTTAAAATAGGGCATTTGTTTGTTTGATTAGTGCATCAAAAAATGTAATAGGACACCTATTAGTATGATAATAGCATCATGTTATAAGTTAGGGCATCTGTTTGTATGTTTATTGCATTGTTGCAACTACCCGGGCGTGTGCTTTTATATTTAGTGCATCGATGAATAGATTAGGGCATCAATGAGTAAGAGTAGGGCATCGTTAAACATATTAAGGCATCTATATTTGTCTTTATTGCATCTATTTTGTGCATCTGTTTAGACATATTAGGGCAACAAGGGCGGCTGATTATATTATCAGGAGTAAGATCTAGTAAAACTATTGAGTAACATTATCTTTCTTTTATCTTGAAGTTTCTTTTGTTAATGTAGGGGCTAACACAAACCATGTTGCAGGTGGACCCAAGGAAGTTTGGGATACTAACGAATTGGCAAAGGGAGTACACGATGGAAGACATACTTACACAACTGAAGAAAGAAATGGTGGCCGCGCACAACTGACAACTTGTTCAGCCCAAGGTTGTCAGGATCGGGATTCTACCTAGGATCGTTTTTGGCTTTGCAAGATCGTGATCGTAGGATCGGATCGGGATCGTAAGTGTAGGATCGTATAGGGGCTGTAGTTCTGTATATATATCTCGGCATAAGTCTACACTTAGTCAATTTGTATACTATATAAGTATATAACTTTAAAAAATAAAAAGAAGGCCCATACTTTAAAGTTTACTTCGTGGTGAATAATAAATAAACCAGTTTTAAGTTTTTTATTTATCCTATTTGAAATGTACATACGCAAGACTTAATATAAATTAATTAATCATATGTGTGTTGGTAAAAATAGCATGTAGTTGTCGTGAAAATATTGTTAGTCATTATCGTAATAATTTTGTACTTAATTTAGCCAATGCTAACACTAATTTCTTACAATGCGCATCTGTCACTTTAAAACGAATGGTCATTTGTAAAAAACAATGAATTAGTGATTGTGATTGGGCTTTTTGGATCAAATATGGGGCTTAAATGCTTCACATAGAAGAAAAAAGTCCAAAAAAATGGGTTAGCAACAGGATCGGATCGTAAACGATCCTACGATCCTACGATCCGATCCTACGATCCTGAACGATCCTACCTGATTTACGATCCCATTACGATCCTGATCGTTTTTTAAGTGTAGGATCGTAGGATCGTGCGATCCTACGATCAGGATCGCGATCCTGACAACCTTGGTTCAGCCACCAGAAGGTACCTTTTTCTAAATGATGGATGAATGTTCTTAAATGATATTTTGCATACACTTTATGCAAAATTAATGGTTTGGATGTAGAGGATATAATACTTCTAGGCTCTTGTCACAATCAGATTTACGGGGTTGTTAGCTTATTGCTGTATTAGATTTGTATATTTAGTCCGTATTTTCAACAGACTATGATTTGCAGGTTTACTTTGTTGTCTGGTAGGTGGATTAGGTCCATAGAATGCTCCAAAGAGTTAAAGTTATTTGGTCCATATAATGCTTATTCTTTTATTATATAACAGATAAATTTAGCCTCAATTTCAGTTTTAGCAAAAAGTCAAAAATAGTCAAACTTAGTCAAAACTTGAAAGTCAAAGTTTGAAGTTAGATTGATTTCAGTTTCTCAAATGATTCAAGTGATTTAAATTTGTTTCTGGCTAAATATCAGTTAGTGTTTGGTTAAATAGGCATTTTAGTAATTTTAAGGAGTGTTTGGATTACAATTGATTTTCAAGTTAAAAGTGAGTTTGGTGTGTTAATTTGAAGTCAGTCAGGTTCAATTTATAGAGTTTAGTCAATTACAATTCAAGTCTCAAAGTTTTTCATTACTAGGCTGAGTTTTCTGGTTCAAATTGAAATCTGTTAAAAGTCCTTGTTTTGTCCAAATCCAATATGTTAAGTAGTTCATTTCTAGGTAGTAATCTGTTTTTAACTTAGCTTAATTAGCTTCTTCCAGTTATTAGTATAGCCATAATTAGTTGTGGTTAGCTAGTTTTGTAGATGAATGTTACTTGATTGGTTAGGTTAGACCCTTAATCACACTAGTCTGCTCATTTATTTTCTGTTTTCACATCAGTGCATTATTTGCCCCTGTAGCTTAATTTGCAGCTTATGTAGTGATTATAATCCTTTGAATTTGGTTTCCCTTATTATCCCATAGGTTAGTATTAAACTCTCTTTCCTTAGGAACTTGTTGGAATTGCTTGTTAGGTCTGTAATTCACATCATAACCAGCTTATTAGTTTATTTCTTTTGTCCTGCATCAGGTCATCAAGTTGTTCACATCAGCTTAACAGAAGCTGATTGTTCAGCTTATGTTATTGTTTAGTTAGCTGCATTAGGTAGTGCTTAATATAGGAATATCATATTTGGCCTTGGATGCCTTTTAGTCAGCTTATCTAGGATTAAGCTCTTATTCCCATCACCATCTGCTCTGCACATCAGCACACTAGTATCCCAATCACCTTTAACTTTTGATTTTTCATTTCCTCATTCCTAGTCCTTTTTAGCTATAATTTTGGATACAAGGACTTTGGTTGGTGGTTGTTAACTAGGTATTTTTAGTTCATTTTTATGATTTTTTCTAAGCTAGCAATTAGTGCTTAAATTAGACACTTAAGACCTGTTTGGCATTAGATAGTTAAGACCTGATATTGTGCTTATTTGTGATAAAACTGATAAAGGATTTTGTGTGTGTTTGGATAGAAGTAACTAAGTAAAGTATTAATGCTCACTTGATTATATGAAGGTCAAACAAGAAGCTTAACATATGCAGTTTCGGATTGGGTTGCACTAGAGCACAAACCAAATAAACACACTTTCTGATGCATTGGGTTTCATTGTAGTTGATTATATGCTTCTTTATTTCAAAACGCTAGTAGTTTCAATAAGCATTTCCAAACATGGTATACCAGTTACTGCACTATATGATACATACTGATTTTTTGACGTATGCAATCTGTTAAGGGTAACGTCTTTTATTCAATCACTATTTCAAGTGTCTAAGTTGCTAAGGGATAAAATACTATTGTTACATCCCTACTGGAAATATGAAGGTCAAACAAGAAGCTTAAAATATGTAGTTTCGGATTGGGTTGCACGGGAGCCCAAACAAAATAAACATTGTCTGCTGCATTGGGTTCTGATTATATGCTTCTTTTTTTTGAAAAGCTCGTAGTTTCAATAAGCAATTCCAAACACAGTATAACATGCACTATATGATACCTACTGATTTTTTGACGTAACTAATCTGTTAAGGGTACCGTCTTTTATTTAATCACTATCTTAAGTGCATCAAAAAGGTATATAATAGTGCATCAATGGACAAAACTAGTGTATCAATGAGTATAATTAGTGCATCATTTCTAGTAAAGAGTATAATTAGAGTTGTCTAATTAACTTCATTTTAGAGGAAAAAATTAAGAGTATCTTACTAATGGAGAGTTGTGACTTGTGATCAGTTCAAGTATAAAGAGACGTGCTTGAGTTTTTTCTAGCTTAAGAAAAAACTAACGATAGAATATGTGAAAGAAAAAGTTGCAACATTAATGAAAAAGCTACTAAGTAGATATCCAGCATTATATATTACAGTATAATTGGTTGCAACTGATTATGATTTGTAATGAGCAGTAGCAATGGGATGCAGACAACAATAACGATATTTGGACTTTTGTTCATAAAATTAAAAGCAGCCTGATCATATATTGCTGCTCTAATATTTCACTGCATCATTCATGTTTTTGTCCCCCCCCTCTTTCACATTCCATTTCCAGCCACCCATTTACTTTTTTATTATTATTTTATTTTATTGTGTTACGGTATTTGTTTAAGATTAACAAGTTTGTGTATAGTTTCTTGAACAACAATTCATTGATTAGTGCAACCATTTGCATGTTTAGAGCATCTGTTTTGACATATTAGTGCATCCATTTTCATGTTTACTATTAAAGGCATCAACGTGTATGGTTATGTTGAATGTAGGTTGTTGCCGCAACGATCTATAATGACCTTGTAAGTCTTGTAGATACCCCGACCACCGGAAGTATTAAACCTACTAAATAATCTAATTGTAAACGTCTCTTAATGAGCAATCACCTAATGTCTATTTTTTGTATAAAGTTTCCCATTTCTATAATGTCTACTAATTTTTTATGTAATTACTTATATGTGCGGCCTCGATATTGTAGCTAATAGTGAGAGGATCACCAGGAAGTGCTAGAACAGTTCCTATGTATATGCGCCAAGACCTTATGGCTGCTGTAGCTGAACTAATTGTAAATTTAGAAAGCCAATGTAAATGTCCACAAGATTATATATCTAGTAACGGTGCTGATGGACAATGCAACGCCAATTCCATTAAATCTCTTTTTGGATATCAACTTGGCCCAGTGTAAGTAGTGTCATTCCAGGCCAGGTAAGTACACAAATCCCCTTCGTGTGTGTTAAGGGGAGTATTCGTATTAGTAACTTGTTTTTATGATGGTGATTTCAGGTTACATTTACAATAGAAATTTGTACCATAGATGACATAGGAAGGGAGGCTATAATATATGAATTGTCAAATTAGATGGATGCTATATGTGAATGTCGTTCTGTTTCTTGTATAATGTAGCGGAAGGTGCATATTTCTTCTCGTGTTTCTGTTTTTTTTCCTACATCACATGGGTAACCAATTATCTTGCTCATTATGGTGTGAATTTCATGTAGCATGATGCGAATGTTGTAAGTTGTGACGCTGGATTGAATTCACAACTAAAATCTGCAGCTTATGATGCTATACAACAGATGACAGTTGAGGATATTGGTGATTTGCTGGTACTCCTGAGTTGTGCAGGACATGATGCCATGGCATGTCTCATTTGACAAAGGTTGGATCTTTTATACGTCTTTATCTTAATCATCATTAGAGATTGCAATATGGGCAGGTTAGGTAACATGTCACTTATTTTTGTAACGGGCGAATCGAGTTGGGTTGATACCAAACACTTTGTGCATAATTTTATTAAAATAATACTGTACATCTTTTAAATATTACGAGTAGTAATTATTTAGTTTTATGGTTGAAGTGATATAGTCGGTTGTAGGCACTAAATAATAACACTTTGGGTAATTATGTTAGGACATACATTTGTATGTTAGGGCATATGTTTGTTTGATTAGTGCTTAAAAAATGTGTTACGACATCTCTAGTATGATAAGTGCATCATGTTATAAGCTAGGGCATCTGTTTGTTTGTTGATTAGTGCATCAATGCATGTTGTAAGATAAACATTTTTTGCAACATTTTTTTGATGATACAACTGTAGAAGTAATAAATAAGAAAGTTTTTAAAGTACCTGGGCTACTAGGTGCGAACTCTTTCTAGGTTGTTTTAACTGAGCATCCCAAACACTTGGTCCTTAAGTGGGCCTCTTGATGGTGCTTTAAAAATTTTAATCCCTTGACTGTTGCTATCATGTTTGTTTATTTCTTGGGATCGTCTTAAAAAGTCACCTGATACATGTGCTTGTTTAGTTAATCATGCCTGATAACGACTAAATTTGATACACATGTTTGCTAAAGTGCAGGTTGATCTCTTTTTCTATAAAGAGCCAAAAGAGGCAAAACAACAAGAAGAAAATGATGTTCTGTCGCAAATTGTACAAAATGTGCAGCTTGGTGCTATCAGTAAAGATACCAACAGCCCACATGGTCAAGAGGCTCTTCGTCGTACTAAGTTCAAGTTCCGTGGTCGTGAAAAGATTATTATCATCAGGAAGAGGTAAGTTTAGTAACCAGTTAGAGATATAATATAACCCGTGCTAGTGGACTCTTTGTAATAACAGTTTGAAATATGTGACTTCCATGATAACTTTTAGCTGGATGAAATATCTTTTAACTAGTTTCTGTAGATATGTGTGCTCAGGAACTAAAACTCCATGTTTTCTTTTTTTCATTTGTGCATATGACAGATGGTGGTCTTGCTGGAAAGAAAGAGAAGAAGGCTCAACCCGAACCAACAGTCAAAATCTTGACCAACCCTGCAAGAGTAGTATCTACTCAAGAAAAATTCATCAAGTTCCTGGAAGACAGTAGATTGCACTTTTCTACTCAAAACATTCGATAGTGATTATAATTTTATATGGTTTTTGTATGAACAAGTTGATGTTGCTTCAAATCAGAATGTTTTCCCTTGTGTTTCATTTATTATAAGCTTTAAAAAGCTGTTAAAACAACAATGTTCTTGCCATAATATGAACGTACATTTATAAAAAAAAAAGTAACTTATTTACATAAGATCAAACTTAAAGTTGTAAAAATAAGATCAAATCTAAAAAACCACTAAAACATTTATAAATAAGAATTTTAGCAATCATACACAAAAAAATAATATTTTAATACAAATTAACATGTTAGCAACTAATAACCAAATGATACATGAGTTTGGATTAGTGATACACCTGATACACATTACACTAATAAATATTCCAAAACCTGATACACATTAAAATTCTAATCAAAGTGTATCACCTAGGTTTCGTAAATTTTAAAAAGAAATCTATCGAAACTTTAACAATTTTAGTTGTAGTAAATAAAAAAATTATTTTTATTGTAAGGAGAGTATCTCTAGTCAAATTTTAGTTTTATCTCATTTTAACAACTTTAAGTTTGATCTTATTTGATCTAGATTATATATATATATATATATATATATATATATATATATATATATATATATATATATATATAGTAGGGATTCAGTGAGAAGTAAATTAAAATAAGAAGTGGTGAGAAGTGACCAAAACCACGCATTTGAGATGCAACGACTTGCATTAGATGCATTTCTATTCATACAGATGCAACATCTTGAGTTTCGAAAGTTAATTTGATGTATATATAGTGCAAATTGATTTTCATGATTTCGGCACGTGCAGAGGAACAAAAAGCAAGAGAAATTATGAATATACGTATATGCATCTGATTAAAAGCTAGAATACACACTATGGTGCGTTATAATGCATCTAAGATTATAGGGATGCATCTAATTTAGGTCGGTGCATCTCGGATTTGCGGTAATAGTTCTTCTTATTCCTTCTTATTTTAAGTAATCTTCTTATTTGATCCTAACTCTCTCTCTCTACATATCTATATATATAATAAACAAATGTTTATTTGAATTTCTGCCACCTCATTAAAGCCATGCTGGCAATAAAATCCACATCACTAATGCCACCTACGTCATATACAATTGATTTCTCCCAGCCATTTACTCCACATTCTTTGACTTTCAACCCTCATTCAGTATTTTTTTTTAGCAAACCCTCATTCAATATAAACCGAAAATCAGGCAAGGTTGTTACTATCTATGATGTTAAACAACATCCAATCGTTGTTTCTCTTCCACCATCCCAATCGTTGTATGATGTACAAGGTATAATTCAATCTTTATTTATTTTTGAAAAGTTGTTAGACCTCAATTTGATGGTATGGGTTTTCTTGGGTACTATATATTCTCCCTTCAATTTTTACAATTGACAATGAATATGAAATCAAATTGATTGAGTGTATAATTCACAGTCAATTTAAATTTTGGATATGGTTAGTATAAATCAGTTATGGTTTATGGTTTACGGTTTATAATTCACATTTAATTGATTTTTATAATTCACAATACTGTATTTTATTCCAGTGATTTTACTCAATTGTTTCCTAAATTTCTATAAGGTATCTAAAATTTTAAGCTTCCTCCATCTTAATTCCTATACGATATTTTTCAACAATTTTTGATAAAATGTTTGTGTTAATCGATTCGTTAAAGTGTGATTTTAAGTAATAAAACCTAAATATTGATTTGGGTTCTAATTGATATGCTTTTGATACAATTTTTAAATACAAACAATTGTTTGGGTTTGTCCATCAGGTGTTCGATATAATGTTTACTTATTCTAATACAGTATTGGTTTACTTCTAATGTGGTTTTTCATGTATATTTGTGATTGCATTGCTTCCCTTTCACAAATTAGTGGTTTCTCACAACCTCCTTCGCCCCATTCCCAATCCACATAATACTGGTGTTTTTTCAACTTTTAGATTTGTATGTTAAACCGCTGTTTATGTGAGTAGTTAGCTTATCAAATAGGATGTAAAAATGTGGTTGGAAGTTATTTTGTTGTTCTTGTTTTAGTGCTAATTCAAACATGATAGTGTTAATTCAAAAGTGATATTGTTAACATTAT
This sequence comes from Chrysanthemum seticuspe, assembly GCA_019973895.1. Classification (NCBI taxonomy): domain Eukaryota; kingdom Viridiplantae; phylum Streptophyta; class Magnoliopsida; order Asterales; family Asteraceae; genus Chrysanthemum; species Chrysanthemum seticuspe. The sequence goes on along the minus strand of BPTQ01000005.1, from coordinate 139,420,399 downwards.
TGGCTAGAATTATATATATGCATTTAATGTCACAAATGGCTAATCATGTATGCTTGATGTAGATCTTACGTTTGAATATTTCTATTTGTATAGGATTTATTGTAAATTAATTATTACTTTCATTTAACTTTAGAACTTTGCTACAAGTTAGTTTCTACTTGCATCTTGGCTAAATTAAGAGGCTCCTAAGAGTTTTTTCCATTAGTTGAAATATTGGGATGGAGTTTACTTCAATGTATTTGACTTCAGATTGTATGCCTAACATTTGAATTTTCATTTTTACGTGTAGTGCTAGCACCGCAGTTGTTACACGCATATGGTAGCTCATTGATCTGTAAATGATTTACAACAGGGAATATGGGTTGCAGTATTGTAATGAGGTATAAGGTTTGTGAGTTTGGTTTTTGTTGCGAAATTCAGTTGGATAAAAGTATTACACATCAAATATTTCGATGTCATTTGCCATTTGCAGGAGTGGATAGACTGAAATCGAGAAATAATGTGAGCTTAAGGAAGGAATTATCAGGTCCAAAGGATAATAATTCTGTTGGAATCACTCCTAAACCTAAATCAAGTGTTAGTAATTCATATGTAATAGTTAGCTTAATTATGGCCTTTATGTTTGTTATTAGCCTTAAGCTTATGTAGAAGGCCCATGAGCTTAGGCCCAAGCCCATTAAGGAAAGGATGGGAACTAGGAGTGTTTCCCTAGCTTCCCTTCTATAAATACTCTTGTATAACCCTCACTTGAGGGTTGGTTGTTCATTTTATTCACTCTCATACTCTACGCATAACTATCTTCATTATATCGTGTGTGTGTGTGTGTAATATTGTTCATCCGCCTCTCTATCTCTTCTCTTGATGCTTGTGTTGTAAAACTAGTGACCTAACAGTGGTATCAATCGCCTAATAGTTGGGTGAACATTTTTTTGGTCCTACGCGTAGAACGTACGTATCGTGCTTGATACTTTGGTTCGCTTAAAAACACGATTTTTACACTTTTTAATCCAAGATTCTTGTACTTTCAACGTTTTAAGGTGTTAAAATAACTGTTTTTGGCAAAAAGTTTCAAACTTTATGCGTGGATCATTGTTTTTAAACTAGTTTTTGTACGAGGGTTTCATCCTACGCGTAACTGTTTTAGAAGTTTTGGTTCATCAAGTTTCACACTTTTGTGTTATTTTGGTAATATTGAAGCTATCTCATCACAAAAATCTGGTTTAGAAACATCTTTGGGCAAAATCATTTTTACGAGTAAAGCTACGTGTATCAAAACCCTAGTTTTACGTGTAACTTTATCCTTGGTTTGATCTTCAGTTTCGTGGTTTACTCCGTGTTTTCTTGCTTGGATAAGCTTGAAAATACGTCGACTTTGGATATCTTTTGCACTGTGATAGTGTAAAAGATCACTTGGGATAAAACCCTAAAATTACGCATAAGCATAAATCTTACGCGTAGAAAATCCTACGCATAAGATTTATCTTACGCCTAAGCTTAGTCTTACGCATAAGGTAATCCTACGCCTAAGTTTTCTACGCCTAACTTCTTGTTTTACGCATAACTTTAGTGCTTTTTCCTTAACTTACGCGTAAGCTAAACCTACGCGTAACTTCTGCTGTTACGCGTAACTTTGGTGTTTTTACGCATAAGTCCTTCTTGGTTTATTGTGATTTCTACGCCTAAAGGATACTTCATCAACAAAGGTTCATTCGACTACAAAGATCCATTTTACCAACACAAGTTTTCAACATGTCACAACCACCTTACTCTAACTATTTCCCTTACACTTATTCTCAACGACAACAACAACTAAGTCCACAACATCAACAATGGAATCAACAACAAGCAATTTATCAACAACAATTTAATCAACAACATACTCCACAACTTGGAGCAATTCCTCCACCACAAATGGTTCAAACACCACCAAGTCTTCAAGTTCAACCCTACACTAACGATTTCAATCAACATTCATCAAGGAACACATTCATCTACTTATGGAAGGATCTGCACTCAATCAGGAGGATATGGAATCCAAAATTTACTTGGCTTATGAACACTTCTTGATTGAACCTGGAGAGACACTAGAGTCTTATCATCATCGATTTTCAGACATCATCAATGATTTGGATAAACACAACATCATCATGCCAAGAATTGCAGTTAATACTAAGTTCCTGAGTAGTCTTGGTCCTGAATGGGAGAAGTATGTCATTTTTCTCCGTCAAGCAAAGAACATGCATCATTCTACATACGGATTGTTGTACGATTACTTGAAGCCTCATGAAAAGGAAGTTGATAGGGAAAGGTTTCTCCGTGCTCAAATTGCTTCACCTTCACATCCGAAAAATCAACAACTTGCCTTGTATGCTCAAAACAGTTATCCTCCTCAACCAGCAACTCAACCAACTGCCACTATCACACCAAATGATCAATCACAGCAATCTCAACATAATCAATTGGTTCCATACAACAACAACAATGCTCAAGCATTTGTCAGTGAAGCTAATGAGGAATCTGATCCGTTCGAAGCATTGCAACAAGGATTTGTTATGATTGCTAATGCTTTTAGCCGTTATACCAACAAATCAAACAATCGTATTCGTTCCTCATCTAACACACGGAATCAAGCTGTTGTGAACAATGGATGAGTTGAAGTTCAGAATCGTGGTTATGGTCGTCAGATGGGCGGTGGTCAAGGGTTTAATGTTGTGGGTAGAAATAACAACAGAGCTCAAGTGGTGGAACAGGGAAATGCTCAGAATGGTTTGAATGGTCTTCGATGCTACAACTGCAATGAGAAGGGACACCTGGCTAATGCATGCCCAAAGCCGAGGACTAGGGGCAGTGCTTATCACGAAGAGGCTCTTCTTTTGGCTCTTAAGGATGAAGCTGGTGGAACTCTCACAGACAAAGAATAGAGTTTTATGGCAGATGCAGACTCAGATGATGATATGGAGGACTTGCAGGCCAATGCAGCTGTTATGTTGATGGCTAATATACATGAGTTACACATGAGTGACACAGGCCCAGTGTATGACACTGATGGCTTGTCTCAGGTACCCGAACAAACCATATTTATCTCTGATCTAATATCTCTGCCAACATCTGAATCCGGCAAGGCTCAGAATGTTCAAAATGAGTCATCCACATCTCATTCCGACGATTTTCAATTAGACCCCTGATAACGTCTAAAATGAACATGTTTTTAGTAGCGTTATTGTCAGTTTTGTGCATGATATTCGGCTATATTTACTCATAACTATTGCAAAAGTGCAAAGATGCGTCTTGTGTATGTATATGTAGCCAGGTATTGCGAATATTGAAGAAATGAAGTTTTTATGCACATTTGGAAGCGTCTAAAGGAAGGAAGTTGAGATTGGAAGCTTGTGGACTCAATGATATGGAAGCGTAGTGATTTCGAAGCATCTACAGCAAGGAAAGATCAAGTTTGGCTTTGGAAATCATTAACGTAAGCAAAGAACGAAGCGTAAAGGGAAAAGTCAGCAAAAAGTCAAAAGGAGCAAAACCCAGCCGTTCGGTCGCAACCCGCAACCGGATCCGGCTGGGCTAATGGTCAAAGCTGTGACCGATTCGGTCGACAGAGAAACCGATCCGGTTTCTGGCACTGCAGTTACACAATTCGCATTTATTGTTGTCTTAACTCCCCATAATCATTAGAGTCCGATCATTTCTTGATATTAACTTGGAGAGAACGTTTTTTGGGCAGTTAAGCAAGTGCTTTGGCTATTTAAAGGACCTAGTACTTGTATACTAAGTGTGACACAACAAATAGAGTATTAGTTTACACCAAAACTCATACTTACCCAATTATTTCAACCCAAAAGCTTGGTAATTACTGGAAAACGTCCAGAAGCAAGGAAGGAACCATTCTTGTCCATTGTTTCGGTAGTTTGGAGTTGTGCGGTGATCCTAGGTGATTGGAGGCGCGTGGTTGCTACATTCCACGATTTCTAATTCTTGTAATCACAAAAGATTAGGTATTCTATGAACTTTGTTATGGAAATCTATTCTCTTGAATTGTTTGAATTACTTTGTTATGACTTGTGTTTAGATATGATTGTTTTCATGGAGTAGTTTGTGTTATACTTGTGTGTTGGAATGTGATTAATCATAATAATGTTCTCAAAATGTGATGCATGTATATATGATCTTGTTTAAATGAGTTTGTTGGAAAAATACTAGTCTTGGATTGATTTTTCAATAAAACATGTTTTAAGAAAAAGGACCGAAAGGATTTCTCTTGTGTTTTATTCCAAAAAGTGTTGTGACAAACTAGTATGGGGATATGGTGATTGACATCCACCATGTTTTGCTTATTAAAACAAGACTAGGAACGTTTTCATCACGAAGGGTCGAAAGATTCGTAAGAACAAATTTAATGAGAGCATGTTGCAAACAAATGGAATTTTTATAGGATAATCATTGGGATAAGGACCGAAAGGATTACCTAAATGTTTTTGTTCTTAGAATGATTTTTGCAAACAAATACCATGGTTGGGGAATCATTTGCTTATGATTTGTGCATCATAATAAGAGTATACACCAAACCTTTATGAACATTATCTATGGTTGATTATGAGACTTCACACAAGTATATATTTTTATTATTGATTCGTATTTTCACTAGAACACTTATTCGAGAGAGCCTTGACAAGCTTTCTTGTTAGAAACTTTTTAATAAAATTTATTTCAAAACAAAAATCTCTTGGGACGACCTTGATTTACCATATACTATACTACAACTTGACTAGGGTATACTTGCCCGAATGTGTTCCTAGTTAACCGGTAATTCTTGTTACAAATATAAAACCCCGATGAAGCACATCAAGTTTTTGGCGCCGCTGCCGGGGATTTTTCTGTAATTTTCTTTGAAAAAAAAAAAAAAAAAAAGTTTTTGTTACAAACTAACCGATTCGGTTGGTTAGCCAACCGAATCCGGTTAGACATTCTGTGAAATTTTTCTTTGGTTCGAATTTTATTTCTATTTTTTTTAGTTTATTATGTTTTGATTTCTAGAGTAATTGTGTGGTTTAATCAGTTCTTAGATTTATTATTTATTTTTCTTTTCTTTACATTTGTTATTTAATTAATCTAGTTTTATTTATTTTAATTTTATAGTTGATGGTAATGGTTAAGAGTATCTTATTTTCAGTTATAGTTTATTTTATGATAGATTTATTAGTAGTTTATTTAGTTTTAGTTTTAGTTTTAGTTTTGGTTTTAATTAGAGTTAATGAGTTATTTAATTATTAGTTTATGAAGAGTTTTATTTAATTAACTAGAGTTAGTACATCCTTAATGACATTAATTTGCTTTCAATTATTATTAAATTTGTTTTTAAAAAAAAAAAAAAAAATTAAATTTTCAAACAAACCGATCGGTCGCAACCCGCAACCGAATCCGGTTCGTGTTTCTGTTCTAGAATTTTTCAACCAACCGATTCGGTTGGTGACCCAACCGAATCCGGTTGGAGTTTCTGTGCCGAGTTTTATCATTTTGAGGTTTTGAGTTTTTATTTGATTTTCTTAATTTTGTTAGATGTCTTAGTTGTTTATTATATGTTTTTATAGTTTGTTCTTGTTTTACTAACGTTAACGCTAATCATTCGGGATTTGATTTGTTTTGCTTTGTTAAGTTGTCTAGTAACATGGATAGTTTGAGCGGAATCTCGGAATACCTTCGTACTTTGGATGACATGTTCAAGGATACGGGAAGTTCATTAGAAAAGATTGGAGGAATTCTGGAGGAAAGCAAGAAAGAATTGGGAATTGACACGGGTGATATGGAAGAAGTATGTGAAAACAAGGTTCAACTACCCAAAAACAAAAGAGTGGTAGTGTTTACACAAGCACCGTCAACGGTGTATGATTCACCGATGATGAGATTTGGAACACCTTGTGAAGTGGAAGGAGTACGTGCTTGGGATGCACAGCTTAATATGGCGTATGGAGAGAATTATATCTTGGAAGAGGTTCTTGACGAAATCGGTCATGTTCGTATGGATTATGAGGCATATGGGAGAAAGATGGTGAAGAATTTGAAGGTCAATATTCATGGGCATATGTTTGAAACTGATTTTGTTGTTCTAGAGGAAGGTAATGCGGATGAGCCAAATGTTTGTTTTGGTAGAGATTTTCTTGTCACTACCAAGTGTCAAGTAGATTTTGGTATGGGAGAGATGCGGATTAACATAACCGAGTTGGAAGAAGGAAAAGGGATCAACGAGATGCTAGTGGAAGTGTGTGCAAATATGGAGGAGAAGAATGTGGAAGTGGTGAAAATGGGGAAAGCAAACCGAAAGAAACCATCATCAAATAAATTAACCCCAACAACAACCTCCACCACCAAAAATGATTATACACCATTGTCACCTACTACTACTATCAAACCCTTAACCGAAAGTCAAAAAGAAGCTATCTTAGAGAATCTAGAACAAAAATTTCTAGAGCTCAATGAAAAGAAACCGGTTATTGAAGTTCTCCAAGACTATGTGCTTTATCGAAAGAAGTTGGATGCATTGATGCTAGCGAGGGCTAGGTTGGAAGATAAGAATCTCACGGATGAGGATCGAGATCGAATTTTGTTTAAAGGCATGCCAAGGAAAGAAAAGGATCCGGGTAATTTTGTGTTGCCAATCAAAGTAAATGGAACTACACCAGTTTATGCTTTAGCTGATACGGGGTCGAGTGTTAACGTGATGCCGTATCCATTGTTCAAAACTTTGGGACTAAGTAATCCGCAACCTAATCATTCTAAGCTCACTATGGCGGATAACACTCAAGCAAAGGCAATGGGAGAAGTTAAGAATGTAAGAGTGCAAATTGGCTACCAACCGTATTTGAAAGATTTTCTTGTCTTGGATATTCCGGTGGACAAGAGTTTACCACTATTGTTGGGGAGGCCATTTTTACGAACTTGTGGAGCAATTATAGACATGGGAAGAGGCACCATGACTATTGACGATGGAATTTCGAGGCAAACATACTACCCAAGACCAAGAGGACCAATTTTGGAAGGTATGGAAGATTTGGAATGGATGGATGCAAATGATGATTTAACTTGTTTTGAAGTGGGACGTGATGTCCACGGTAATCCAATGTACGGACCTTTAACTCCACCTTATTTCGATATAGAGGACGAAATGGAACGTGCATTAGCGATAGAAGCTTTCTACAACCCATTCAAAAACATTTTGGTTTACAAGAAGTTGACCGACTTTTTAGGATCTTTACCGGTGCAACTTAAGAATTTGGAGTGGAAACCCGAAGGATTGGGAACTTACAAAAGGCAAACCGGAGATGGGGCATGGCATGTGAAGTTTGATATATTATGCCCGGATGGACGAAGATTTATGAGGAAATTTAAAACTTTTGAAACGTTCCGTGAATTGACCGGAAAATTTCAAAGCGAGGATATTCTTAGGCAAGAATATTTTGAGGAATTTTGAGGGAAGGCAAAGACCGTAATAACAAGCAATCATTTGCTTGAATTTCTTGAACTATTTTTTTTTTTATTTTGATTTGATGCATTAGGATTTTTGTTTCTTATTTATTTTTCATGTTATGATTGAGGTAATTTGGTTTTAATACATTATGACTATGAGTTTGAGTTGAGTTTTTTTTTTTGGATTGAATGATTGTTCAAAATTTCATTTGGTGAATAAATGTTGTGTGAATTTTTAGCAGGAATTTTTGAGTAAAAATATGTTGCTTGGAGGGTAAATGCCTAAGTAACATGTTAAACAAGTAAAAAAGCAAATTTGGCAAAAAGCATACCGAATCGGTTGTGTCCTTGACTGAACCGGTTGCACCAAAATATAAAATTTTTCATTTTTCCAAAAACACACACACACACTAATTTTCCAGGTGGGTTTTGCAAAAATTCATCCAAGAGAACAGATTGGAAGTTGTTTTGAATTGTAGGATAACATCATGGCACCCAAGCAAGTAAGCAATTACACTCAATTTATTCAATTAAGGTTTTATTTAGAACATTTGATTCGAATTGGATTTTAGGTCACCAATTTGGGGGTTTTTGTTATAATTCGAATTAAGTGGTAATATTTTAGGATTGAGTGAGTGATTGATATAGGAGTGCATTACAATAAGTGATTGATTGATTGATTCACCATGAATGGATTTTAGATGATAAGATTTTTCGGAATTAATTGGGTTATGCTTATGGAATGAGATAAGTTACAATTGGTGATTCATTGTGATGGATGATATGTTTGATTTTTAAGAGTGATGGATGCTACACTATTAGAACTATTGATTTTTAGAATGATGAGATGAGTTCTTAGATGTTAGATGTTTGATGATTTGGAAGCAAGATAGAGTAATTCTAGGATGTGGGAAATCATTGAGGATGATAGAATGCGATTTAAGAATGGTTTGAGCGTTAGAAATTCGAGATGTTGAGGATTTTAAGGTGAAATTTCTTATGCAGTCTGCACAACCGATTCGGTTGCGCATGGCAACCGAACGGTTGTTGCCTGAAATAGGAAACCGATTCGGTTGGTGATCCAACCGAATCCGGTTGCGGTTTCTGAGAGAATTTTTTGTGAAATTTTGAAATGTATCCTGGAGGGTTCTCTAACCTTTTTGTTTGTTCTAACACTCTTATATGATCTTATTTTTGTGATTTCTACAGAGAATTATTGTAGGAAGCTCAAGTGGGGAGGAAATTCCAATTAACCCGCTTGTTACGAAGTTTTGTGTAAGAAACGAGAAGAAGAAGGTTAAGTATAGTGTGAAGAAGGAAGCAAATGCTAATTTAAAATTCAAAAATCTCACCGATGGAGAGAAACATGCTTTTCGAGAAAGATTGTCGAAGTTACAACATAGGCAATGTTTAGTTCCAAGGGTGATTGATTGGGATTTATTTGACGAATGTGAGTGTGAAGACGAGTTAAGAAGGATGATGCGAACGTCTTATGTATATCCAGGGGATGGAGATTCGTTCAATGATTTGTCATGGGAAAGAGCATTCAGTGTTAATGAAGAAGTCTACCGAGAATGGTGTATGGAATTCTTTTCAACCATGTATTTTGAAAGAAAAGTAGATGTTCGGAATTTGATGTCAGAGATTTGTATTTGGTTTAGACTTTGTGGTAGGGATCATGCTTACACATTGCCAGCTTTTGGTGTAGCTATTGGTTTGTATGAGCCACATGAGGTAAATCATCGATTATTTGAAACTCACTTTTCTAGACTCCGGAGGTTTGAAAAAGATTACCCTAGTATTCCCGCTTATTGGAATCAAATGGGAGATCCTACTTGTGCTAGGAGGAATGCTTCAACCATCAGGAATCCGTTGATGAGGATACTTCACAAGTTGATTGTGACCGGGCCATTTAATAGATTTGGAAGCAGGGACAAATGTCAGAAACCGGACTTATGGATTATGAAGTTGCTGGAAGAAACTAAGGACGGTAATGCTATTTGGCAGGTAGCCGAATATTTGTCTAGGAGAGCCCCGGGAATCAAGAGCAACAGTAACATTTGTGGAGGACATTTTGTGACAAGATTGGCGAAGAATCTTGGGTATTATGTTGATGAGGAATTGGCTAAGTGTGGAGAGCCAAAGTATAGTGAAACGTGGACTGCGAAAGGTTTTGGTAATGCTTTGAATAGGAGATTGAAAACTGTAGGGTTATGGATTGAACCAAGACCACAACAGCAACCACCACAACAGCAACAACCACAACAGCAAGGGAATATACCAATGGAGAACGTGCAAATGGGTACGTCCAGTAGTTTTGATTCAGGATGGGGAGAGTGGAACCAACATCTAGATGAGATTCAATGTAGGGATGTGTGGAGAGATTCGATGATGTTAAGGAACAACTACATCAATGATTATTCGATGCCTATTTTTCAACACATGGCTCGAGAAGCCAATTACGAGTTGCCACCCTACAATCCACCAAATGTTCCACCATATCCTTTTCCTTACACTTCATATCCTGGACCCTATCCGTATCCATATCCTGGGTACGCACCGTTTCCTGATCCAATACCCCCATATGGTCGATTGCCTGAAGCTGGAGGAACAAGTTATGAAGTAGGAGGATCATCATCAGGAGTTGGAGGTAAGAAGAAAAAGAGGAGAGTTCGTTCAGAAATCATAGACGAGAACTATGTAACCGAAAGTGATGATGATGATGAGTTTGACGATGAAGAAGGAGAAGAAATGAGCGAGGATGACGAGTGATTATGGGTCATTCGTGAAATTATGGTTTCAAAAACAATGGTCATGATGTGTTTTAAACTATTTCTATCTTTGGATTGATTTTCTTTAGGATGTTTGGTATATTTTGGTTTTATCTAGTTTTTAGTAGTTTTGTTTGTTTTGTGCATTTCGTGTTGCAGTTTTTGTTTGCAGGATGGATATGTTGGAAGCTTCTTGATGGTCAAATATTTCGAGTTGGATAACTCACAGGCTTGCTAATGACCCAATGTGCTTATTGCATATTTTATTCCGTGGTATCTTTTAACTATTTCTTTTTCCCATTTTCTTTACTTTGAAGTTCATTTTTCATTACATTGAGGACAATGCAAAACTTAAGTATGGGGGAGGGAAGAAAATAGGAAAATGATACGCATTTTTATTTTTTTAGATAACTTTTGGATACAAGTGATTAGAAGAAATTCGCCCTTGATGGTCTAATGGTTTTCGCGCGTTATTGATAATTAAAATACATAATTTGGGATTTCAATGGTAAAAGGAGGTTTTTGAAAATTTTTTAGATTTGAACCAAATTACTGAAATAATTCATTTTGGATTCGATAGCATTTTCTAGCATGCATAATAGCCTTTTTCCCACATTTTTGTGAGGTTTCTTTTTGTATGAAACATCTTTTGTTTTATATTTGCTATGAGTGTGCCGGTGATTATGACGATTCTAGAACTTGTACTAGTTATGCATTACGGTTAAAATCACTTTCGAGTGATCTAAATATTTTCAAGTGATAAGAGGCATTTTAGGAATAACCAAATGGCCTTCCATTTTTACATCTAATGATATATTAGCTGACCACATCGGTTAGTTAACCACCCACATGGACCCATTTTGTTAGTGCTCATTTTTAGCACTAGATACCCCTAGTTACACCTTCTGAGCCATTCCTTTTCGTTTTTGATAAATCCAGAAAAATACAAAAATATTTTACACCTTTAAACCTTAGCCAACCCTTATCAAGTCTAATGGTTTGTTGCTAGTTGTTTGGAATGATTGGATTGTTTTTGATGATTATGAGTTAGTTACACTGTGTCATTCATGTGTGCCATTTCGACAAAGATGAAGGATGCATACTTCTTATTTGTATTTTTGTGGTAATGCTTATACTAAGTGTGGGGGAGTTGTGATACATGATGAAGGAGCTGTGTTAAAAAAAAAAAAAAAAAAAAAAAAAAAAAAAAAAAAAAAAAAATATTGACAGTTATAGCCAATGTGCTACATTATTATGAAGATGAAGGAAGATGAAGTATGTTTGAGTTATCGATTAGCCAATGTGCTAAGACGTGATATATATATATTTGATAATCGATATGAGAAGAGGAGTAATAATCATTTTTCGGGATTGTGGTTTGTATGATGACTAGCACCATGGAGGTTTGGACTTGATTTTATTTTATTTTAAACCAATTTCATAAACTATCCCATGCCTTATCCATACCTATTATGAACCCATAGCCTTATCGTTATAACCCGAATAAAAGACCTCTTTGATGAATTTATTTTCTTTGTTTTGATACTTGTACAAGCTTATGGTAAAAAGCATTGATCATGACTAGGCATTGAGTGATATACCCACCAATATATGAGTGTTGAGTGAAATCTTAAAGCCACTTGTGAGGTATCCTAGTTATGTTATCTATAGTGTTTGGTTCATTTTTAGAAGATTTTCTCATATTATAAGCAAAATAATAATTATCTTTTATGGTAATTGTTACATTTTCTGAAACATGGTGTTATGGACCATTGAAATCAATCTTTGCAAATGTTTGACCTACTCGAGGGCGAGTAGAGCTTAAGTGTGGGGGAATTTGATAACGTCTAAAATGAACATGTTTTTAGTAGCGTTATTGTCAGTTTTGTGCATGATATTCGGCTATATTTACTCATAACTATTGCAAAAGTGCAAAGATGCGTCTTGTGTATGTATATGTAGCCAGGTATTGCGAATATTGAAGAAATGAAGTTTTTATGCACATTTGGAAGCGTCTAAAGGAAGGAAGTTGAGATTGGAAGCTTGTGGACTCAATGATATGGAAGCGTAGTGATTTCGAAGCATCTAAAGCAAGGAAAGATCAAGTTTGGCTTTGGAAATCATTAACGTAAGCAAAGAACGAAGCGTAAAGGGAAAAGTCAGCAAAAAGTCAAAAGGAGCAAAACCCAGCCGTTCGGTCGCAACCCGCAACCGGATCCGGCTGGGCTAATGGTCAAAGCTGTGACCGATTCGGTCGACAGAGAAACCGATCCGGTTTCTGGCACTGCAGTTACACAATTCGCATTTATTGTTGTCTTAACTCCCCATAATCATTAGAGTCCGATCATTTCTTGATATTAACTTGGAGAGAACGTTTTTTGGGCAGTTAAGCAAGTGCTTTGGCTATTTAAAGGACCTAGTACTGGTATACTAAGTGTGACACAACAAATAGAGTATTAGTTTACACCAAAACTCATACTTACCCAATTATTTCAACCCAAAAGCTTGGTAGTTACTGGAAAACGTCCAGAAGCAAGGAAGGAACCATTCTTGTCCATTGTTTCGGTAGTTTGGAGTTTTGCGGTGATCCTAGGTGATTGGAGGCGCGTGGTTGCTACATTCCACGATTTCTAATTCTTGTAATCACAAAAGATTAGGTATTCTATGAACTTTGTTATGGAAATCTATTCTCTTGAATTGTTTGAATTACTTTGTTATGACTTGTGTTTAGATATGATTGTTTTCATGGAGTAGTTTGTGTTATACTTGTGTGTTGGAATGTGATTAATCATAATAATGTTCTCAAAATGTGATGCATGTATATATGATCTTGTTTAAATGATTTTGTTGGAAAAATACTAGTCTTGGATTGATTTGTCAATAAAACATGTTTTAAGAAAAAGGACCGAAAGGATTTCTCTTGTGTTTTATTCCAAAAAGTGTTGTGACAAACTAGTATGGGGATATGGTGATTGACATCCACCATGTTTTGCTTATTAAAACAAGACTAGGAACGTTTTCATCACGAAGGGTCGAAAGATTCGTAAGAACAAATTTAATGAGAGCATGTTGCAAACAAATGGAATTTTTATAGGATAATCATTGGGATAAGGACCGAAAGGATTACCTAAATGTTTTTGTTCTTAGAATGATTTTTGCAAACAAATACCATGGTTGGGGAATCATTTGCTTATGATTTGTGCATCATAATAAGAGTATACACCAAACCTTTATGAACATTATCTATGGTTGATTATGAGACTTCACACAAGTATATATTTTTATTATTGATTCGTATTTTCACTAGAACACTTATTCGAGAGAGCCTTGACAAGCTTTCTTGTTAGAAACTTTTTAATAAAATTTATTTCAAAACAAAAATCCCTTGGGACGATCTCGACTTACCAAAACGTTACTATTGCGGACGAGTATACTTGCTCGTATGTGTTAAAAGGTTATACGGTTAATTCGTGATTATAAATTTTTAAAACTTGCACCAACCGGAGCACATCAACCCCGTAGTTACATTTGACGATCAAGATGACCTTATTGTTTCCATTGATAATCAAATTGACTCCGTGGTTATACTTGAGGATCTAAGTAATGATCATGTTGTGACTCACGTTGAACACGCCGAACTTTTGCCTCATCCAGATTTTGCTCGTTTAATACAAGACCAACAAACCATAGTGGAAGAATGTCGTGCAATTAATGAGGACTTAAAAAGTAAAAATGCACTGTTAACTAAGGATTTTGAATGTTTACAAAAGCAACTCAACTTTTTCAAAACTCAAGAAAAATGTGAAAAAGGTTTTGAAGCAGCCTTTACTAAATCTCATCAAAACGAAAAATATTTAAAGAGACAGATGCGTGATCTAGCCGCTTCGAAGAATGCTTTGTTGTCTGAAATAGAACAACTGAAACATGAACATAAAAAGCAAATTAACACTCTCACCTTGGAAAGTCAAAAAGCTAAGGCTGAGTTGTTAAATTGTCAAAAACAGTTCTCTGCATACAAAAAGCATTCAACGAAACGAATAGATAATCATCTTGAAGAAATTATCGGCTTGCAAAACAAACTTAAAGAGTTTAAAACTGTTGTTTACAAGCATCGTGAGTCAGTAACTGCTATTGAAAAGTTTACTTTAAAACCCAATCCAAATGGATATGGACCAAATCTTGCTGATTACAAACCTAAGCTTTCAACCAAAGCATTCAAACCAAATCCTGAAGTTTCCAGTGCAGAATATAAAATTGATAATTCTATTATGAGTGTTGTTGAATATCATCGTCAAGAGGAATTAGATGCAGAAGACGAGAGTCGATCAAAATTAAAAACTGTTGTTTACAACAAACCTTTTAATTATTCAAAACCGGTCACTTTCGTCACACCAACGGATTCTTCTAACACACCAAGGGTTATCATAAAAACGTCTGAGTCTTCTAATGTTAATCCCCAACCAGATTATGCACAAATTTATGGTCCTTTACCTTCCATCAGTGAAGTAAATTCAAAACCTGAAAATCGCAAAATTCTTAGATATTTTGACATTTTCATGGCTGACCTCAAAACTTTACAACATGAGATAGAATATCATTCTGAAATCAAAGTTCAACATTTTCAATCGCCTCTGGCACGAGAACAAAGAGACATTTTTCAGAAAAATCTTTTACCAAATGTTAAAAATTTAAAAAATTGTGCATTGTCTTGGGAACGGGACTTTCATAAGGAACTTGGAGTGATGAAGGTCGTTTTTGAGAAAACAGAAACATCTATTTCTAATACTAAATGTAAAAAGAAAATGTTAAGAAAAGATGTTGATCGACTCTTGAATGATGTTATCTGTGCTGATATACATAATGTTGTGTTATTGAATTCTGTGTCATATGCATATGACTATATCTCTGTTTTACTGTTGATAATGTTGTAACTGTTAAGAATACTGATAATGTGCTTCAGATCGAGTCTTTAAAAGTTGAAAACGAACGTCTCTTACACGAGCTTTCAAATGCAAAATGTCGTCTTCAATGGTGTCAAAAAGATTGTCAAAATCGTGAACTTGCTTTGCAAAACAAAATCCACCAGTTGCAATTAAATCCAAAATTTGAACAACTGGATGATCAAAACGTGTCTTTGAAAAGTCAAATCTCAAAATATGAACAAGAACTTGTAAAAGTTAAATAGGAATATGGTGTCATATTTGATTTACTCAATAAGACTCGTCATGAAGCATCAAACGAACTTGATCATTATCTTGCACACACTAGAGAAGTAATGAATTTTGCTGGCAATATTTGTTCTGAAAGTCAAGATTTGATTCACACTATCTCTAAGTTAAGAGAAATGTTAGGAAAGTATGAACAACTTCCGCCTACCGTGATTAAGAGAATAGCACCAGTAACATTTAGTAATCGTGAACCTAGAATGCCTACTGCCAAAACACAAGTTGCTAACGTGCTTCCTTCTACTGAAACAGGAATAGTTGCCTCTTTTCCAAACGTCCGCACTTCACAGCCTAGGAGCACTACATCGACGAATAGGAAGTTGCGACCTAAGAAAAGATCAATAAGGAATGCTAAAGTAGAAGAACACCCTAGGACTATGAATAAGACTCACGTTGCTTCCACTATAGATATTGCGTCTGGAAAATGTAATAGAAATAGTGATGTAACAAATGCTAACCTTTAAGTACTTTTGATATTCAGTCTGATGCACCTTGTGTTATTTGTCATAAAAGTATGAATTCTGATTGTCATGACAAATGTGTTGCTAAAGCTATCATCTCTCGTTTACGGAATCCTAAGAATCGGAATACCTCTAGGCCCACTAATCTTTCTAAGTCTGTGCTTGGTAAACCGCCCTCTTTAGATTCTAGGAAACGCCTTACTGTCCCTGTAGCTCCAGTTTCACCTCCTAAGAATGTAGTACCACCTAGTGCATTCACTAAGACTAAAGCAAATACTAGTTAGAGATGGCAGAAATGGATATATAACACACTAGGATTTAAATGGATGCCTAAAGTTATTGATGTGTGTATGTCTACTATAACTGCTCCAGAACCCTCTAACATTTCGGGTTCCACATCTACTTCTATTCCATTTGTGTCGTCTGTGTGTAATGCAGGTGATACAGATCATTCTCTGGATTGTTGATAGCGGATGTTCCCGAAACATGACAGGCAACCTTAAACTGTTATCAAACTTTATTGCAAAGTTCATTGGCACTGTCAGATTCGGGAATGATCACTTCGCAGCTATCATAGGCTACGGAGACTATATCAATGGGAACATCGAAATTAGCAGGGTTTATTATGTGGAAGGCCTCGGTCACAATCTGTTTTCAGTAGGTCAGTTCTGTGATGGAGATTTGGAGGTTGCTTTCAGGGAGAAATCTTGTTTCATTCGTGATCTACAAGGAAACGACCTTATGTCTGGCTCGCGTAACTCAAGTCTTTACACTATCTCTATGCAAGACATGGTTGCTTCATCTCCCATCTGCTTACTTTCAAAGGAAACATCAACAAAATCCTGGGTATGGCACCGTCGTCTCTCACATTTAAACTTTCAAACTATAACCAATCTTGCTCGACACAAACTAGTTAAAGGTCTCCCATGATTCCGGTATTCTAAAGATCACCTTTGCTCAGCTTGTGAACAAGGGAAAAGCACTCGTGCTCATTTTCCTTCAAAGGTGGAACACAACTCACAGCATGTGTTTCATCTTCTTCACATGGATTTGTGTGGCCCGATGCGCGTGCAAACGATCAATGGCAAACGCTACATCTTAGTAATTGTTGATGACTATTCATTCACGATGGACTTGGGTCTACTTCCTTCGAAGCAAAGACCAAGCTCCACAAATGATCATCACCTTTCTCACGAAAATTCAAGTTCAGCTCCGGAACACCGTCCGCCAAATCAGAACAGACAAAGGAACTGAATTTGTTAACCAAACCCTTCGTGAATTTTATGAGAAAGTGGGAATTCAGCATCAGACATCTATTGCACGTACACCAGAACAAAACGGAGTTGTTGAAAGACGAAACCGAACGTTAGTGGAAGCTGCAAGAACAATGTTAATCAATGCTAAACTTCCAGATTACTTATGGGCAGAAGCTGTATCTACTGCATGCTATACTCAAAACCGTTCTATGATTACTAAACGCCACAACAAAACACCTTTTGAGCTTCTCCACAACCATAAACCGAATCTCAAACACTTTCATGTATTTGGATCCCTATGCTATCCGAATAATGATCGTGATGATTTTGTAAAGCTCAAAGTCAAAGCTGACATTGGCGTCTTTATTGGATATTGTGAGAATTCTAAAGGTTACCAGATCTGGAATTGTCGTACAAAACAGGTTATGGAAACGATTCATGCTCATTTTGATGAACTTACGGAAATGGCTTCTGAGTATAACAGCTTGGAACCCGGTCACAACCGCTTAAACTTCCCTCAAACCCCATCATCAGCTGATCAAAGCCCCCAGCTCACTCGTCAACAAATGGAAAGGTTATTTGCTCCGCTGTTCAGTGACGATATTGATGAACGTGCTCCAGGTGTATCCGCTGTTTCCGCTGCTCAACCTGATACTACTCTTATACCTGATACACCTGCTACAACAACTACTGTCGACGAAGCACCACCAGTTGACTCCACCACAACAGTTGAACAAACCTCTTCCAACAATGATGAGCCAACTGATGATGTTCTTAATGAAGTACCCCCACCTGCAGATTTTGATCCAAATGCGTTCTTTAACCCGTTTGCTAATGACACTGCTGCACCTGATGTCGCGGAATCATCAACAAACCATTTGAATCCTCAGAATCTGCACAATGTATACCAACATCAACCCTCTACACATCGATGGACAAAAGACCATCCTCTGGCAAATATTATTGGCAACCCGAATCAACCAGTCGTTACGAGACAACGTCTTCACACAGATGGTGAACATTGCATTTATGCACTCACTGTCTGCTAATCTGAGCCTAAAAACATTAAAGACGCAATGACAAAAGACAACTGGATTGAATCCATGCAAGAAGAACTCAACCAATTCAAACGTCTTGAAGTATGGGAACTGGTTGAAAGACCAACAGGGGTCTACGTCATTGGTCTCAAATGGATTTGGAAAAACAAATTAGATGCTGAAGGGAATGTAATCCGAAACAAGTCACGTCTAGTTGCTAAGGGTTACAGTCAGGAAGAGGGAATAGACTTTGAAGAATCTTTTGCTCCGGTTGCTCGTCTTGAGGCTGTTTGGATATTTCTCGCGTTCGCGGCTCATATGAATATGACGGTCTTTCAGATGGATGTCAAAACTGCGTTTCTCAACGGACAACTGAAAGAAACGGTTTATGTCAGCCAACCAGAAGGATTCGTTGATCCCGAGTTCTCGAACCATGTCTACAAATTGAACAAAGCTCTTTATGGTCTCAAACATGCTCCTCGGGCATGGTACGATAAGCTATCATCTTTCCTCATTGCTAATAATTTCACCAAAGGTTCGGTCGACCCTACTCTTTTTATACAATATCACGGGGCACATATCTTAATTGTTCAAATTTACGTGGATGACATCATTTTTGGGTCTACACATAAAAAGTACTCAATCGCTTTTGCAAAACTAATGAAGAAAAATTTTGAAATGTCAATGATGGGTGAACTTACGTTTTTTTTAGGACTGCAAGTTCATCAATCACCCCGTGGTATTTTCTTGAGTCAGTCCAAATATGCCCTTGAATTGTTAAACAAATTTGGAATGAAAACATGTAACACTTATGCCACACCCGTGACTCATACCAAGAAGCTAGACGCTGATTTACATGGGAAACTTGTCGACCCTACCAAATACCGAAGTATTATTGGGTCTCTCATGTATCTAACAGCTAGCAGACCTGATATTGTCTTTGCCGTTTATCTATGCTCCCGTTATCAGTCGCGACCAACTGAAACCCACCTCTCTGAGGCTAAAAGAATCCTCTGATATATTAAGGGAACCATTAACTTGGGGATCTGGTATCCGAAGGATTCTGGTTTTGAACTAATCGCTTTTTCAGACGCTGACCACGCAGGATGCTTAGATTCACGGAAAAGTACTTCAGGAGCACTACAATTTCTTGGTGATAAACTGGTGTCCTGGCAATCGAAGAAGCAGGATTTTACATCGCTGTCATCAACCGAAGCAGAATATGTAGCCATGTCGGCGTGTTGTGCTCAAGTCATTTGGATGAGAACACAACTCAAAGACTATGGTTACGTATTTGACAGAATCCCGATGTACTGCGACAATCGAAGTGCCATTGCGATCTCGTGCAACTCAGTTCAGCATTCGAAATCAAAGCACATCGATCTTCGCTATCATTTCATCAAGGACCACGTGGAACAGGGTACAGTTGAATTATACTTCGTGGGTACAGAATACCAATTGGCAGATCTACTCACCAAAGCCTTGCCTCCCGCTAGGTTTAATGAGTTGGTCCACCGGATTGGTATGAGGTGTTTGACTCAAGAGGAACTAGATGATCTCTTAAAACAGTCTTAAAAACCTGTCAAACACCAAAATCTCTTTTGTAAATAATTTTTCAAAAACAAAATACAAAAATATAAAACCTGATAAAACAACAAATATATTCTTCTATCTATTTTTCAATCAACATGGCAAGTACATCTCTTCCTTCAATACTCAAATCTTTCAAAATTCAGTATTTTTTTCCGATCAAGTATTGAGGGGGAGAAAATATATACTTAACTGTTTCATATAAACACTGTACTTGCATGTTACCTAATCCCGGTTGTTTCTTTAAATGGTGGTCACATCTCTGGTTTACTAACACTCCTCGGACTAAAATTTATAACCTTTCATTATTTCTTAAGTCGAGGGGGAGTGTCGTCAAAGTTATTTCCAAGTATTCTTTGTTTGGTAACCAAAATGGAAGTTAAAGGCTTTTGATGTAAATTGTAAAGGTGGAGGGACTAAAAGTGTCAAAAGCTTAAAGTAATTTCTAATAAAACATCCCTCCTACCTCATTTATTTCATCACATTTATTATTTCACCTAATATAATCCACGATCCAAAATCGTTTAACAAATCCGTGCTTTCGATCATCAATTTGTAAGTGTTTATACATTTTTTGCAACAATCTAAACAAAGGTTTTGATTCTCTTATCAAACCAATGGTTAAATCTTCACTCTCATGCGATTTAGTGTTCTACGCGTATGCATAAGAACACCAAATCAAGTTTGAGTGTTTGTGATTAAAAGGATAGTGTCAAAATGTTTTAATAACATCAATGATACCTTTTTTATCCTCAAAATGCACCCAGAAACACGAATTGATTGATTTTAATAAACTAGGATTTATGCGTTAATTTGGGTGTTTTAATATGTGAACGTTTTTGGTGATAAAGATAGTTGTATAAGGTTGTTTTCAAGTAGAATTAATCTTATCTAAGCCCAGAAACTACTCAGAAACACTAATGATTCATAATTTGAAAATTAGGGTTTATGTTCATATAGTTTGGGTACTTTTGATTCTTGACATATTTGATGTTAAAACTTGGATAAACATACTCTATATGCTTCTTAGACCTCCCAGAAACACTTTGGTGTAATTCCTATGGCTAAAATTCTTAAGCGTAATATATGAACTATTAGGGTTTTGGTCTACGCGTAAGATTTTTTTTATGCGTAAACTGTTTAATGAGTTTCATGCCATGATCTGTTTTAGAATGAATGTTAATGCTAATATTGATGTTATGATGATGTTATTTCAGGCTTGCTACTCGTAAAACTCATAATCAAGGTTATTGAAAATCTACGCATAAGGATCACCTTACGCGTAGAAAGTTATGCGTAAGAGTAATCTTACGCGTAACTGTTATGCGTAAGGTTCTACAAAGGGACTACGCGTATCCTGTGAAGGATATGCGTAAACAGTGACCTCTACGCATAAGGTCTACTCTTACGAGTAAGCCTTACGCGTAAGGTTTTATATGCGCCTACGCGTAAGCTTTACGCATAAGGTTCCCTTTTCCTACGTGTAACATTTCTTACGCGTAAGTAAGGATCCTACGCATAAGCTTGCGTCTACGCGTATACTTCACCTGTTTACGCGTAAGCTACCATTTCTACGCATAAGCCTTGATCTAACCTTCATTATGAACTGTTACGCGTGCAAACTTGTAAATAAATAAATCATAACATCACGAAACCAATAATGTCACTAATAAACTTAAACGTTTAATATGTTGTGTTAAATAAGTGATAACATAAACTTTAAAACTTAAAGTTAACTAACTCACAAAACTTATCACAACGTCATTGGACTATTGGACAAACAAGTGACTTTGGACTCGTAACAATCATTGACATTGTACATTCAATAATTAGACAATAAAACCTTCTGTTGACTAACATTATGTCTTTCGATATGTTGGTTCTTTTGGCTAATGTTATTTCAGATCAAGACATGGCTGCTCAAATGAATGTGGATGCACCAAATGTTCTCACAATGGCCGATATCTTCCCTAATGGCTATCCGAGGAAGATTGGAAAGAACAACCTTCGGGTTGACTTTGAAACCCTCACCTGCTCTGAATCTTCTTGTTTGATTGCTATGGATATTCTCAAGAATCATCCCTACCAGAACATGCTCTCACATTCTGCTACAGTACCGGAGATCTACATTCAACAGTTCTGGAATTCAATGCAGAGGATCAAAGGTCAAAGTGCAGTGACAGTGACGCTCAATCACAAACAAGTCACCATCACACATGCAGACTTACGGGCTGTTCTTATCATCCCTGACATCGAGCCAACCGACTTCTATGCCACACCTGCTGAAGAGACAGTTTTGCAATTCTTGATTGATATTGGCTATGATGAAGCTTCAGGAATTATCACTAAGCATTCTCATGTGGAGCTTAAGAACATTCCTCAACCGTGGAGAACTCTCTACATCATCATTACCAAATATGTCTCTGGTCGTGATAGCGGCTATGAGCATCCCAAGCTCATAGAACTGCAAATTTTTTGGTCATTAATCAACATGAAGCACATCGAGCTTGAAGCTCTGATATGGGATGACATGATGTCATTTCTCAAAAAGCTTGGCTCAAAGATTCCCTATGTCAGATACACTAAACTGTTGATCCAGAGAGCACTTGGACTTCATCCTGATATTCCCAAGAGGCTCAATGACCCCGACAATCACGACATGTTGACTGAGCCTATTTTAACTGTCAGAATCAAGGAATCGTCAACAAAGAAATAGGGTGCTGTATTACCTGATCACCTTCTGTCAAACGAAATCAAAAAGCTCGAGACATACAAAAGGTATCTGGTAGCAGTGAAAGAAGGCAAAGTTGGTCATCTTGATAAGAAACCTTTTGGGACACCTACACGGAGAACCAGAAGAGGCAGTGCAGGGAGTGCTGCAAGCACTGAGAGTCAGAGGAAGTTTCCCAAAAGGAATCCTCCACGTAAAAAGATTGTTCCCGCTAAGAAAGCTGTACCTATTCCCATTACCAAATCTGAACCGCAAAGAGAGCTTGTGGACGAAAGCTCTGAAGATACACAATCAGACGAAGAGATCTTCCACTCTGAAACTGCAACCGTCATTAATCCTTCAGTAGCCAAACCTCCCAGTCCTCCAGCTATTCAAGGAAAAGGGAAGACTCCAGTACTTGTACCTTATGATGAAAGCTCAAGCTCAGATGAAGAGCAACTGGATACATCCTACAGGAAGAAGTTTAAAATCGTTAGACACCTACAAAAAGCTAAAGAATTTGAACAAGATCAAATGCGTGGCCCCGGAGGGTCGAGTGGTGGTATCCACTCTTCACCAATTCCTGATGCGGTTAATCAACCCGATAAGGGAACTGGTGCCACCACTCTTGTGCAACAGCAAAAGCTTGTGGAGGACTCTATTGATTATAACATTGAGGAACCAGAAAAGGATAAGTCTGAGAAAGAAAAGACTGATGAAGAGGCCCGGGCTCAAACAAAAGTAAAAGCTAAATCTGGACAAGATAACTAAGGGAATTATGATGATTTTCTTCTCAACAGTCCAATTCGTTCCAAGGAGGATACTTCTGCACCTCCAAAGGACCCTGAGCCTCCTCATGTCTCCTCATCATCAGATTCATCATCTCATTCTTCACCACCACCATCTAAAAGATCAACCAAATCAACATCCAAATCAGTGAAGAAGCCAACTCGATCTTGGATTTCTCATACTCATAAAAGAATTTTGAATGCTGTCAAACAAGTCAGAAAGAAAGACATGCTCTACAGGAAGATGAATTTCTACGCTGATCAGATACAGTATCTTCATGATGAGAATGACGAGATGAAAGTTGAAAGGGAGTATGTTCAGAAGCTCATGAAAGATGATCTTCAAGGGAAAATGGACGAAATGATCAAAGGTTACACTCATAATTACCTTCTTGACTTTGTTCCTAAAGTTACAAAGGAGTTATTCACCAAACAACTCTATCAGAATCTACTTCATCTGGCCAAGCAGACTATGAAATCAACACCAATGCACGTGAGCATCAATCCAGTTGATCCCATAATCTTCTCTGATGCTGAGTTAGTTGACCGGCTGGTAGCTCAAATGTCCAAACGATCTGCAACACTTGCCTCTCACGAAGGTAAATTGCTTGAAGCGTTGCTGGAATATCAACTCAAATCAGCATGCAGAGTAGAAGCTGAAAGGCCGAAACGTCCAAGAGACGATGATGAAGAGGATAATGATAAGGACAACGAGCCCAAACGCCCGAAGAAGTCTGGTGAATCATCTTCTATGCAACCTCCACCCCAACGAACTCCAGCTCAACAAAGGTCTCCTCCTCGTTCTTCTACTGAAAAACCTCAGGATTCTTCTGAGTTACCACCCCAGAATCAGAAAACATGTGATCACTTTGAGTATACGAGTGGTGACGATGAGGAATTCCATGAGCCCCAACAACAACCCGCCTCTCCCGACAAAGTGCAGAAACCAGAATCCTCATCTAGGCCTAAGAAAAAGAACAAGAAGGTGCTCAAGGCTGACGTCGTATCATGGCTAGATGAAGATAACACTGAAGAATTTGAATGGTTTTCTACACTTGTTAACTCCACCCCCTATCCAGCTAAAGGTTAAGATCTAGTAGACGGTAATACATTGGAGCATGCTAAGATACTGCAAGAAAAATTCCGAGTAAAGAAGATAACGAAATATGAGTTGAGGCGAATCAAGAATGAAGCTTTTCAACTGTTAAAAGATAGCTCGGAAAGTGCCATCGAGGTCGAATATAACCTTGAAAACATTGCTCGAGCTATGTCTAACAACATGGATTGGCTCAACCCAGAAGCAAACATCGAATTCACCAAACGGGACAACCCTCCATATTACACCGACTGGTCTAAACCTCTACCAACAATTGGCCAACCAGATGAGCCTAGGATTCCATTCCGATATTTCTTCAACAAAGACTTGGAATTTCTTCTACATGGTGGCGATGGTTCAAGGAAATACGCTACATCTCTGACACTTCCATTCCCGGCAGCCATATACTCTAACTGCATAGCCATCAAGGAAAGAGCTAACCACATGTTCTCCAACAATGTGGCAGAGTATGACCGTGATGCACTGTATGGGATTCACCATTGGCCGGAACGCCGAAGAATCTACTACAGAAGCTGCCAGGTTCAGAAGTCTCAACATGCAGTGTTCAGTACTAAGAGTATCGTTGCCATCAAACACATTGATCTTTCGTCCAAATGGGACTACACTTTTCTCAAGAATATTATGGTCAAAAGGCAAGACGAAAGGGATTATGCATTCTCTGAAGCTGACTTTGAGAATTTGTCTATCAACGACATTGAAGACATGTACCTTGCCAAAGTACAGGGTCGCATGAGACAATTTTCAACTGAAGTACAACGTGAATTCGTCAAGTCATTGCTCATCTTCATCAGACGCATAGTCATCAAAGAACGTGTAGAAGATCTCCAGCTTGCAGTTGAATCTTATCAGACCCGTGTCAACTTCACTCCACCTCAGCTAGATCTTCCCGACATCAACCAGCTCTCACAATATACACTCATCAGCAAACCATTCGGCGTCGTTTACCACAGTGAACTTCAAAGAAATTGCTTAATGGCGTGTAGAGATCTTCACAAGTTTGGGGATCACACTTTGAAGATGGTTAGGGACGGATTGGCTGATAGGTTGAAGGATATACATCAAAAGATTGGGTCTCCTAAGCAATGGAATTCTCAGGATCGAAGGGATGTAAAGAGGATCATCACTATGATTGATGAACGGTTGTATCGACAGGATCAATTCAGAACCTTGGAAAGCTTTGTTGGTGGTCGACCCAGGATTAACATCACCGGCTATCAACGTCCGGTTCGCACTCCTGGCAACATCACTGGACTTCCTGGTACCCCTTGAACTGCTTCTTTCATTATTACTTTGGATGTGTGATTATATATGTCTATGGCTTGTGCACACATATCAGTGTACAACCCGTTCTTGTCAAGAAAGGAACCTGTGGTACGCCTCAGTGCCACAATCCTTATAAAAGAAGCGAAAGCTTCTTATTTTTGAGTAAAACCTATCATACCTTTCATTTTTCAAGGTTTTGCTCAAAAGAACAAGTACTTCCCCGTATGATTTTCAAAACCTCAACCGTTTATATCACTTGTTGAGGGGGAGTATTTGCATTAAAACTTTGTTCACAAATTGTTCACCGTGGTCATCTTCCTGCAACACTCGAAATGGTCATATTTATTCTCAACTTTTCAAAAATAACATTTTATATGCCATTTTTGAGGGGGAGAAAATTATGTGATAAGAAATATTGATGAGTGTGTAAATACTCATCATTTTTGGTCAAATCTAAACTGCAAAACATCTAAAAACACTCAGAAATGCATCAAAATACTAAAAATATCTCAAAATTGTGTTTTATATGTTTCAGATGCAAAATTATTGGAAACAAATGAAATACGAACAAAGTTTGCATAATTGGCAGTTTCAGTTCCCCAACTTTCAAAAATGGCAAAACAAGTCCTCGGGATTTTCAAAAATGGAAAACATTATTTATGGCCCTTGGTTAATAAAGTTTGTCATTTATGGTCCTTATAATAATTTTTGGAAAATTACAGTTTCGGTCCCTTGAGTTTCACAATTTGCAAAAATGGTCCTTTGATTATTGGATAATGTCAAGAATGACCATTGGAATATGATTTCGGATATTACATGTTTTGTCCCTGGAAATTCAGAATTGGCAGTATTAGTCCCTAAACTACTAAATGGGTTCATATCCTATCCTAAGTCCAAAACTATTACTACTAATCCTAAAAGCCCAAAACCATTTACCCTTTACCCGAGTCAAACCCTATACCCGGTCAAAGGGTTAACACCCTTTTTTTCTTCCTCGTTTTCCCGCCAAAACACAAAACCCAACACAACAAATAAAAAAAACCTGCCACCCCCACACCTTCCCTGACATAAATCTTTACCCATTCCCTGCTCAACCTTCAACCCATTACCTTCCCATACCATTTACCCTGCACCTCCCCACCCTGCGACAGAGGAAGAAGACAAAGAGACAAGAGGGCACGCACGCGTGTTTTGTTTTTGTTTATCTCATACGAAGACAAAAAGAGGAGATTGAAGACCCTTTCTTAGCTTAGTATTAATAGGACATTGTAGCCATTGATGAAGGAGTAGTTAGTCGGTAGTTTTTTTTTTAGTTTTTTTTTAGTTTTAATTCAGTCTTAGTTTTTCTTATTTTCCAGTCGAGAATCTTTCCATGTTCTAGTCCCATTTTCCATTCCTGTAATTTAATTTAAAGTAATTTTGATTTCAGTTAATGCAATTAAATTTCTGTTTTTTTTTTAATTATTCCAGTTTACTTCAATTTTATGCAGCTTTCATTTTTTTTTGTTTATGTTCTTGCAATCTGAAATTTGGTTATAAAGAGTGTTTTACAAATTGCTTGAAACTCATTTTAAGTATTTGCTAAGAGTGTTAAGTGTTACTTGAATTTCCAAAGGTTTCTACAACCTCAGTTTTAGTGTTTGGATTAGTGTAGTCTACGGGTCAAACTCCAGTTTTGACCCATTTTGGTTATTGGAATTGTCCCAATTAGTTGAACCCAAATGTACCTTTTGGGACAGCTTTAGTTCAGATATTGCAGCAGCCTCCTAGTGCCATGTTGCAGCTTATTTTTCAGCTTGTCAAAAGATCCTCAGAAGCTAGACATGGGGGAAAAGGGTTGTGTACATGGTAAACTTGGACTATCCATAAGCTCAAGCGCTTATCTCCACTGTAGCTTGTTCGAAATAAGCTCCAAATGAGCCCCCAAGGCTGATTTTGGGACTACACAACAGCAGCAGTCAGTGCATCATAGTGCTTATCAGGTTCTCTCCATATTTTTTTTAGCTTTTTAATGTTTACTCATTGTTTATTAGGTCCCCTAGATTGCTTATTATATGTTGTAGACTAGATTTCATAGTTTCTAGTTTTTTTTTAGCTTTTTATTGTAGCCTTTAATCCTTTGGCAGTCTTAAGCCAAACAGTGCTTGCAGACACCTAGCTTGTTGTTGATTTTGGAGTTCAATTAAGTGCTTAACTTTGGCCTCAAAAGCCTCTTGTAGGGGCTGTTTTACCACTGTTACAGCAACCTTTAGCGTTTTTTTAGCTAGATTTTAGGTAGTATATGTTAGAATTAAGGTTTGCTTTTTATGATAAGTTAGTTCATAGTTGGTGGTTAATTTGTTTGAACTTAATCTAGACCCTTAGGTGCTCATTAGGAGCTTATTCATAAGCTCAAAAGTCTTCCCCATAGGGCTGTTTGGGACTGCAGTCTCAGCAGCACCTCAATGTGTTATTTTTGTTTGCTAATTAGCTTGTTGATATCTTAAAGTAAGTCTTAAGTAATTTTCAAGTTGCAAAAAGAAAAAAAAATAAATAAGTAGCCAAAAAGGCAGGAGGTGGATTCGAACCAAGCACCTACTGCCCCACGACCACAACAACGCACACCTTACCAACTGTCCTAGGGACTTGTTCATGTTTTATATTGCATGATTAAGTCTTTAAGGTACTTTTCCGTTTTTAGAGTAGTGCTTATTTACCTTTTTCACAGCTTATTCGAAATAGCAGTGTGCTCATTTTTATTTTTCCTTGATTCTGTATCATGTAGAGTATTTTCTGTAATTTTTGTAGAATTTGATAAAAATGTTTAGTATTTTTAATTAATTAATTAGTTTTAAATAGTTTTTAATTCATAGAAAATAGAAAAATAATCAGAAAAATACAAAATTAGTTTTGAAAATTATCTTTAGTTATTTTAGATTTTTCTAAATCATAATTTCACTTTTCTAGCTTTATTTCATATTTTCTTGTAATTTAGGGTATTATTAAATAGGTAAAAATAGTTTTTAATTAATAATAATTAAATAAATAGTCATAAAAATAATTTTATTTTTCTAAAAATTTTCTCTTATCATTAGGTTTGTAAAAATTTTATTTTTATATTTTTAGGATTAATACTGTTTCAATTTCACATTTTCTTTTGTACGTTACGTAGTTTTTAATTCAAATTTATAAAAGAAAAAATCAAAAACATCATTTTAAAAATAGTGATAGCGTTTATTTAATATAATTTAGCTTTTTAATTTTCTTTCATTTTTCCTTTGTCATTTAGTATCAATCATAACCCTTTTCCCGTTCAAATTCACCCGATCACTATACGTTTGGTTATTCAGTGCACAGCTCGTTGGGACTTAACGACCTGGGGAAACACTAAACTCCTCTGTACTTAATTGCATTTTGCTCTGAGCTGTTTGACTTTTATGGTTGACCATTCATAAGTGGTTGACTAATAAAAGATAGACCGTTCGGGAGCAATCAAATTTTGGCGCCGCTGCCGGGGAGCTGTGCTAATTATCTTACGTTTAGCAGATTAGTGATTTGAATATTCACTCCTTGTTCATACCATCTATATGTATTTATATTTTCTTATAAAAATCCAAAAATCCAAAAACATCTTAAAAATCAAAAACCCAAAAAGATTTTCATTCTTTGTTTTTACAACATGTTTTTCAAAAATACCAAAAATATTCCTCTTTACCCTCTTACCCTTTTTGATTCTTTATCCCTTTACCCTCTATCCATTTGATTCTTACTTCTTCTATTCTCATGGAATCTCTCGACTACGACGAATTCTGGAACGAAGTTGAAAAACTTCATACTTTATCACAAATGTCAAGAATTCGTGTTGTTCGTGATGATCCATTAATTCTGCGTAGGGAAATGGAACGAAAAACCGGGGTGACAAAGGACCAGGTACTTCCCTCTGATAATGGAAGTGCTAAATATGTCCAACCTACGGTTATCCAAAGATCTAACCCCTCAATTGCTCCTAAGCCGTCTAAAATTGATCCTAAACTTTCACAATTTACGGTTAAAAGCGATCATACAGAATTTAGACCGGTGACTAGCAAGAATGACTTGCCTAAACTTCACGTTTCTCAAAAACCAGAACCGGAGACCATAACGGAAGTGGTGGAAATTGCTAGCTCTCAGAGCACACCACTTGTCCCACCTCCGGATTTTTCAAAAAGTTCTTCGAGACTTGATAGTCATTCGGATCACCATGTTGGTTTTGTTGATTCTTTGAATGAACCGATTCCTTCTCATAACTCTCAAATGAAATCGTTTATTCCTTGTGTCGGTTGTGGTGAGCCTCTTTTTGGTTCACCATGTCGCTGGTGTACGTGTGTACAGTGTGGTAATGATATTCGGAACGGGAGTTGTTTGTTTTGTGGTTCGAGGAATTCATTTGATTATGATCCTAATCCGAACTCATTTAACGACCCCTCAAACTTTTCCAATTACCCACCCCAGCCCGACTTATCTTCATATAATCAACATAACTGCTGTGAATTTTGTGGAGGTCCTCACCAAGGATTTGAGTGTCAATCCGGAAACACGTTTGTCTATGAACAGTTTTTCGGTGATGCTCAGAACTTTGGTTATGACCAATATCCATATAATTCACCAGTCCAGACTCAACAGTTTTACTGTTGTGAGAATTGTGGAGGTCCTCACGATAATCTTCAATGTCAACCGTGGAATCAAAATTACTATACTTCCAGTTTTGACAATTTCCAACCTCCACAGCACCATACGGTTCAAACTCCACCTGAGCCGTTGTCTCAAGAAATTTCCCAAGATTTTGAAACCGCAATGAAAACACTTGATGATATGATTCGTAACTTTAAGAATCAAGTAAGTGGTGAAAAGACCATGGGAGAATTGCTAGCCGAAGAACGAGAGGCCCGCAAATCTAGGGAAGAATTATTAGTCCTAGAGCAAGCAGCTCTAAGGCGTTCCCAATTTCTTAAGGCAGCTATGTATGATGATGACGAGGAGAGTATTCCTTTTAAGAATATTATTTCTCAACTCCCTCAGTCATTTGATATCCCAGCAGTTGAGATTCCATCTCAAACAACTGCTATCACACCCGAAGCTCCTACTCACTCTCTGATCATGGGGGACGAGCATCTTGACACTGTTCCTGAAAAGGAATCGGACGAATTCATAAATTCTAGTGTTGAGAACCTTTTCCCAATCCCGAGAGAGTCACAGGGAACTTCTGATCATATGTGTGATTCTTCTTCCCCTCTTGAGTGTTCAAAAGATCATTTTGAGACTTTCTCCAATTGTAGCGAAGATTGTGCATCATATGGAGACATCGAGTATGTTGAGGCATCACTTCCACAATCTGATGCTGATCATCTTCTTGAGGAGTTCACCGATGAACTCACTCACATCAATCCACTTTCATCAGAAAGTGACGATGGTCTCTTTGATTTCGAAGCCGATCTGGGAGAGATTGAAAGTCCCCCTTATAATGATCATTCACCCACTTCTTATCCCAACAGTCCAATAGAGAATGTTGATCACTTTGTTCCTGAAGCATTCAAAACAACTCTCACTAATCCTCTATTTGAATTCGACTCTGAATTCACTTTAATTTCTGAGAATCCACTCTTTGATACTCAGATTGAGGATAGTGATGAGTCTACAGTGGAACAAGAATTCACAGATTTACATCTTGTGATTGATTCTCTTCACGAGGAGTTCGCCGGTGAACTCACTCATATCATATCTCCGCCGGAGTATGATAACTTCCACTTTGATCATGACACACCCGGGATTTGTCTTGATCACGTGAGCTTAAATGATGAGATTCATAATACTGAAATTATGGATTCTCCCATGGATGAAGATGAGTTAGTCATGATTTTCATCATGACTTTCTTTCTTTTCTTCACCTATCCCGTGACTTCTTCTCTTCTTCACTCATTCGGGAGTGAAGATACCATCTTTGACCCCGGCATTTCCATGTACCATTTGTGAGCCGGGTCTGTCTATGTGTATCTCATCGGTGTGGAACTTTCTGATGTTCATATGTTTATTAACACTGTGAACGAAAGTCCGATCGAGATTGGTTTTCCACATTGCTTTCCCCATGAACCAATGAATACGGGGTCGAGTCAAGCTAGCGACTCGGGAATCAAAAAACAGTAGCACACCATATGGGTTTTCACCCATCTTTCTGACTTATTTCTATTTTCTACCACCCTAGTGTGGGGGAGTTGCCCCCCCCCCCCCCTGTTGTATATAAAGTTTCAAAAAAAAAAAAAAAAAAATTCAAATAATGGCCGTAGTATTTCCCTTTTACGTTCTATGTTTCGGCATAACCGCCGGTACTTTGAATATTGAGGGCAATATTCATTTCTAGTGTGGGGGGGAATTCTCACAAATTTTATCATGTAATTATACCACCAAATTCCCCCATTTTTGGCCAAATTTTTTTTTGGAGTAAGTGTTTTGCACTTACTCAGCTTACGGTTATCAGTCCGCCATGTCTAATAAACAAAAGGATTGGCTAATCCAGGAGCAAACGGCTCTTGGTAAAGATATCTCAAATCCGTTGACGGCTTGCAATTTGCCCAAAATTGTATGGTGTTCAGCTCACCATATCTTTGATTAGTGAAGAGTTGGCTAGCCCGCAAGTTTATGGCTTGTGGTAAAGGCAGTTGGAAAACCATAATTGGTAATCGACTCACCAAAGATATTTTATCTAAGAGTTGGCTGGTCCAGAAGCAAACGGCTTCTGGTAAAGACAAATCAAATCCGTTGGAAGCTGGTGATTTGCTCAAAATCATATGGTTATCAGTGTACCATAGTTCTTACTTGAACTGAAACATTTGGCTACTCCAGAAGTAATGGCTTTTGGTAAAGAGATTCAAATCCATTATGTTTTCTCAAAAGATTGCTAGGGACTAGCAATGTTTTAATGTGGGGGATTGATGAGTGTGTAAATACTCATCATTTTTGGTCAAATATGAACTGCAAAACATCTAAAAACACTCAGAAATGCATCAAAATACTAAAAATATCTCAAAATTGTGTTTTATATGTTTCAGATGCAAAATTATTGGAAACAAATGAAAAACGAACAAAGTTTGCATAATTGGCAGTTTCAGTTCCCCAACTTTCAAAAATGGCAAAACAAGTCCCCGGGATTTTCAAAAATGGAAAACATTATTTATGGCCCTTGGTTAATAAAGTTTGTCATTTATGGTCCTTATAATAATTTTTGGAAAATTACAGTTTCGGTCCCTTGAGTTTCACAATTTGCAAAAATGGTCCTTTGATTATTGGATAATGTCAAGAATGGCCATTGGAATATGATTTCGGATATTACATGTTTTGTCCCTGGAAAATCATAATTGGCAGTATTAGTCCCTAAACTACTAAATGGGTTCATATCCTATCCTAAGTCCAAAACTATTACTACTAATCCTAAAAGCCCAAAACCATTTACCCTTTACCCGAGTCAAACCCTATACCCGGTCAAAGGGTTAACACCCTTTTTTTCTTCCTCGTTTTCCCGCCCAAACACAAAACCCAACACAACAAATAAAAAAAACCTGCCACCCCCACACCTTCCATGACATAAATCTTTACCCATTCCCTGCTCAACCTTCAACCCATTACCTTCCCATACCATTTACCCTGCACCTCCCCACCCCTGCGACAGAGGAAGAAGACAAAGAGACAAGAGGGCACGCACGCGTGTTTTGTTTTTGTTTATCTCATACGAAGACAAAAAGAGGAGATTGAAGACCCTTTCTTAGCTTAGTATTAATAGGACATTGTAGCCATTGATGAAGGAGTAGTTAGTCGGTAGTTTTTTTTTAGTTTTTTTTTAGTTTTAATTCAGTCTTAGTTTTTCTTATTTTCCAGTCGAGAATCTTTCCATGTTCTAGTCCCATTTTCCATTCCTGTAATTTAATTTAAAGTAATTTTGATTTCAGTTAATGCAATTAAATTTCTGTTTTTTTTTTTAATTATTCCAGTTTACTTCAATTTTATGCAGCTTTCATTTTTTTTTTTGTTTATGTTCTTGCAATCTGAAATTTGGTTATAAAGAGTGTTTTACAAATTGCTTGAAACTCATTTTAAGTATTTGCTAAGAGTGTTAAGTGTTACTTGAATTTCCAAAGGTTTCTACAACCTCAGTTTTAGTGTTTGGATTAGTGTAGTCTACGGGTCAAACTCCAGTTTTGACCCATTTTGGTTATTGGAATTGTCCCAATTAGTTGAACCCAAATGTACCTTTTGGGACAGCTTTAGTTCAGATATTGCAGCAGCCTCCTAGTGCCATGTTGCAGCTTATTTTTCAGCTTGTCAAAAGCTCCTCAGAAGCTAGACATGGGGGAAAAGGGTTGTGTACATGGTAAACTTGGACTATCCATAAGCTCAAGCGCTTATCTCCACTGTAGCTTGTTCGAAAAAACTCCAAATGAGCCCCCAAGGCTGATTTTGGAACTACACAACAGCAGCAGTCAGTGCATCATAGTGCTTATCAGGTTCTCTCCATATTTTTTTTAGCTTTTTAATGTTTACTCATTGTTTATTAGGTCCCCTAGATTGCTTATTATATGTTGTAGACTAGATTTCATAGTTTCTAGTTTTTTTTTAGCTTTTTATTGTAGCCTTTAATCCTTTGGCAGTCATAAGCCAAACAGTGCTTGCAGACACCTAGCTTGTTGTTGATTTTGGAGTTCAATTAAGCGCTTAACTTTGGCCTCAAAAGCCTCTTGTAGGGGCTGTTTTACCACCGTTACAGCAACCTTTAGCGTTTTTTTAGCTACATTTTTGGGACTGCAGTCTCAGCAGCCCCTCAGTGTGTTATTTTTGTTTGCTAATTAGCTTGTTGATATCTTAAAGTATGTCTTAAGTAATTTTCAAGTTGCAAAAAGAAAAAATAAATAAATAAGTAGCCAAAAAGGCAGGAGGTGGGATTCGAACCAAGCACCTACTGCCCCACGACCACAACAACGCACACCTTACCAACTGTCCTAGGGACTTGTTCATGTTTTATATTGCAATCTTAAGTCTTTAAGGTAATTTTCCGTTTTTAGAGTAGTGCTTATTTACCTTTTTCACAGCTTATTCGAAATAGCCGTGTGCTCATTTTTATTTTTCCTTGATTCAGTATCATGTAGAGTATTTTCTGTATTTTTTGTAGAATTTTATAAAAATGTTTAGTATTTTTAATTAATTAATTAGTTTTAAATAGTTTTTAATTCGTAGAAAATAGAAAAATAATCAGAAAAATACAAAATTAGTTTTGAAAATTCTCTTTAGTTATTTTAGATTTTTCTAAATCATAATCTCACTTTTCTAGCTTTATTTCATATTTTCTTGTAATTTAGGGTATTATTAAATAGGTAAAAATAGTTTTTAATTAATAATAATTAAATAAATAGTCATAAAAATAATTTTCTTTTTCTAAAAATTTTCTCTTATCATTAGGTTTGTAAAAATTTCATTTTTATATTTTTAGGATTAATACTGTTTCAATTTCACATTTTCTTTTGTACGTTACGTAGTTTTTAATTCAAATTTGTAAAAGAAAAAATCAAAAACATCATTTTAAAAATAGTGATAGCGTTTATTTAATATAATTTAGCTTTTTAATTTTCTTTCATTTTTCCTTTGTCATTTAGTATCAATCATAACCCTTTTCCCGTTCAAATTCACCCGATCACTATACGTTTGGTTATTCAGTGCACAGCTCGTTGGGACTTAACGACCTGGGGAAACACTAAACTTCTCTTGATCTTCATTGCTTTGGTCTCAAGCTGTCTGGCTTTTATTACGGTTGACCATTCACAAGTGGTTGATTTGTGTGATAAAACCTGACGGTTTGGACCCAATCAAATATGTTGTGTAAATGCAAATGAGTCTTTGTGCTATAGACTTAACCAACGAATTAACGGTACTTAACTGTTAGTAACTTGAAAAGACTTGTCCAGGACGGGTAATAATTTCAAGCTAGTTCGCTAGCAATGTAAACGTGTCTCGCAAAGGACTTGTCCGAGTAGAAAGTACCATTCGAGAAACTCTTGGTAGACATGAACTCTGACGAGTTTGACAACCTTTCGAGGCTTGTCTACACCTTCAAGGTAGTTATTAGAGCTATTTGTCACCTAAAAGCTGACAATGTAACTCTTTAACTATGCAAAGTAACCGTGTCTCACGGGGGATTGTCTATCTTGAGTTGATCAATTCATAAAGTGCGCGCTCTTTCCTCACTGTGCAGATTTCCGTAAAAACTCTTAAGCACATGTGGAGGGGGAGTATTTCTGAAAATCTAAAACTCTTGAAGTGTTCAAACATGTTTTTTCATTCACAAACACTTTGAGAGATTTTCTTGAAAATTGGTTTTATGGCAACATAGGTTAGTCATGGAGTTATAAGGTGACTAAGGTTAGGAATAACCGTCCTATGATCCGCCAGAGCCGGAGGGATCTACCCAAGGACATCACAAATAGTTAGTACTTAGAAGTCCTTAGGTACGATTATAAAAAGGAGAAAATGAGAATCGGAGAAAGAAGGAGTTGAAGAATTAAAAAGAAATGCAAAGAAAAGGGTGAAAAGAAATAGCCCTCCAAATTATTCAACTTAGGGCAGACACCGGGTTCAATTCATATGCTACTGGTTGTCACTTAGTGACGCCGGTATTGAAGATTAAAAGCCGTCATGGACCCAGTGACGCATGCACTAAACCTTCTTAGCCACTCAAGTTTCTCTCAACAGAAGCTTGTTTCATTCTCACAGGGAACCCTACATAATCTATCGGCTTTCTCTTAGAGATTGCTGGTATTGAAGAAGGAGACCCTCTCCCTAGTCTCCGCTCAGGAAAACCAAAACGCACTATTGAGTCTAGAGCCACGAGATTCATCAAAAGATCTCTTAGGTACACTTGACATTTCATCACTTGGTGTTCAACAATAAGAACATCAGTGGTACGTTATCGAGTCCTTCACAGATCTTAGCAATCTGTCGAGAACATTTATGAGAGGTTCATATATGTGATCCTCAGTGATTGAATGGAAACTCCTGCCAGGGTTAACATCAAACAGCCCTGACAGCAGGTCACTTCGGTAACTCCCCGTGGATTACGCTTAGTGTGTCTCAAACGGTCTACAGTCGTGAGGTGATGCTTCGGTGTACCTCAGCGACTCATCTGAACTGTAGGTGTACTTCGGTACATCGCGTTATCTCACTTGTGGGACTCCAGTTCAGGAACGGCCTTTGTAAGAATTAGAGTTGTGTTTTCACACTATGCTGTTAACACTCTCGAAGTTCAAACTTGTAAGTGCCGGAATCCGCTTATTACTAACCGTTTTAATGTTTTCTTCTTATGGAAGCTCTGGAGCGGAATGATCGTGCAGATTCTTCTCATGCTCACGCCAACATTATCACTAATGGAAGTTCTATCTTAAAGCAACACAAAAGTCAGAATGATTCTTCGTCAAATCAAAGAATCTACAAAGTTAAAGACTTAAAGAACTTCATCAGCACTGTTATCAAACGTTAAAGAGCATGTGAGCATGTTGAAGAATGACGTGGAGACACTGTAGCAGCGAAGAACCTCAGGCAGACTTGATGCTGACAACTACAACATACTATCACTTCCATCACAAAGAACAATGATCAAAGAACAAAGTTAAAGATGTCGTCAAAGCAAAACTGTTTAAAGAAAACAATTTATCTACACTGGGGAGATTGTTCGAATCAAGGCAATTCTTCTTGTTAATACAAATAAGCCGTAAAAACATTTATTTATATTTTACGATCTTCTAATGTTTTGTCGATAACAAAAGTAAGATCATTTTAACGAAAAAAATAAAATACGTAAATGGTTTGAACTAATAGTTTTCTAACACACTTATGCTTTCACATAAAACACTAAAACTAGTATAAGTGGTTTTATGATTTAGATACATATGTACAACAACAAGTGTTTACATATTAGGTTAAACATATACTTAAACTAAGTATACTAAAATAGGTAAAAACTAAGTGTATGCTAAAATGGGTAAAAACAAGTATATACTAAATAGGTAAAAACTAGCAAATGGTTTTGACCCATAACCCATGGTTTTATTTATACCACTTAACCAAGTTCATTGTATCCTTAAGATACATTGTATCTAGAAAGAAAACCATGGATCAACCCATAACCCATGACCCATGACCCATAACCAAAAATACCCATGGGCAAAGAGGAGCGTTCCACGGATCCCTAGCTTTGTGCTAGCCGGATCCCAAGTGGATGGGATCCGTGGGATCCGGGGAAACAGTAGAGAATTTTCTCTATAAATAGAGAGCCATTTCCTCCTTTCTATTCATTGCTTTTACACACATACTTCCCCAAAGTATTCTAACCCTCTAACCTCAGATCTAAGTTATCTATGTAGTTTGTCTTTTGTTTTTGTGTGATCTACTAGGTTCCTCTTAAAGGAAAGATCACCACCTCTTGAAGACGTGCAAGCTCAAAGTCTATGAGTTGCCATGCTTCGTCATCATCAAGAC
This sequence comes from Chrysanthemum seticuspe, assembly GCA_019973895.1. Classification (NCBI taxonomy): domain Eukaryota; kingdom Viridiplantae; phylum Streptophyta; class Magnoliopsida; order Asterales; family Asteraceae; genus Chrysanthemum; species Chrysanthemum seticuspe. The sequence goes on along the minus strand of BPTQ01000005.1, from coordinate 139,382,186 downwards.
TACTAAGGTTCTCTTGTTGATAGTTCTTCCTTTCTCCATAGATGTTGGGTTGAAGGCATTAGTGAAGAATGCCGAAAGTGTCAAGATGAAAGCATTAGTGAAAGGTGCTCATCATCCGTGTCAAAGCATTAGTGAAGGATGCTAAAGGTGTCAAGACGAAGGCATTAGTGAAGGGTGCCAAGCGTTGTGTTAAAGGCATTAGTAAAGGATGCCAAAGAATCAAATCAAGTAGCATTTGGGAAGAATGCCTAGGTCGTATAATCGATGAGGTGCATCGTTATACATATATGTATTTGTTTATATACAAGGATGGTGATATCCTTGATGGTGTTGTAACAAGGAGTAGATCTCCTTGAGATTAGGTGTTATGTCGTGAAGGTGTAGTTCACCTAAGGTGTGAAAGAACTAGGTGCTTAGCCTAGTACCTAATAAAGGGTAGGCAACGTTGTGATAGGATTAGTTCTCCTTGGTGTGAAAGAACTCGGTGGTTAGCCTAGCACCGTATAAAGGGTAGGCGACGTTGTGTTAGGTGTGGTTCGCTTTGGTGTGAAGGAACTTGGTATTTAGCTTTGTACCGGAAAAAGGTTAAGCGACGTTGTGAAGGCTTATCCGCCATAAGGAGTTGGTGTAGTGCTTACAAACTCTCGAGTAGGTGACTCGGGGAGTGGAGTAGGGCAAGGAAGGTGTCCTTGTAGCCGAACCACTATAAATAACTTGTGTCATGGTGATGTGCTTCTTACTCTTTATCTTTCATTACACGTTTATATATCTATCTATCAACGTCCAACATAAACAACAAAATAGATTGACATAAGTCGATCTAAATATTTAAAAGGAAGTTTTAAATTGGTAAAACTATTCAACCCCCCCTTCTAGTTTTCCACAATTGGCATCAGAGCTTCGTTACCAAGTTTTTTTTTTTTGTATATTGTACTTTGAAAACTTGATACGATCCGTGTATGTTTGAAAACTACAAAGAAGGGAATTTCTTAAAACAAAAAGTCATGTTTTTAGAAATCATCATATGTTGGATAGTGATAGATCATTCTAACATTTTCCTTTGAGAAGTATTCATACTAGGATTTGGGTATCTTAGAAGATCATGAAGTATTTCGCGTCTATGGTTTCTAAAACCATAAAAAGGGAATATAGCAAAGGATTGGGGTATCTTAGAAGATCATGAAGTATTTCGCGTCTATGGTTTCTAAAACCATAAAAAGGGGATATAGCAAAGGTATGTTTTCTTAATTACATTTTTTTTTAAAACGTGCTAAATTGCTTGTGGACAAAATGGTGATATATGCTTCTATCTTATAATAAGCATAATATGAAAAGTGTTTTAGTGATTTTTTTCTTTGAAATTTTGTTGTTAGATATCTTGTTAATCAAGCTTGAATAAAGGTAAAAATGGGTAATATAACTTCACTAAAAAGTCTACAAAGACTAAACCTTTTCGTCGGGTCAAAACGTACATTTTTGTAATTCTGTGTCAGATCCGCGGATCCCTCAGGTTACACTGGACGGATCCCTCAAGCAAGGGATCCGTGGGATCTGTAGGTACAGAAGACAGTTTTTGTCTGAATTTCAAAAATTCATAACTTTTTAACCATAAGTCGTTAGAAGTCGTGCCACCTATCGTTTTAAAGGTATTTGAGTCTACTTTCATTTAAAAATGATTTCATTAACTGATTCAAAACAATAATTTACAGAATCATTGATTAATAATAGAAAGTCATTTTTCGGTCATAACTTTTGCACAAACTTTTGATCTAATTGGAGACGGATGTTTTCGCTTTTGAATAACAATGTGTCCTCTATTGAAATTAAGGTTTTGATCATATTTATAAATATAAAATAAACTAATCAAGCTTGGTATACATGTTTATATTTAACACAAAATGATGAAAAGAACTTTCGTATGCTATGCTAAATGATAAATTGTCTTCTTTGCATTACTTGATTATTTGCTTATCTCAAATAGCTTTTGTGCTTGTTTGATTGAATAGCATATGTGGTTTCCTTACCTTGCTATTCATTCTCTTGTTTGTCGATTTAGTAATATTCTACTAATCAATGTGCTATTTGAAGGAGTGTTTGGGATAACATCTAGTTGTGTCGAAAATGTTAGTTTAGATACTTAAATAAGTCATATAGGTTGAAAAATGTTTAAAACATATAACACACTAAATGGATTTTTGATTGAGTTTGTCATGTGTGCAACGTAAATGTTTTATGTGCTTATATGATTTCTTTTGTTCTTGAATCGTTTTCTAAAAACAACAAGAATGTACATCGGATCATAACCTACACTTGTGTTGATGATGTACTCTCCCATATACTCAAGTAAATTATTTTGCAACGCAAATATAATTGTTCATATCCGAAAGTCCAAACTCAAAGCTTTCCAACAACATATGTTGAACTAGCTCATCCAACCATTTTTTGTTGTTTACCATATGGACAACTTTTAAACTTATTTTTAACATGACGCCTTCGTCACCTTAGTTGTCTCAAGTATAATATTAAACGAAGCAAAGTATCATCATTGTTACTCTTCGATAGGCCATTGTAGGAATATAAATTTTCCTAACTTGAGAATGAATATTGGAGAACTTATTGCACTAGAAACTCAATTTGACCTAACGGTTGAATTGCTTCCTTGATAGAAGTTGGGTATGTGGAATCACCCGTAAAAATGTTCGTGTTTAGCCGTAATTGAGCACCGCTAGTAACAGTCTCATATTCATTCTCTCACTTGGGAAATTTATACTCCTATGTTGTTAGCCTTAATAGTTTTATTAGAAGTGATGGTCATTCACGTTTAGGAACTTTGTATCGTGTGTTAGATATCGTGATAGAATAGTCAACGGGCTCGTGGATTGGACTAAGCTAAATGGGCTTTAGTTTAGTTAAGCTAGCATTGAATAATGGCGTGTAACCCATGTCCAAACCCAAGTCCACGAAGCCCAAGCCAAGCCCATGGAAAGCCTTTAGGGCAACATGTGTCTTGTACTATAAATACCCCTCAAATGGTCATTTGAGGGGTGTGCTTGAAAGTGTGTGTGTGTGTGTTTTCCTTATTGAATATACAACATCTTGTGTTTATCTTATCATCTCACATACATGAATTTATATCTTCAAGTCACCATCTTTCTCATCTTATTTCTAAGCTTTGTTTGTGTTTGTTTCACGTGGGTATACTTGTATACGTGTTGGGTTTGCTTGGTAAAGTGATAAGGTTGATAAAACTAAGGTCCTACAATTGGTATCAATCGCCTAACAATGGTTTAGGAGTGTTTGTGTTTGGTTTGAATGTGTTACGCGTAAAAAGGCCCTTGTTATACGTTTTTGTCAAGCTTAAAGCTTTAATTTTTGCACTCAAAAATTCAAGATTCTTGTGGTTTAAGGTTTATTTGGTGCTAAAGTTTCAGTTTTTTGCAAAAAGTTCGAAGCTTTACAAGTTTTGGTTAAGTTTTGAGCTCGTTTTTTGTTTATTGGTCATTTCTACTCGTAACTTTTCTAAGCACTTTGGGTGAAAAAGGTCAACATTTTTGGGTTATTCGAGTGTTTTTAAGGATATCTGTGCAAGCGAAATTGTTTGAATCATTGGAAATTTTTTACGAGTAGGTCAAAACCCTAGTTCTACTCGTAAGAAAGTCAACTACTCATAAGGTTCTACTCGTAACTTTTAGGTGAAGTTTCTTCGAGCTATAACGGTGACTCAGTGCTTCCCTCACTTGGATAAGTGTGTGGAACACTTCAACTTTTGGATATCTCTTACACTGTGATAGTGTAAAGGATTTTTGGGCAAAACCCTAATCTTACGCATAAGTTTCGACTTACGCGTAGAATACTTTACGCATAAGCATTTTTCTTACGCCTAAGTTTTTCTTACGCATAAGCTAAATCTTACGCTTAACTTTTTCTACTCGTAACTTTAAACCTACGCATAAGATCCTACGCCTAAGGAATCCTACGCCTAAGATCCTACGCATTAGCAAACTGACCCTACGCATAAGGTTTTGAAGCATAGCCTACGCATAAGAAAATGGTTACGCGTAACAATGACCACGACCACAAATACCATATACCAAAATAAAAACATCAAGACCTCAGCCAAAACATCATCAGTCCGAGTCAAACAAAACCAAACCCAACTAATCCTAGACCTAGACTCACCAAAGAACCCTCTCCTCACGCCTCAACACTCATCAAAGACTCAAAACTAAATGAAAAAATCAAAATCTCAGATTTATTTTTGTGCATATTATGAGATAAATCAAAACCACTAAAGGTTCACACAAAAAAAACTCATCATCGACTCTTATTTGAAGCTTAGCTTCTTTCTCTATCCGAATATTGCAAGAAAAGAATGATAACATTAGTGTTATTTTCTTTTTCTTTGGTTCGGTTTTAATGGACGAACAACAACGAAAAACACAAATTATAAACCCTACCTTAGACCCCGAGAGGATCTTGAAGCGATGATGTGTTCTTGATTCTGACTTGAGATGAAAATGATGTCAAAGGTATTGGTTTGATAGTGTTAGTGTGTGGTGTTTTTTGGATTAAAGGTGTATTCGTTTGATGTAATGAGTTTAGATGATGATTGGAGTAGATCTGGATTTTTTAGGAGATGAAAAGTGGTAGGCGGAGTAAAACATAGATAAGTGTGTGTTTAGGGTTAGGTCATGTTATGATAACTGACTTTGTTATATCACTTAACCGGATATCACACTTAGATATGGATCGGGTATTGAAGTATTGTGAATTGGGCATTGGGTCGGATTCTGTCAATGGGCCGTGTAACAAGTGCAGTGTTTGTTGTTTTGGGCTGACAAAATTAAATGGGCGTATAACACTTTCTATTGAAATTAAAGTGCAGTGTTATACTGAGTGTTATTTTGGTATGGTGAATTTTCACGAGGATATACGTTCACGGCTAAAGTTTTCGATGAATTTAAACGTGACCACGGAGATGACTCTTTATTATTTATTTGGGTGTGAAGTGAAGTTTGACGGGCGCGTGTACTTATTTCGTCTTCTTTCTTTCTTCCCTTCCGCGAAGATGACTTGTCTGGGCAAATATGTTGAGTGTGATGAAGACTTGCTATCTAGTTACTTTTGTGATTCTTTCTCTCTTAACCCACAAAGTAGCTATCACTTCGGTGTCTCACGTAGTTGAGGATACGCCAAGAGGTTTTGTACATTGGGTACACCGTTCTTTTTCACAAGGATAGTACAAGCTTAAGTAATCAGTCCGGGAGATTTGACTTCATTCTCAAGTTCATCATATTGGGTTATCCTCACATGTGGTTACTACAGACAGCCGTTGAATTTTGATACAGGGGGTTGAGATGAGTTAGACAATTTAAAATGGTATTGTTCATCGACATCTTCTCACGGGCTGATTTGATTTATGATAGAATGCTTCCAGTTAATGCTTCAAGTACACAATTGTATGCTGATTCCGATAAATCGTAACCATCAAGGGAGAGAAATGTGTACATTATGGGCTGATTTGATATATGAAAGATAACTGGAATGCATTTGGTGAGATGAAGATGTTGATATATTATTCCCCCGAATGGACAATCTTGAAGAAGGTCGAGTCGACAGTCTTTTCTACATTTTCCGCTGCGTGTTAGAAGACTAAAGACGGTTCTAATTTAATTATCAAAAGACTTCTTCGAATTCAGGAAATTCATCAGAAAGGTTGTCAGTTTGGGGGAGAGCACCAATTAGGGGAGAGCAAATAGGCCAGATTTAATCCCTAATTAGATTTGCTCATATTGTTCTTCTGCAAGTAAAGAGATGGCAGCTGAGAAGATTCATGAAGTTTGAAGACTATGAAGACACTCTTGGAGCTGCTGCGCTTATGTTTTGTATTTGATTTTGCTTGTAGGGAACATTGTAAGCAACTCCCGTATGACATCACTTGGGGAGAGATTGTTAGCCTCGCTAAAGTAAAGTCATTACGGGAATTGCATTAGTTTCTTATCTTTCTCATTCACAAGGACTAGTTTAGTCATTTGTGCTAAGTTAGACTTGTCTAAGTATATATACCCCTCCTAGTCCCAACTAGGAGGGTAGGAAGTTCATATTTTGTAAAGAAGTGTGTGTGGTTTCTTCTTCTTCTCTCTAGAAACACACACATCTTCCCCTTTTCTATCTAATACAATAACCATGTCTTTCTCATTCTTTGAGCTTCCCCGACCCCCCGAACCACATAAATCATATGTTTTATCGGTCCTACATATGTTTTCCTAAAGTAAGTTTCCAATGGAAATACTTTGCATTGTCTTAGGATTACTAATTGTTGGGAATTACGGTAAACTACTGGATCTGCTGAAGAGTATCTGCCGAAGAGTTTCTGCCGAAGAAGAATGAATTCTGCTGAAGTTATACTTTAGCAGAAGTGTTAAAGCAGAAATCGTGTTCCTGCTGAAAGTGCGAATCCACGTAGGAGAGATAAGCTCAGTATGTAGTAAAAGTCAGCGCCGTATGAAAGATAGGTTGGCGCCGTATTGTATAGAGCTTACTCAGAATAAACAATATGATTAGTAAAACAATATGATTAGTTGCATGGTTGTCTAGATGCATGCTTGGTCTATTGATAAGGTTTTAAAAGGTACCATTTTGAGGGGTCGTTTAAGTCCTTATTTGATCACTTTTGTATCCGTTATTGCTTAATATCGTTCCTTTTCACTTTTTAGGTCTCGTGAAGGCAAAATGCTGGAATGGCACTTATTTGGACAGAAAGGTGCGAATATATGAAGAAAATGGCCAAAGTCGAAATCGAGACACTCACAGTCGCTGAATGTAGAAGGCGACGGCGTCAGGAGCTATTTGCGACGCCGTCGGAGAATTATTGTGACGGGTCAGAACTCAAAACTCGTGTTTTCAAGAGACGGCGTCTAGTTGTGAAAGAGTAGGCCGTCGCTACTCAGACGGCCTAGATGCGATCCAGACGACGTCAGAAGCTGAAGAGGACGGCGTCACGGACATAAGGTGACGCCGTCGCAAGGTTAACGTGGCCAAGACGAAACCCTAATGGCGGCGACACGACGGCGTCACTAAACATAAGGTGACGCCGTCGCAATTGTAATCTTATATATAGAATCCGAATTTTTCAGTCTTTATGTGGAGAGTCTTTGGAGTAAAAACCTAAAACCGAACCTAAGGTGTCTTGTACAGTATTTTAGGGTTTTTAACCCTATCTTACACCAAGATAAGTCTTTGCTTCATTAATTCAATTATGTCTTTGATTATTTGTGTGTATGCTTGCATGTTCTCCATGTCCGGCTAATTTATTTGTGTGTTTGCTTAGGAAGTATGAAACTTAATTATTAAATATTGATTGGTTGTTTCTTATCTTAGTTGATTAATGATCTAGTAATGCGATAGGTCATTCGTTGTGTACTTAATGCTTGATTCATCTTTGTGAACCCTAGAGTATGATTACCTGAGTGATTGTAGTCTAAACCATCCGAAGAGCGCCTTAGAGTAGGAGTCTATAATCTCTAAGTGGATTTGTAGACAAGACCCTTTGGTAAGTTCAAAGAGTTAGGGAGAAACGCATACCCTACAACTTTAGAAACACAACGCAACTAGGAATAAGACGTGACACTCAACCATCAATAGGAGATAATTAAGGAGTAATACAAACTAAGTAAACACATCTTTAAACTATCATACGAGCACACATTAATTAGACATAGACTCCCACAACCTTAGTTTAGATAATTAGATAATAGTAGAGTAATCGGTAGAAATACCAACCCCCCAAATCCAATACCCGAGATTCGTACCTTTCCATTTTCATAAAATATAAAAAGATAAAAAATAATCTTCCTCAACCTTAACCTTAGCGTAGTAACTCCCTACTAGCATTCCTATTCCCCTAGAGAACGATATCAATACCCGTGGCTTACCCTAATTACTACACTACAACGATTAGGTTCACTGCCTAGGGTGTTATAAAACTTGCTCGAAGAAAAGGAAGTTTCCTTGACCCCGAACGACGCGTGTAGCGTTATCAAGTTTTTGGCGCCGCTGCCGGGGAATAGAATAGCTAGTTAGTAGTCCACCTCGTTTAGGTTTCTTTGCTTGATTCCTATCAAGTAAACTTTTTTTTTTTCTCATTTTTAGATTTCTCTTAGTCTATCCCCCTTCTTCGTAACCTTTGTTCGTAACCCCATCACTCTTCATCATGGAGAATGATAACCAACCACCACTTAATAACCCAACACAAAAAATTTCAATGTCACTCAAAACCCAACCCAATAACCAACACAACCGTCGAAGCCGATATGTGAGTAGAAACACCGACCTTCAGGATTTGCAGAAAATATTTGATAGTACAATTAGGGAAGCTGTTGAGAAAGTAGTCAGCGCTGCTATAGTTGGCTCAATGATTAGCAATAATTCGGAAAATGGCATGATAAAAAACAACGTGGATGTGGAAAATAGTGCTTACTTCAATCTTTACCCCACTAAGGAAGAAGTTGCGTACCATCAATACATAATCAATAATCCACGATCACCCATCATTAGGATATGCCCAAAGATTAGGAGAGGAAATCCCTGGAACCTAAAAATCCCTTGTATGATCGGATATAGGAGTGTCGACCACGCTTACATAGATACGGAATCCCCCATTAACGTAATGTCATCTGCTGTCTACAATGACATTATGAATGAGCGACTCAATATTAGGAGAGACCCTAAGTATCCGGGAGGAATTTGCAACTTTGTGGGAAGAGTCAAGGACGTGCATGTCTTTATAGGAAATTTCACCTACCTAGTTGATTTTATGGTTCTAGAAGATGTAGGATGCGTCATTGACTATAGTTTATCCCAAGTAGTGCTAGGGAAACCGTTTGTTGAAACATCTAGAATGAGCCATAACAAGCATGATGGAACGGTTAGGTTCAAGGAAGGAACCGATGAGATCACCTATAGGATGCCTTGGAAAACAACTGAGTATGGCCACTTGTCCATTTATGATCGAGACAACATCAAAGCTTTTGAGGACAAAAGAAAGGAAGATGTTGAAAAAGGTTATAAATTCATGTGGGAAAGAAGGAGGCATTATTATAAGGATTGCTTGACTTTAGGGCCTAGGTATAGAGTCGATGAAGATTTTGTCAACATGATAGAATTCTCATTGAGGATGCGTGAGGCAACGTAGGAGCACGACTACGAGTCTAGCTACAAGACTCTTAAATAAAGAAAAGCGCTTCGTGGGAGGCAACCCATGCTTAATTGTTTGCTTGTTAGTGTCATATATCTTTTATTAATTGTTTATCCTCATGTTTAAATTTGTAAAAATGCTTTATTTTGTTTTTAACTTCGTCTTAATTACATATAAAGGTATTTTACATAAGGGATAAGTGTAGGGAGGATTACACACGTTTTCAAAAGAAACGTAAACATGAGAATAACAATTAACTAAAAGATATATATGTTTGTTTGTTCGAGTCAAATGCTTGTATCGAGTCATAATGAATGTTTTGCAGAAATTTTTCCAGATTCTAAAGATGTAAATTTTCCAGAATTTTTTCCAGAAAATCGCAGACCAGTTTTTGTCAGGATAACCTGACGGCGTCAGGATTGCAACCTGACGGCGTCAGGAAGGAGTAAAAACATCAGATTACTTTTTCTCATTTTCTGAGCTACTTATAAATTTTTGGAATTTTCCAGGTCTTAATTTTCTTAGAAATTCTGTAAACATCCATTCCACAAGCATTATATCCTAGTTTAAATCGAGTCTTATATATATTATTACCGCCGATTTTACGCGAAGGTTTCGTTTGTTTTCTTCAAGTGTACAGGTTTAGTTTGTCAAGAAGAAGTTACATAAGATTGGAAGGAGCTTTTCACGCAATAATTCTTCTTGAAAAGAATTTAACCACCACTTTACACGGATCCTACCGAGCTAATCAGGGGAGTATTAGTTTCTTTCGTTTTTAATTACCTTCCATTATCATAACTTTGATACTTTCGGGGAACATTGGGGACAATGTTCAGTTTAAGTGTAGGGAGGGAAAATAAAACGGGAACTTTGAAACTATGCTTATCCTTGACTATTTGCTTTGTCTAATTGTATTTGTGTAATAAACCATGAGAAATGTCGGTTAGGGTAATTTTGGCACCAAATTTAAAATTTTTCATGACATATAGGAGTGGGCCATTAGTCTTAACAAAAGCGTCTCACGGATAGGAAGTTGCATGATTAGCACAAAAACCCTTTACCACCCAAATTCCACCCAAAATGTGAGGATCGCCCTTAGATTAGTAGGAATTAAAAGCATTCATCTTTAATGCTTAGAGTGTGAACCGGTAGTATATTAAATTCTAGAACTTGTTTTTTGATGCATTCCGAGATCGCAAGTGAGGCTACACTTGTGTAGTTAGGAATAACTAAATGATAAGAGGCATTAGGATAACCCTTGTTTGATACCTGTAATATAATTACTTCTTCCACATCGGTTGAGTAATTCCCCCACACCCTTTGCGTTGTACTCATCTTTAGTACACGATACCCCTAGTTAACCCCTCAGAGCCTATCCTTTTCGCGGTTCTCGTGATATTTCGGTTTTTCCGGAATATCAATGAAGAGCATTGTTTACACCCCACCCCCAAATATACACCCAAATCGCCTTAGCCTACCCCTTATGCACTCACTTTTAGTGCAAATGTTTGTTATCACCCTAAACCCTTAGTTCAATTATCTAGTTGCTTGCATAAGTTGCTAAGTCGAGTCATATCCTTTGTATACAGTTTTGGGATGATTGGGATTCATGGGAAAAGTTAAAGTTTATGAAATGACGGGAAGGGAACGTTAAATTCAAATTCCCTTTGTTTACGTAATAATGTACCCCAAGTGTTTTGATCTTTTCAAATCGGGTCAAATTAGTGTTAGAGTAATAAAAACTCAAGTGTAGGGATATGCTTATAAATCCCTAGTATTTTGATGTTATCTTAGAGGATGGTAGAGTAAAAGTGTATTAAAAAAAAAAAAAAAAAAAAAAAAAAAAAAAAAAAAAAAACGTACGGGCTACCATCCTACATCTATCCTTTAAATTTATGTTTGTTTATTTCAGTTATCTAGAGTTTAGAGTGTCGAGTCTTGGCTTAGCAACGCCATTCTTCATATGCAGTTAACATAAAGATTTTTGACTTACCACCACTAAATAGCCTATCCCACCAAACCCTTATTTCCCTACCGTAAGCCTAACATTACAACCCTTTAAAAGACCTCTTTGATAGTCTTTCCTAGGTGCTTACGCCAAAGCGATGGAGGTTTGATCTATTCTCAAGCCTATGGTAATCTATGTACTAGGACCGGTTAATGAGTGTTTATCTTCCATTTCCTATATTGTTATATTTCATTTATACACCTGAGAGAGATGTGAGTATCCAAACACCCCATGTGAGGTGCTAGTATGTAATTTCCGTGCTTGTTATGACTTTTGCGGGGCTTATATGTGTTGTGGACCGTTTTGAATTAATGCTGAATGACCCCTAACTTATAAATTAATTGGCTAAAAGCACATTTGCTTGAGGACAAGCAAATAACAAGTGTAGGGATATTTGATAAGGTTTTAAAAGGTACCATTTTGAGGGGTCGTTTAAGTCCTTATTTGATCACTTTTGTATCCGTTATTGCTTAATATCGTTCCTTTTCAATTTTTAGGTCTCGTGAAGGCAAAATGCTGGAATGGCACTTATTTGGACAGAAAGGCGCGAATATATGAAGAAAATGGCCAAAGTCGAAATCGAGACACTCACAGTCGCTGAATGTAGAAGGCGACGGCGTCAGGAGCTATTTGCGACGCCGTCGGAGAATTATTGTGACGGGTCAGAACTCAAAACTCGTGTTTTCAAGAGACGGCGTCTAGTTGTGAAAGAGTAGGCCGTCGCTACTCAGACGGCCTAGATGCGATCCAGACGACGTCAGAAGCTGAAGAGGACGGCGTCACGGACATAAGGTGACGCCGTCGCAAGGTTAACGTGGCCAAGACGAAACCCTAATGGCGGCGACACGACGGCGTCACTAAACATAAGGTGACGCCGTCGCAATTGTAATCTTATATATAGAATCCGAATTTTTCAGTCTTTATGTGGAGAGTCTTTGGAGTAAAAACCTAAAACCGAACCTAAGGTGTCTTGTACAGTATTTTAGGGTTTTTAACCCTATCTTACACCAAGATAAGTCTTTGCTTCATTAATTCAATTATGTCTTTGATTATTTGTGTGTATGCTTGCATGTTCTCCATGTCCGGCTAATTTATTTGTGTGTTTGCTTAGGAAGTATGAAACTTAATTATTAAATATTGATTGGTTGTTTCTTATCTTAGTTGATTAATGATCTAGTAATGCGATAGGTCATTCGTTGTGTACTTAATGCTTGATTCATCTTTGTGAACCCTAGAGTATGATTACCTGAGTGATTGTAGTCTAAACCATCCGAAGAGCGCCTTAGAGTAGGAGTCTATAATCTCTAAGTGGATTTGTAGACAAGACCCTTTGGTAAGTTCAAAGAGTTAGGGAGAAACGCATACCCTACAACTTTAGAAACACAACGCAACTAGGAATAAGACGTGACACTCAACCATCAATAGGAGATAATTAAGGAGTAATACAAACTAAGTAAACACATCTTTAAACTATCATACGAGCACACATTAATTAGACATAGACTCCCACAACCTTAGTTTAGATAATTAGATAACAGTAGAGTAATCGGTAGAAATACCAACCCCCCAAATCCAATACCCGAGATTCGTACCTTTCCATTTTCATAAAATATAAAAAGATAAAAAATAATCTTCCTCAACCTTAACCTTAGCGTAGTAACTCCCTACTAGCATTCCTATTCCCCTAGAGAACGATATCAATACCCGTGGCTTACCCTAATTACTACACTACAACGATTAGGTTCACTGCCTAGGGTGTTATAAAACTTGCTCGAAGAAAAGGAAGTTTCCTTGACCCCGAACGACGCGTGTAGCGTTATCATCTATGTTTGTATTAGGAGCGTACATTGTAAACGCTCATGAGTCATTAGGGTTTCTTGCCTATAAAAGGAACCATAATAGTTTGTAATAGATAAGCTTTTCTTAAGTCTTTCAAGTCTTGTAAACTATCCGAAACATAGAGTTTCTATAATCAAAAGATCCATAGAGGATCAAAGAGTTCTTAGTTATTATAACTTGTATTTACTTTCCGCTATATAATACAAGTTGTAGAGATCTTCTATTAGTTTGCTTGTGATTACATAGGCAACACTAACGATCTCCGAGTGCTTAAGATCTATCAAGGTCTTTGTGTTTTCAACACTAATCAAAAAAGTTGTAAAATTAATTTTTCTTTTAGTTAATCACAACCACTTGCCTCATCAAGCGATTATCTTGCTTTGATCGAGAAGAGCTACATGACTTCATGGACGAAGTTCATTGTATGCTAATCACCATCCGTAATGACTATACATAGTTCATTGCTTCCGTTGGCCAAAACAACCCTACTGTCTTGAACACCATCATCTACTCTGCACGCCATTGTTAATACAAATGATTTACTAATCTAGATCGTAAATCTATTTTGAGCTTCTTGAATAGCGGTTGTTAAGTTTGATAAACCTATGTGTTACTTGTGAGCTAGATCTCATTTAATTGCTTATGTGCTATTTCTACATGCTCTTAGTATGTTTTACTTGTATACATGTATGCTTAGTGTAGAGATCATTAGCTTCTAAGTTCGATAGTTAGAACAAACGCTCACTGTTAAGTAAAATTATCCCAGATGCCGGATCCCTAGTTTGTAACTATCTGGATCCATCAAGTGAAGGATCCGTGGGATCCGGGCAAATAGAAGTGGAGTTTCAATCCTTTACACCTCAAACCATGTTCCTAGATTACTTCACACTAGCTGAACTTAATACTTTAGGATGTCTTAAGTCCTTCTCAAGCTTAGTAAGCTTCACACTCACTCATAGCTCATTAAGGATCACACTCAAACTGCTTTTCGATCTATCGTTTCACCTAAACTCATTACTCTTCCGCTCTCTAGATCACTCATTATTTCTCACATGATCCCTCACATCTAGACTTAGAAATCTTTCGATTATGGCAAAATTGATCATAATCATCCTTACCTCTAAATTGGTCGAAATGGATCAAATTGTAGTTCTTCCACCTTAAAACCTTTAGGATCTTCTCCAAGACATTATCCTAAGTCACTATCTGATCACTAGGATCATTTAGCTCCATTTGACACTCTCAAGATTTTAGTGTCATCTTTGTTCATTCATTGGTACTCACGAAAGTTCTAATTTCTTCCATATAAGGCAATCATTAGCTACATCACTCATTGCCCTTGAACATTTAAATACCCTTCCATTTAAAGACACTTAGGAGAACTGAAATACTCAAAAAGGTATAGGCTTTAGACATTTCAAACATCACTTCTATCCTTTCCTAGCTGCTGAGAGCTGGATCCCTAGGATTAGCCTAGACGGATTCCCCATTGGTGGGAACCGTAGGATCCGGGTGACAGATTTATGTCAACTCTTGCTCGAACAGTCATTTCAAGCTCATCTTGCTAACTTGAACACTCCACCTCATCCTAATTAAATCCCTAGATCAGTAAAACTCTGAAGTTGACTATTGTGCATGCTAATCATCACATTCCAAAGGATATTAGAGACTTAAGTCTTGAATGCACTTGCCAAATCCTTCCCTTTATAAGTCATATTGCTAGAATCCCTTAGTCATCAAACACAACATAATTCTCAGAATTTAGAAACCTTTTCCTTAGTCATTTCATCATGAGGAAAGTTCCTAGTGCTAACTCATCCAACCAAGAACCACCCAAGAAACTTGCTCGTATTGTACACGAAATTTCCTCAACCGAATCATCTCCGGTTAAACCCATAAATGGTAGGATTTCCCATCCACCGAATCATCATCCGTAAGAGATAATAGTGCTAGAATCTCACCTCAACAAACCCATTCAACAATTGCCAAGAGAACCGCAATAATTAGCATTAAACCTTTTAGGTTAGAAAAGGGATCATCGAGCTCTAAACCAAACGTACCTAGTTCTAGCAAAACGTCTAAACCTTCATTCCTAGAGCATGGACTTCACCAAACCTCTCTCTATTCATTAGAGCATTCACCACCGAGAACTTCCCATTCACCAACCTTCTCATTAAAATAGGAACCACCTACATCACCAACTAGTCCATCGTTGGAAACAAGGAACCACCAAGGACTTGATCATATATAGGAATTTCCATTACCACCACTCTCATTCCTAGTAGAACCTTATCCTAAATTACTCAATGTACCTCCACCATCATTTGTAGAACCTCCTCAAAACATCCTGTTCCTAATCAAGACAATAATTGCTCTAATTGTCTAATCACCCAAGGACTTGTTCAAGAAGTACGAAATGAGTTGCATTTCATGTTTAATCATCTTCTTGAAATATTGGACCAAATCAACAAGTCTACTCATCCCTAGACTCAAGCACATTGTTGCTTCTTAAGCTTTGGTCACTTATTAGTATTAGTAGAATATGGCTAAATCATTCTCTTAGTTTTTAGAGATTTGTTGATCATCTCTTATGTTTTATTGAATGATAGTTTACTCGCCATATTGCATTGAGTATATGTGTTGGGAATTACGGTAAACTACTGGATCTGCTGAAGAGTATCTGCCGAAGAGTTTCTGCCGAAGAAGAATGAATTCTGCTGAAGTTATACTTCAGCAGAAGTGTTAAAGCAGAAATCGTGTTCCTGCTGAAAGTGCGAATCCACGTAGGAGAGATAAGCTCAGTATGTAGTAAAAGTCAGCGCCGTATGAAAGATAGGTTGGCGCCGTATTGTATAGAGCTTACTCAGAATAAACAATATGATTAGTAAAACAATATGATTAGTTGCATGGTTGTCTAGATGCATGCTTGGTCTATGTTTGTATTAGGAGCGTACATTGTAAACGCTCATGAGTCATTAGGGTTTCTTGCCTATAAAAGGAACCATAATAGTTTGTAATAGATAAGCTTTTCTTAAGTCTTTCAAGTCTTGTAAACTATCCGAAACATAGAGTTTCTATAATCAAAAGATCCATAGAGGATCAAAGAGTTCTTAGTTATTATAACTTGTATTTACTTTCCGCTATATAATACAAGTTGTAGAGATCTTCTATTAGTTTGCTTGTGATTACATAGGCAACACTAACGATCTCCGAGTGCTTAAGATCTATCAAGGTCTTTGTGTTTTCAACAAGTGGTATCAGAGCCTCGGGAAAGTCTCTACGATACTAAGAACCAGTCTCACCCCCATACAACCAAACATATCCTCACCATGCCTGGATCTGATAATGAAACTGAAGTCACCAACACAAACAACACCAACACCACTTCCATGCAACAGCTTAGTCTTTCAAACAGCAATGGTAAATTTCCTTATTTAAAAAGGGAAGAGTATGATCTTTGGACTATGAAGATGGAAAACTGGATTTCCAATATTGATTGGAATCTGTGGGAGGTAGTGAAGAAAGGAAACAGTCTAAAGAAAATGATTCCAGACCGGGATGGGAAGTTTATCATGGCTCCTCCCAAAACTGCTGAAGAGGTGCTGGCTATGCAGAGAGAGCACAAAGTAAAAACTATTTTGCTTCAAGCCATTCCTGAAGATCACCTGTGTGATTTTCACCATATGGACGATGCAAAGGACATATGGATGGCTCTCAAAGCTAGGTTCGGTGGAAATGAAGAATCGAAGAGAATGAGGAAGTCTATGCTGAGACAACAATTTCAAGACTTTAATATCTCCGAAGAAGAAGGTATCCACAAGGGATACGACAGGTTCCATAGGATTTTGAGTCAGCTAAACCAGCTGAATGCAAAACCTGATAATGATGACTGCAACTCAAAGTTCCTTCGATCTTTGCCTCCATCATGGTTACATGTTAGTATAGCCCTCAAGGCTAAAGGTGGGTTGGACATGCTCACCTTCGATGAGCTGTACAACAGACTTAGAACCCTTGAACCTGATGTCAGAACTCCCTACCGTACATCTTCTTCTGGCCATGCAGCTTTTGTTGGGACATCTCACTCCAACATGATGGTACCTGCTCCTAGTTCCAACTATTTTCCATCATCTCCTAGTTCCAACTACTTTCCATCATCTTGCACTCCCACTCCACCACATAACACTCGTCCCACTCCACCCGTTTCTCAAACTAAGACTAGTAGTGTGATGGAGGATGTCCTTCATTCATTTGTTGCTGATTATGATACTCAGCAGTATCTTGCATATGAAGACTTTGATCAGTTGGACCCTCTTGAAATGGAGGAGATGAAACTGAAAATGCAGGTGGCATTGCTGTCAGTAGATATCAAAAGGTTTGAAGAGAAGTCTGGAAGGAAGTTTGCTTTCAAGGGAAAGGAACCAGCTCGCTTTGACAGGAGAAAAGTCAAGTGTTTCACTTGCCACCAGATGGGGCATTTCTCAAGGGAATGCAAAGACAGGAAGAGTGGAGATGGAGCTAACTACATTGCCTATCAGCAGAAACAGCAGGAAGCTGGAGCTTCAGCAGCTCTTCTCACCATGGATGAACAGGTCAACTGGACTGCACATGAACCTGTGAATGAGGAAGCTCATGATTCTGATAAGCTTGGATTGCTGGCAAGGTGTACTTCAGATGAAAGGCATGATCAGTTTGCCTTGATGGGACTATCTCAGGTACACAACTGTATATTTGGTTGTAGTCTAAGATACAATGAACTTAAAGAAGAGTATGATGCTATGAAACCTAAATTCGATGAATGCTTTGTAGAAAATGAAGCTCATAAACTAGCATTAAAAACGGTAGAAAGACAAAAAGTATGGTTTCAAAAGAATCAAATAGCTTATGAAGAAAAGATAAAGGTGTTACAGTTTGATCTAGAAGTTGCAAATAATTACTTAAAACTGTCTGAGAAAGCAAAGGATGAAGCTGTGTCTGAGAACCTAGAACTCAAAGAAAAACTAGCTGAGGAAATAGCTAGGCATAAGGAATGGTTAATTTCAGGTGATAATCTGGCTAGAGAAATCTATAACAGTCAATCAGTAACCTCTGGCTTAGGATTAGGCTTTCAAAAGTATGTAGGAATAGAAGCTAGGTATGATGGTCGTAAATCAACACCAGCAAAGTTAGCTAATTTTGTAAAAGAAGGTGAAATGCATGCTGTCCCTGGACCTATTAGAGGTGAATTTATGCCCATTGACCTATCCATCACTGTTGACTTTGATGGATCACATCATCTATATGGCAGAAAGTCAAAAGACTTGCCAGACCCTGATACCTCATCTAATGACTTTGTCTCTTGCTCTGACAGTGACAATTCATCGGATCAAGGGTCTACTTCCTATGAAAGCTGTGATTCAAATGAGAAGTCTGACCTTCCCAAGCCTGAGCCTACACCCAAGCCTGCACCCTAGTCTACTTACAAGCCTTCTAGGGAAGCTGCTGAGGAATCAACTTCCAAGACAGTTTCTCCTGAAGACTTATCTTTTAAATCCTTGAATAATCAGTCTGTTAAAAACAATTCCTTGAATGTTTCTGATTTAAGTACTTCTTCATGTAATCAAACATCTCCCCATTTGAATAAATCTTCCAAGAAGAAGACATGTTTTGTATGTGGAAGTAAATTTCATTTAATTAAGGATTGTGATTTTTATGAGCAAAGATTGGGTGCATGTGCTACTCACCAGAAACACAAATCTAAGTGGACCAATGTTGATAATATTCCACCTTATGTCCCACAAGCAGCTAATACTGACTCTCATTGGAGAAGTTCAGTTGCCAGACCTTATGTGCAACCACCTAGCCCATACTTTAATCATAGTTATTGGCCTACATATGTTGACTCTATGTATGTTGGGATGGGATATGGGAGCACTGCTGTGAAGCCCTCAGCAGGTTGTTCTTGGACTATCAAGGGACCCAATTATCAATGGAGGACCAAGAACAATGGTGGATCCTCTAAATCTTCATGTCCTAAACCTGTGATCCACAAGGCAGGTTCAAGTCAGTAATGACTTGAACCTCCATTGAATACTAACCGTATGTATATATTTTGTTGTTGTTTGTAGGATCATCCCCTTAAGCATAAGAATATTGGTATTGTTGATAGTGGTTGTTCCAGAAGCATGTCTGGGAACAGAGATATGATGCACAATTTTGTTCCTATAGAAGGAGGAGGCAATGTGACTTTTGGAGGAAGTGATGGGAGTATCACAGGGAAAGGCACCATAAAGACACCTCATCTGGATTTTGAAAATGTGTACTATGTTAAGGAACTTCAGCATTTCAACTTGTTCTCCGTTTCACAAATCTGTGACACTAAGAACAAAGTTCTCTTCTCTGAGAATGAATGTCTTGTGTTGTCTAAAGACTTCAAACTCCCAGAAGAAACTTCAATTCTGCTGAAAGTTCCTCGAACTCACAATTTATACACATTCAACCTTAATGAAGTTCAACCTGGTGGTGACCTCACTTGTTTGGTGGCTAAGGCATCTCTTGATGAGTCTACTAAATGGCATAGGAGAATGGCTCATGTGAATTTCAAGACCATAAACAAACTCTCTAAAATGGGTCTTGTTGAAGGTCTTCCCTCCAAAGTTTTCAACAATGACCATAACTGTGTCGCATGCAACAAAGGAAAACAACACAGAGCCTCTTACAAAGCTATCAATGCTATGAGCATCATTTCTGAACCTCTTCAGTTACTCCACATGGATCTGTTTGGTCCTACCCAAGTCAGAAGCATTGATCATAAGTACTTCTGTTTGGTTATCACTGATGGCTATAGCAGATTTTGTTGGGTTTTCTTTCTCAGAACCAAAGATGAAACATCTCAAGTGCTGACTGAATTCATCACTCTCGTTGAAAATCAGTTAAACAAAAAGGTTAAGGGAATTCGGTGTGATAATGGGACAGAGTTTAAAAATGCTATTCTTATAGAACTCTGTGGGTCAAAAGGTATAAAAAGGGACTATAGTAACCCAAGAACCCCACAACAAAATGGGGTGGCTGAAAGAAAGAATAGGACCTTAATAGAGGCTGCAAGATCAATGCTTGCAGACTCTAAACTGCCCACTATGTTCTGGACTGAAGCTGTTGGCACAGCGTGCTATGTGCTAAACAGGGTCTCCATTACTAGACCACAACTCAAAACACCATATGAACTTCTCTTTGGGAAGGTTCCTGTCATTCACTACCTAAAACCTTTTGGTTGTCAAGTGACCATTCTAAACACCAGTGATCCATTGGGAAAGTTTGATGAGAAGGCGGATGATGGTTATATTGCGGGTTATTCAGCTCATAGTAAAGCATACAGGGTGTACAATTTGCAAGCCAAGAAGACAGAGGAGACTTTGAACCTGAGATTTTTGGAAGATAAGCCTAATGTTCAAGGACAGGGTCATACGTGGTCTTTTGACCTTGACTACTTAACTGATTCTTTGGGTTACATTAGACATTTGGCTAACCAAAATACAGGTCCTCAAGCGCCTTCCACTAACAATGCAGGTCCCTTAAATGATGACTCTGAAAATGAGTTTGAAGATGATGAGCAACCTATACTTGTGCCTTCTTTCTCCCCTAACAATATTGCAGGTACCACCTCCAAGGAGATTGCTGATAAGAGTGATGAAGATGACTCACATTATGCTGAGGACCTTGCTAGGCTTCAGACTCAAGAATTTGCTGC
Organism: Chrysanthemum seticuspe; assembly: GCA_019973895.1. Lineage (NCBI taxonomy): Eukaryota > Viridiplantae > Streptophyta > Magnoliopsida > Asterales > Asteraceae > Chrysanthemum > Chrysanthemum seticuspe. The sequence goes on along the minus strand of BPTQ01000005.1, from coordinate 139,361,420 downwards.
TAAGCTTGAAGCAGAGAAACTGAATGGAGAGGTTGCTAATGAAGGAGTCAGTAGAAACCATGTTTCTGCTGAAGTTGACTCTGTCACACCTACCATCCACAAATCTGCTGAAGGCTATGCTGTTTCTTCTCATGTTCCTTCTCAAGTGTCTTCAGACTTTGGAGAACCTCATACACGCTTTCCAAAACCCTCCGATCTTGGAAATCATCAACCCAAAGCTGGCATCTTCATTTCACCCTCTTATGATGCTGAATTTGAACCAACAATCACTAATCTTGATTCATCCATTGAAGTCAGCCCCACTGCTACTCAGAGGATCAACATTGCTCATCCTCAATCCAACATCATAGGTGATCTTCTGGCACCTGTTAGAACTCGAAGGGCTATAACAAGTCCTCAATTTGGGCAGATTGCTTTTCTCTCTTATGTCTCCAACCAGCAAAGAGACAATCACACAGACTTCAAACATTGTCTGTTTGCTTGTTTTCTTTCTCAAGTGGAACCAACAAGTGTTTCTCAAGCTCTTAACGATTCAAGCTGGCTAGAAGCAATGCAAGAAGAAATGCAACAATTTCACAATCAGCAGGTTTGGATTTTGGTTCCACTCCCTGATGGCAAATATGCCATTGGGACAAAGTGGATTCTGAAGAATAAGAGAGATGCTCGGGGTGTTGTGATCAAAAACAAAGCAAGATTAGTAGCTCAAGGCTTCAGACAAGAGGAAGGGATTGATTATGATGAAGTGTTTGCACCTGTTGCCAGAGTTGAAGCCATTCGCATTTTCTTGGCATATGCTTCTTACATGGGTTTCATGGTGTATCAGATGGATGTCAAAGGTGCTTTTCTGTATGGTGAGATTGAAGAGGAGGTTTATGTCACTCAACCCAAGGGATTTGAAGACCCAGATCACCCAAATCATGTTTACAAGGTTGTTAAAGCTCTATATGGCTTACATCAGGCACCTAGAGCTTGGTATGCTAGGCTTTCATCATTCCTGCTGAAGCATGGCTATAGGAGAGGTGCTATTGATAAAACTCTGTTCCTAAAGAAGAATTACTCAGACATCATTCTTGTGCAAGTTTATGTGGACGACATTATTTTTGGCTCCACAAACGAAGCTTGGTGCAGGGAATTTGAGGAACTAATGAAGGGTGAATTTCAAATGAGTGCTATGGGAGAGCTTACTTTCTTTTTGGGTCTCCAAGTTCAGCAGAAACAAGATGGCATTTTTATCTGTCAAGATAAATATGTGAGGGACATTTTGAAGAAGTTTGGTATGGAAGGGGTTAGGACTGCCACAACACCTTATGAAGCTCCAAAGACTAAAGCAAATAATGAACCAGATCTACCTGTGAATGTTCATCTGTACAGGTCCATGATTGGTTCATTGATGTATCTAACAGCTTCAAGGCCTGATATTACGTTTGCTGTGAGTGTTTGTTCTCGACATCAAGTCACTCCACTTACTTCCCATCTCAATGCTGTCAAGAAGATCTTTAAGTACCTCAAAGGCCAACCTCTTTTAGGCCTTTGGTACCCAAAAGAGTCTCCTTTCAAGTTGGAAGCATATAGTGACAGTGATTATGCTGGTGCAAATCTGGACAGAAGATCCACAACTGGAGGCTGCCAATTTCTTGGCAAAAGGTTGATTTCTTGGCAATGCAAGAAACAAACCATTGTGGCTGCCTCAACTACTGAAGCAGAGTATGTTGCTGCTGCAAATTGCTGTGGACAGGTCCTTTGGATTCAAAACCAATTGCTGGACTATGGGTACAACTTCATGAACACTACAATTCATATAGATAATCAAAGTACCATCTGCATAGTCAAAAATCCAGTTTTTCACAGTCGAACAAAACACATTGAAATCAGGCACCACTTTATAAGAGATGCATATGAAAAACATTTGATAAAAGTGGCTAAAATTCATACTGATGATAATGTGGCAGACTTGTTAACAAAAGCTTTTGATGGACCAAGGTTTCAACACCTCGTGGTCAATATTGGAATGTTAAACCCTTGACTGCATAGTTTAAGGGGAGGCATAGGCCTCAGGGGAGGCATATGCCTCAGGGGAGGATTTGTGCAAACTCTGCATATTTTTTGTGTCATATTGTTCAATAAATAGGTTTCCTTTTTTATATAAATTTTCTTCTATCATTGGGTTTGTGAAAACATCATTTTGCCTATAGTGATAGCGTTTATTTAATATATTTTATCTTTTTAATTTTCTCTAATTTTCATTTAAGCCTCTGTTATTCATAATTCTTCACTAACACTAACTGTCTAATAATTCTTTAGTTTGTTTGTCTTTGTGTTGTTCTTGTGTATTTTTGTGTCTGTTTTGCAGTTGTCTGGATTGCAGTTTGTCCATTCCATGATCAAGTTCAAATTCATCAAGTGTGACTCAATGGTACATGGTCAAGATAGCTAAAAGATTGTTGCTTGTTTCTTCTAATATTAAAAGTACTAAAGCAAACAATTTGATTCCACTGAAGTTATTATACTGAAGAAAAGAAATTGAAGTCAAATTGTTCATTCATTCATTCATTCAAGAAACAGTTTACAGCTTACAGCTTACATAAAGTCAACCTACTACAAATGCATCTTCAAGATACGAGCTGTACAAAGCTAATCCTAATCTAGTGCATATCTTCCATTCCGAAATCTAAGTGAATGTTGGATATGCGTTAGATGCTGGCTTTGCTTTTGTAGGTCTTGCATAACCACCCATTCCGTCTATCTAGATGGCTGGATATGCATGACCAGCACGACGAAGATGCTAAGGACCAAAATGGAGGGGATGGATTGATGCAAACGTTGATGATGACGATGACCACACATGATGACGGAGAAAAATAAAGTCTCCTGTGTGCTTCATCTATGCATTTCAACCAAAATGCAATCGATCCACCCTCCTTAAGCCCTTCTCTTATACGATGTGTGTTGATGCACCAAAAGATGGCGCAGTGAGACCAAGAACCACTGATGAGTGTGTAAATACTCATCATTTTTGTACCATTTAAACTGCAAAAACATCTGAAAACACTCAGAAATGCATCAAAATGATAAAAATATCACAAATAAGTGTTTTATGTGTTTTAAATGCAAAAATATCAAAATCTGGTGAAAAACGTATCAAGTTTGCATAATTGGCAGTTTTAATCCCTCAAGTTTCAAAAGTTGTCAAAAACAGTCCCTGGTAAATCTAAATAAAGGAAAATATCATTTTAAGTCCTTAGGGATTCAAAAGTTGTCAAAATTGGTCCTTGAGATTTAAATTTACAAAATTACAACTTAAGTCCCTGAACTTTGAAATTTGGCAAAAATGGTCCTTTGAGAATTTGAAAATGTCAAAAATGGTACTTGTACTATTAAAGTTTGTCAATTTCAGTCCTTGTGTTAACTTTGAGAAAATGGCAGAATTAGTCCCTCAAATATCAAAGAATTCAGTTTTGGTCCTTGTCATTTAATATTAAGCCTTGCCTTGTCAAAACTGCATTTGACCCCTGCCACTTAACCCTTTGACCCCTCTATTTTGGACCCCTGGTCAAACAAGCCAAACAAGCAAAAAACCCGCCCCACTGTTTATCTTTCCCATGTGTTGCCTGCAAACCACTTGCCTGCTCTTCTCCAGTCACCTCAACCCTTCCCTCCACCCCTCATCATCACCACTACCTACTTTTACCACCACATTAAATGCCACCCCCCCCTACTGCTAGTCACAGAGCTACAGTCAAATATAGTGCTTCCCGCCAAAATGATAAAAACGGCCAACACACTCAAAACTCACCCATTGGCTCCAAAAAGAGGTGGGATACTCTCAGAAGGACACGTGGAAGTGATTTGGAGCATAAAAGAAGGAGGAGATAGAGAGAAGAAGCAAGTTTTTTAGTTTTTTAATTTTCTGTATGTCGTATTTTCTTTAAAATGTTTTAAGTAGCTTTAAAGTTGTAATTTCAAGCTCAATTATATCAAACTCAAGTATTTCATTGTACTTCAACTGTTATCAATCATCAATTCAAGTTTGAATTTAAAATTCATGTTTCATGTACACTGTTTAAATTTTCAATTTTAAAAACCTGATCTTAAAGCTTCAATAAGCTTCATTTAGACTCAAACAAGCTTATTTAAGCTTATTATAGCTCTTTGTAAACTTGGAACTCAATTTCAATCAATATTGGTCATGGTCAACAAAAGTCAACAGGGAAGGAATTTTGGTTCAAACAGGTTGAAATTGGATAGTGGGTGTTGCAGAGCAGTGTTTGGATTGGAAATGGATTAGGATAATGGTTTTGGGTTTGGTTTAAGCTACAAAACATGTTGGACAGTTGTGAGCTTGTTATCCTATTTTCATATTTCTATACAGTTTTTATATTGTGCTCATTTTCAAACCTGTGATCATTAAATGGCTTAAATATGTTTAATTAGTAGTAACTAGGTTTACTAAACTTAGTTTAATTGGTAAAATTAGATAATTCAGTGATTAGCTTAATTCTCAGTTCAAAACAGTAGTTAAAAGGTGTGTTTGGTTTTTTAGCTTAATCTGTTTTAAAGGTGTATTCAGTAGTTAGAACCTGTTTGTTCATGCTTGTTTAACTCTATTTAACTCATATCTGTCAACAACTTGTGCCTGCAAACACTGAAAGTCAAATGCATCTGAAATCTGTCCCAACTGCTTCTCTGTTGGAATTTTTGGAAAGCAACTTCTTGATTTGTGTTTAGAATTCATAGACATAGCTTGCAGAAGTATCATTTCATCATATTACATCATACTCAGTCCTCAAATTGGTTCCAAAGTTCACAAAAGTCAAGTTTCTAAATCTGTCAAAAGTCAACTATACATGAAAAAGTCTGTTTTGGCCCAACTAGAAGGATTTTTCTTGGGTTCATTACCGGTTCAAATCAAGTGAGATTTGTGGTTTTTAAAAGTTCAGCTGGTCTAAATCCTTATTGTCATTTTTATAAATTTTTAGTAATTTTCTAAAAGCTCCAACAGAGCTTGTCAAACAGGGCTCAGTTGCCCTGTTCACAACTCAGTCAGACCTCAAAATTTTCTCAGCTTATTGCAGCCCTTGCAACAAGCTCAACAGAGCTTCTCTAGGTCTGATTTTTGGTTTGAAAGTGGTTAGCCAGGTCTAGTATAAGTTCCAACTTTTTGTTTTCCTTTCCAGCTTATTGTGTTGCTTATGCTTGAGCTCAAAAGTAGCACCCTCACACTGTTTTAAGCAATAAGCTCAAATAAGTCAAATCTTTGCAGTTGGCTATCCAGAGGTTAAGGCTTATTGTTTCTTGCTTCATTTTAGTAGTTTTAGCATATTAATGCTTCTGTTTCAGTTTGATAGCTTGTGGTGATCATTTAGCTTATTCAAAGTGCTTATTAAGAAGCACTTACAACTGCAGTCTCATTTTCTTACACACAAGCACATGTTTTTCTATTTTTCTTAGATTCATAACATTATTTTAGAGTTTTCCTGAAATTTTCATAATTTTCCAACACTGTTTGCTATTTTTCTTAATTTAAAACAGTTTTTAGGTAATTTTAAATAGCTTTTAATACAATTAAATCAGAAAAAGTTCAAAAAAATAATTTTTCAATTTTCTTAGGTTTAGATAAATATAAAAAGTAAAAAAAGTAACTTTCCAGATTTTTCATAGTTTATTTTGTAATTTTTAGTAATTTAGTTAGTTTTTAATAGTTTAAAATTCATAAAAAATAGAAAAATAATCAGAAAAATACAAAAATAGTTTTGAAAATTCTCTTTTGTTATTTTAGATTTTTCCAAGTCATAATTTTATTTTTCTAGCTTTATTTCCTATTTTCTTGTATTTTAGGTTATTATTTAATAGTTAAAATTAGTTTTTAATTAATAATAATTAATTAAATAGTTATAAAAATAATTTTCTTTTTCTTAAAATTTTCTTATATCATTAGGTTTGTAAAAATATAATTTTCATATTTTTAGGATTAATATTGTGTAAGTTTCACGTTTTTATTTGTACGTTACGTAGTTTTTAATTCAATTTTATAAAAACATACAATCAAAAACATCAGTTTAAAATTAGTGATAGCGTTTATTTAATATAGTTAATCTTTTTAATTTCCTTTAATTTGCATTTAAGCCCCTTTAGTTTTAAATAACTCAAAATCCTTACTGATCACTATCCTTAGTGATCATTCGACATCTGATTGTGTTAAACACCAGTCATCCTCCGTGGGACTTAACGACCCGGGAATCCACTGTATTCTCCTGATCTAAATTGCATTTGTGCTTAAACTGTTTTAAGTTTGTTACGGTCGGCCATTCACAAGTGGCCGGCTTGAGTGATAAAACTTGACGGTTTTGCACCAATCAACCACCTCCCTATCCTTGGGAAGTGGCGGATTCCTGGCACGAGGCCTTTGTTGAGGCTGAGGTGCTGGAGGTTGGGAGTATGATGTTCCCTCCTTATAGGAGTCATCAGAATCATCAGCAGATTCACTTGGATTCACTACACTATCATCTTCTGAAGAAGGGAGAAAGGGTGATTTATTTGGTCGTGGATAGGGTTGAGGAAAGTAATATAGCCATGGGTTTGATTCACCACTTGATGATGATGAAGAGGATGATGAAGATGAGGTTGTGAGATCTATGATCTCAGGTTTGGTATTCATGATGCAATTTGGTTAATTGGGGTTTATTATTGCATCTAGGGTTTGTGGTAAATATTTGGGGATCTTGATGAAGAGATAAGTATGCATTGGGATCATTTTATAGACAGGTTCGAGGTTCAATGAGTATTAATGCGATTGGGTGGCACAGTAATTCTAGAAACTTACCGAAGATATTCTTAACTTTGATGGTTTCTGCTGAAGTTATAACTTCAGCAGATTGACCATGTGTTTCTTCTGAAGGGTTAATTTGAGTTGGGTCAAAGATGCAATACACGTCAGCGACGGTCAACCAAACGGTCCATTTTTCTTTGACTATAATTTGGGCAAAAACTATCACTCCACCATCACTCTCTTCAAATCAATCCAATTCCCTCTCATCCTGCATCCACAAACACTCACCACTTCGAGAAACATAAACATAAAAACTCATATCCCTCATGGCTCTTGGATTTAAACATGATCACAACAAAGTTGCATTTCTGGGAAACGGTAAGGGATATGAATTGTACGAACCAATGGTGGAATTCTTGAAAAGGTCCAAGATTTGCTATGCTCTAACACATGCTCCAAATGAGATTTATGAATCACTGGTTACTCAGTTTTGGGAATCTGCTGAAGAGAGGAATGAGACAGAGATTAGGGCTGTGATTGACGGAACAGAGCACATAGTGACAGAGGACCTAATTCGGAGGAAGCTTCACTTGGAAGATGCTGATGGAGCATTTCACTCTAATCAGGAAGACGTGCTTACTGGGCTAAGGGCAATTGGCTATCGTGGTACAAGGACTGATATGTGGCTGAAAAAGGAACTTTTCCCGAAGTGGAGGTTCCTGGTTCACACACTGCTTCAATGCATAAGCAACAAGTCAGGAGGATGGGACCAGTTCTCTACCCAACTGGGATATGGTATTGTGTGTCTTTCCCAAGGGATAACTTTTAATTTTTCTAAGTATATTTTTGAAAACATGGTTGAAAATATTCAAAAGAAAAAGGCTAAGTTTTTAATGTACCCAAGGTTTTTGCAAATGATTTTAGACACCACTACACAAACCCAATCCTTCTATCCCATAGGTGCTTTAACTGCTAAATTATTTGCAACTATGAGAACTCACTTTCAGGGGGAACATCATCCTTTGCTTGCAGCCATGTTGCCCCAAGGCAATGAGGCTGCTGATGAGGAGAATGTGGCTAATGATCCTCCTTCTTCATATGTTGCTACTGATGGTAATCCATTAGTTAACATAGATGAGGGCCCCTCATCAACTGTTGAAGCAACTCATGTTGCTCCAGACCAGCCACCTTGTCCTAGTCCATCACCCACACTAGTTACTCATGATGAGTCTGATCTTAATAGACTACCCACACCAAGTCCTGTTAAGGATCCTCTCAATGAAGATCTTCCTCACATTGAGCATGACCATGATACTACTGAAAGGTCCAATGAAGCTCCCCTTACCACAGAGCAATCTGCTGGTGGAGCTGAGGACCCTATTACACTCTCATCTGTCTATGCTCTTGTCAACAGGTATGCTGCTGAGGTTACTAGTCTGAAAAAGGAGCTTGCAGAGACCAAGTCTTCTCTTGAGAGTAAGATTGAAGAACTGCAGAATCAAGTCAAGGAATTAGAGGACAAACTTAAAGGGGCCTCCAAAAGGAAGCTTGTGGTTTCTTCTGATGAAGAACAAGAAGCACCTCAGTTTGGGTCTCTTGATATGTTGGCTGATGTTTCTCTCAATGATCCTGTTAGGAATTAGAAATTCCCGGTATTAAAGAGTCGGTCACCTCAAGTATATGTAATCGTTAGAAAGCTCGTAGTCGTAGTTCTTTTAAGTTAAGTAGTAATCTAGTTAAGTAACACCGTGGAGGACGGACGGGTCTTTACCCACTGTATGCCTGATCCACAGCCCAAAGTGTGGCGATTTGTGTAAGACTATAAATACTCTCTACCTCCCAAGGTAGAGAGTTGGAGCTCATAATAATATCTTTCACTTTCTCTCACTAAGTTCCCTAAACCTCTAACTTTCTCTCTCTAGAATTCCATCTTATACGCCACCTTGTGTTATGGTTTGATGTGTATGTGAAAAGTTATATCTTACAATTGGTATCAAGAGCCATGGTTAGATCATATCTTGCACATCTTTGGATTTATAGTGGTTTTTAGGTGGTTTTTGAGTTTGAAAAAGTTTAGTGGTTTTTGCATCATTTGGTTGATCTCTTGTGTTAAAGTTTGAATTTTGTTGGTACTTTTATGTTTAGAATCATCAAAAGTGTTTAGGTTTTCATTTGGTAAGCTTGAATCATCTTGGTTGGGTTGTTTTTGGATTGAAAAGTGAAGTTTATTTGGTTTTTCAAGCTAGCGACTTAGCTCTCGGATTTTTTCTTGGTAGCGACTTGCTTCACAAAATTGTAGCGAGTTACAGTGTTAAAGCTAGCGAGTTAGAGCTAGCGAGTTAAAGGACAAGTAGTGGACTCTCCACTACGGGTAGCGACTTGTGGTAGCGACTTGGTCTGTAGCGAGTTGCTCTTTAGCGACTTGCGTTGTTGGCGACTTGAGTAGCGAATTACTGCTGAATTTTTGCTAGCGACTTGAGTGTTAGCGAGTTGCTCTTTAGCGACTTGCATTGTTGGCGACTTGAGTAGCGAATTACTGCTGAATTTTTGCTAGCGACTTGAGTGTTAGCGAGTTACTACTTAGCGACTTGCTTTTCTGTTAGCGACTTGGGATTCTAGCGAATTGGTTGTCTAGCGAATTAATTGGTAGCGACTTAGTGAATTTGTCCCTAGCGACTTAGAGCTTTATCACCTAGCGACTTGAGTGATTATTTACGGTTTTCTCTTGATTTAGTAAAATCCCGTGAAAGAATCTATTTCCCGGTTTAATCATTGAGTTATAAAATCCCGTATAATCTGTTAACATGTCTACCAACGTCCCTACTGTCATCTCCACTGTTGCCGAGGATGTACAAGCAGCTGGTTCAGATACTCGTCCACCCATGCTTGACAGAACAGACTACGATTCTTGGGCTCAACGAATCAGATTGTATTGCCTTGGAAAGGAAAATGGTGTCAACATTCTCAAATCCATTGATGAAGGACCATATCGTGTTGAGACGACCAGAGACATACTTGATACTAATGAAGATGGTACTCCTGTTTACGGAATGGACAGACCTAAGATGTATGATGAGCTTGATGATAAGGAGAAAAAGAGATTCGATGCAGATATCAGGGCTTCAAACATTGTTCTTCAAGGTCTTCCTAAAGACATCTACAAGCTGATCAATCACAACACTGATGCAAAAGCAGTTTGGGATAATGTAAAGATGCTTCTCTCAGGCTCAGAATTAACCATGGAAGACAGAGAATCACAACTCTATGATGAATTTGAGCATTTCAAGATGAAACCAGATGAGAATGTCTATGAGTACTATGTGAGATTTCATAAGTTAGTTAATGACATGAGGAACATCAGAATGACTATGCCTAACATTCAGTTGAATTCAAAATTTGTAAACAACATGAATCCCGAATGGCACAAGTTTGTTACCGCTGTGAAGCTTACTAAAGGACTGAAGAACACAAACTATGAGCAACTCTACGCCTTCCTCCTTCAGAATGAGAGACATGCCATGTTTGAAAAATTGATTCTCAATCAGTTCAAAACTAACCCAGGAGAGACAAGCTCGTCTAATGATTCAACTGCCTTCTACTCAAACATCGGAATCAAAACCAAAGCTTCACAAGTCATACCCTTGGGTAATGGTAATCACAAACTCATTCCTGATCCTGTGTACAAACAAGCTGATGCTGATGCACACGTGGGAAGCTTCATCAATCAACTAGCTCTTCTGATTAGCCAAAACATGAATTCTCTCCCACAAACCAACAACAACCTCAGAACAGCATCTAACCCACACAATCAAGCTACTGTTAAAGATGGAAGGATCGTGGTGCAACCAGTTCAGGAAAGACAGTATGATCAGGGAAGGGGTGGTGTTGGTAGAGGCTATGTGGGCAATCAGAATCGAGGAAGGAATGGTAACCAAGGTCAAGCTAAGCCGATCAAATGCTATAACTGTGGTGGTGAGGGACACATTGCAAGGAACTGCACATCTCCAAAGCGGCCACAGAATGCTGATTACTTCAGAGATAAGATGCTGCTGGCACAAGCTCAGGACAATGGTGTTACGTTGGATGAAGAGGAATTGCTGTTTCTTGCTGAGGGTAATGCCAAGACCTATGATGCAGATGTGGATGAGCAGCCTATTCAGGAGATAGGTCACAATCATCAGAACGCATTTCAAGTCGCTGACTGTGATGCTTACGATTCTGATGTAGATGATGGACCTACTGCACACACAATCTTTATGGCTAGCATCTCTCCAATGGTTTCACCCAAGATCTCTTCCTCACCACAAGCTGGCACATCCAAGGACAAACTCATCTCTGAGGTATTAAAACTATACGATGATGCTGATGTGCAACAGATGCATGACAAAGTACAACCAACTGAAACTTTTGAATCAAATATTGAAAATATGGGTAACATCAATATTGTCCCATACGATCAATACGTGAAACAAAGTGAAAGTGAAAATGTACCAAGTGATGCATCTTCTGCAGTCAACAATAACTATGTCTTTGATGAATACACTGCATGTGTTCCTAATGATTCCATAATTTCTGAACTAAATGCCTATAAGGAACGTGTTGCTATTTATGAACAACGGGCAAAATTTGAGTTGACCACTCGTGAGCAGGAAATGGATGTCCAAGTGAGTACAGTAATTAGAAAAAGCAAGTTTAGAGAAGAAGTATTAAAACAAGAACTAAATTCCTTGCAAGAAAAACTTTCTAAAACTGCTAAGCAAAAACAAGAACTTCAAGAAAATGTGAAAATGCTTAAGCAAGAATTTAATGCAAAGGAATCAAAACTCTTGAGAGATTTTTCTAATCTGAAAACTTTGAAAAACAAACTTGAAAACAAGTTGTATTTACAAGGAAACACCATTCAGACTGCTCACATGATCACTAAGCATAGAGTTCTAAGCGATAAGCATAGCGTTCCCCTTGTAGAGGAACCAAATCCAGAGGTAATTAAAAAGGCTAGAAATGCTCATAAGGTAATTTACGATGGTAATGAAGTCCTTAAGCCTAGGCAGAAACCTAGTTGCGTTGAGTGCACTGAGGAAGATAAGATTTTAAATGATATCACTAGGGAAAAGATGAATAAGAAGCAAGATGATCCCAAATGCAAAGAGAAAAACATAATCTTCTCTCCTCATGATTACAAGAAGGAAAACTGGATTGCCTTGAACAAGTTTAAACCTCAGACTTTGTTGACTCCCGAACAAGTCTTCTGGAAAATGGATTTAGATAAGCAGAAAGCTGAAAATATTGTAGAAACAAACCCTCCCCTTCGGAAAATGCCTAGAGCAACAGTGTATCCTCCTAATACACCTATGCATCTTGTACCTAGAACAATTGCCACTAAAAGCAAGACATTAATTAGCCAATACGTTATATTCCAACTATTTGTTGATTTTGAGAAAACTTGCAAGAAAAGGATCACTCCCACTGGTATAACTGAAGGTGAAAGAGGTTTTGAACAAATGAAAGAATGTTATTTAACTGAGGTCATGCCCTTCTTTAAACTTCTAAAAGATCACTTTGAGAGTCTTAAAAAGGGGGTAGAAGCTGATATTAAAGGTATGGAAAAGGAATTTGATGCAATGGTTGCTAAAGTTAGTGATTATGAGTGTGCACTAAAATATAATGAGATTGAGAGAAAGAACTTGCATACATTAAATGAGACTCTTATTACTGAATGTGTTGCTCAAGATATCTTTTTTACTGCTTCAAATTGCTCCATTAATGCTTCTAAATTTCATGAACTGTCTGTTGCCCTGAAAGTCTCCCATGATCGTGTCATTGAGCTTGAAAAAACTAATTCTAAACTAAACGAGAAGATTGAACTAGATGATCACGACACTTTAGTTAAACATTTTTCCAAATTAGAAGTTGAGCATTTTAATTTACAACTAAAATACCAACATCTCAAAGAAAATGTCAAAACTTCAAATGTCAAGACATCTTCAGATGTTCCAGAGTTTGATGCAGTTTTTCAAATTAACAAACGTAATGAACAGATTCAAGCTCAGTGCAACACGATCAGAAAGTTGAAAGCCCAGATCTCTCAGTTAACAGGTCAAACAAACAATATGACAGGTTCCCAAATGCCTCCTCCTTTAGATTCTCAGATTTCTCAAACGTTTCATCTTCAAAACCTAGTAAATGCTTTACAAAAGGAAAACGAAAGTTTTCTAGAAGAAAATGAAAAGGTTAAACGTCATTTCAATGAGTTATTTGAGTCAATTAAAATCACTCGTAACAAAAACAACGAACAAGTAGCTTCATTGCAGAAGGAAATTGAGAATCTGAAGAGTCAGGAAAAAGGGAAAATGCCAATGACCAATGGGGAGAATGTTGTATCAAAGGTTCACTCTTGCAATAAATATGCGTTATCTGTGACATATGTCCCTCCTCATCTAAGGAACAACAAACTTGCCATTCAAACATATTTCTCATCCCTTAAGGATTGCTTAGAATGCCTGCGTGAGATTGTTGAAGAGGATAAGCTAGAGAAACCTCATGATAATGCAATTGGACATGCATGCTCATATGCCAAACGATCTCAAGAAATCTTAGAATGCTTGATCACCATATGCCCAAAGACATTAGGTGAGAGAGTTAACCCTTTGATTCCATGCTCAATGCCTAAGGCCAAATATGAGATGCACTCGATTCCCAATGTTTTGAATGAGAGTCGTTGTGTACCCTTGAGTAGTTCAGATTCTAGATCTGTCAATGCTAGGAAAGAGAACTCAAATGTGCCTTCTAGGAGTACCAATCTCAGTACATCTAGCTTTATGAAAGTGAACCGTAGTGCACCTGCATGTAGTTCAGATCCCAGCACATCTAAACAGGTGGTGCAAAGAGTAGTAAAACAAACTAATGTTCCCATTCCCTCTACAGGAGTAATCAGTGACATTAAAGGGAGCATGTCAAAGTCTCAAGACAATACAAGGAATGATAGGACCTCTCAAGCTAAGAATGTGCACTGGAAGAAAGTAGAAGAACAATCTAGGAACCTTAAGTTTGAATCGAATAAAACGAATCGTGTTGATTCTAGTATTAGCCATAAGCGTACTGTAATTAATTCGAATTCTGATACCATTTGCAAAACTTGTACTGATGTTTGCTTGAATTCTGTTTCTAATCATGGATGTGATGTCAATGCTTTGCCTAATGATGTTAATTGTCCAGTTAATATTGTTAATGCTAAAATTCATGCTAAAAAGGCTAAAAGGCAAAAGCGAAAGAAAGTTAGAAAACAATGGAAACCCACAGGAAGAACATTCAGCAGAATAGGTTCTTATTGGATACCTGTTGGTCATAAGACCAATCAGATAATGTCCACTAGAAAATGGATGCCTACTGGTAGAACTATTCCCTTAAGAAGTGGTCACACTGTAAACAGGTCTAATACAGACACTAGTATTGCATCTACTCATAATGATTCCATTACCTCACTGTCTGATATGAATGCGTCTATTTCTGATGTGGGTGTTCCAACTGTTGCTACTAACCAAATGGAACCCATTCTTGCATGGGGATCCCAATTATCCAGTTATCCATTCTTGTCTGTGTTCAACTGCAGATCGTTCAAATCGTTCTGTGGTACCTGGACTCAGGCTGTTCCAAGCATATGACTGGAGACCGGTCACGGCTCATGAACTTCGTGAGCAAATTCATCGGGACTGTTAGATTTGGTAATGATCATTTCGGTGCTATTATGGGTTATGGAGATTATGTTATTGGTGATAGTGTCATCTCCAGAGTGTATTATGTGGAAGGTTTAGGTCATAATCTGTTCTCTGTTGGCCAATTCTGTGATTCTGATCTAGAAGTAGCCTTCAGAAAACATACCTGCTTCGTTAGAGATCTTAATGGTAAGGAACTGTTGAAAGGAACTCGTGGCTCAAACCTTTACACTATCTCTATCGATGACATGATGAGAGCTTCACCAATTTGCTTGTTATCAAAGGCTTCAAAGACAAAGTCATGGTTATGGCATCGTCGTCTCAATCACCTGAACTTCGGCACCATCAACGATCTTTCCAGAAAGGACTTAGTTGTAGGTTTACCTAGACTAAAGTATGAAAAGGATCATCTTTGTTCAGCATGTCAATTGGGAAAAAGCAAGAAGTATGCCCATAAGCCCAAACCTACTAACTCTGTCACAGAAGTTCTTCATATGATTCATATGGATTTATGTGGACCAATGAGGGTGCAGAATATCTTTGGGAAGAAATACGTGTTAGTTGTGGTTGATGATTATTCTAGATTCACCTGGGTCAAGTTCTTAAGGACAAAGGATGAAACTCCGGATATCATCATCAAACTCATCAAACAGCTGCAGGTGAGACTAAACAAAACTGTCAGAATTATCAGAACAGACAATGGAACTGAGTTTGTCAACAAACAACTTAGTGAATTCTATGAAAGCGTTGGAATCAGCCATCAAAGAAGTGTTCCACGAACCCCTCAACAGAACGGTGTAGTTGAAAGACGAAATAGTACTCTTGTTGAAGCTGCAAGAACAATGCTGATCTACTCAAAGGTTCCAATGTTTCTCTGGGCTGAAGCAATTGCCACTGCATGTTACACACAAAATCGTTCCCTGATTCACACCATTCATGGAAAAACCCCATATGAACTTGTCCACAACAGGAAACCTAATCTATCTTTCCTTCGTGTGTTTGGTGCCTTGTGCTATCCAACTAATGAGGGTCAAGACTTGGGCAAACTTAGAGCTAAAGCTGACATTGGAATATTTGTAGGATATGCACCAAACAAAAAGGGATACCGAATCTACAACAAAAGAACCCGAAATATCATGGAAACAATTCACGTTACGTTTGATGAGCTGACCGGTCAAATGGCTCCTGGACACTCCAGCTCAGGACCCGCACTTCAAAACAGTCCTATTGGTTCATCCCTTGTCCCAAACTCCTCTCAAGAAACACCATATGTACCTCCATCTGAAGATGATGTAAAGAAATTGTTTGATCCAATGTTTGATGAACTGTATGAGTCTACTACTAATGAGGTGCTGATCCCTACAACAGAGGATGCTCAGATTCCAGTGAATGAAGTCAATCCATCAGTTTCAATATCTGTAAGTCAAGAAGCACCTGCTGCTGATCCCTCAGTCTCATCAACAAATCATCATTCTTCAAATGTACATCATGGAAATGTTTCTGGCATCAATGATGAAGTTAATCCCTTTGCGACTCCTGAAGATGCTCCATTTGAAAACATATTTGCTACTCCTGTATCATCATCTGAACCATCTTCTTCAGGAGACATCGACTCAGCTACCTCAGTTCCTCAACAAATACCACATGAACACCTCAGAAAATGGACTCACGATCATCCATTAGACAACATCATTGGTAATCCCTCTCGCCCTGTATCAACCCGGAAGCAACTTGCAACCGATGCCTTATGGTGCTTCTTCAACTCCGTACTATCTAAGATCGAACCAAAAGATGTTAAAACTGCTATGAATGAAGACAGCTGGTTCAATGCTATGCAAGATGAAATTCATGAGTTTGATCGTCTTGATGTATGGGAGTTAGTACCTGCTCCAGACTGTGCTATGATTATAGCCCTAAAATGGATCTTCAAAGTAAAACTTGATGAGCATGGCGATGTGTTGAAGAACAAGGCTCGATTAGTTGCTAAAGGATATCGTCAAGAAGAGGGTATAGACTTTGAAGAATCTTTTGCTCCAGTTGCTCGAATCGAGGCAATCAGAATTTTTTTGGCTAATGCTGCAAGTAAGAACATGGTGGTTTATCAGATGGATGTGAAGACGGCATTTCTGAACGGAGATCTTAAAGAAGTCGTCTACGTCAGCCAACCTGAAGGTTTTGTGAATCAAGAGCATCCTACTCACGTTTATCGTTTGAAGAAGGCTCTTTACGGTTTAAAGCAAGCTCCAAGGGCATGGTATGATACACTGTCAAAGTTTCTTCTGTCAACTGGATTCAGCAAAGGAGCAGTTGATCCAACATTGTTCACCAGGAAGTCAGGCAAACATTTAACTCATGTTCAAATCTATGTTGATGATATTATTTTTGCCTCGACTGACCCAATGGAATGTGATCGCTTTTCTAATGAAATGAGTTCCAAGTTTCAAATGTCAATGATGGGACAAATGTCATTTTTCTTGGGATTACAAATTTCTCAAAGTCCCGGAGGCATTTTCATAAATCAATCTAAATATGCAACAGAGATTTTAAAGAAATTTGGATTTGATTCATGTGACCCTGTTGACACCCCCATGATTGATCGAACCAAACTAGATGAGGACCTCTCAGGGATCATGATTGACCAAACGAAATATCGGAGTATGATTGGATCCCTGATGTATCTCACTGCTAGTAGACCAGACATTTTGTTCTCTGTGTGCATGTGTGCTAGATACCAGGCTAAGCCTACTAAAAAGCACCTTGAAGCAGTTAAACGGGTCTTTCGGTATCTCCAAGGAACCATCAATATGGGACTATGGTACCCGAAGGACACCGGTATGTCACTAACGGCCTATGCAGATGCTGATCATGCAGGTTGTCAAGATACACGTCGAAGTACGTCAGGAGGTGCTCAGTTTTTGGGTGATAAGCTTGTGAGCTGGTCTTCAAAGAAGCAAATGAGTACTTCTATTTCCTCTACAGAGGCTGAATACATAGCCATGTCATCTTGTTGTGCTCAAATCTTATGGATGAGATCACAATTATCTGACTATGGCTTTGAATTCAACAAAATCCCTCTGTACTGTGATAATAAAAGTGCTATTGCTCTCTCATGCAACAATGTTCAACACTCAAGAGCAAAGCATATCGACATTCGACATCATTTCATCAGGGAACAAGTGGAAAAAGGTGTGGTGGAACTATATTTGTGAGGTCTGAATATCAGTTAGCGGACATCTTCACCAAAGCTCTTCCAAGAGAACGTTTTGAGTTTATTCTTCCACGACTTGGTTTGAAAAGCCTTCAACCAGAAACTCTCAAACGTCTTCAGGAGGAAGACGAGGAGTAAAGGTCTTTCTTCATCTATCTCTTGTAAATATTCATTTGAAAAAAAAAAAAAAAAAAAAAAAAAAAATATATATATATATAAAACTTTCAAAATCCATAAAAATTTGAAAAATTCGAAAAATCTTCAAAAAATATTGTCATTTTTGTCATGTTTCTTCCGGTTCGATAATATCTACGGTCTTTGTGCTGTCATTCTAAGAATGACACGGGACTTTAGATGTTGTTCGAATTTAAAAAAAAAAAAAAAAAAAAAATATATATATATTTTTTTTGGGAGAAAGAGAAAATGGTTTATTGTCATTTCAGGCAATAACCCGGTTTTAAAGAAAGAACAGAGCCATGTTTTACCATGTTTTCAAATCCTATGCTCTGATTCTATAAACTCCTATCTGCTGAAAACTAAATGCTTTGAAAAATAACTCAATCTCTATTTTTGATAATCATCAGGACTTATTTGTCAAAATCTCTATCTCTCAATCAACAACCTACGTCATTGATTGAGGGGGAGAATGATTTCAATTAAATTAAAAAGTTATTTGGCATTAAATTGTTTTCAAAAGATATACATGCATGGTTTTATAAATGGAGTTTAAAGTCTTAAAATCCGATCCTTATCAGTTCAAACGCTTTCACAATCAAGTCACAATTCTCCCTAAAAGCTTTCAAAATCAATTTAAATCTATACGAGATCACAAATCTCAAATGATTTGATAATTGTGATCGGGGGAGAATGTGTGATTTAAATTAGATTTAAACTGATATTAAGGTAAATGGTTTCACATGAATGAACATGCTGTCCCTCCCACATGTGACAAACGATTTCAATTTTTCAATGCACATGTTGAGGGGGAGCACCTATCTTAAACCTATGATTTGAAACGTGATCATTTATCCCAATGTGCAGGTTCCCTCTAGTATGTGCAAAACTCTTTTCAAACCTCAAGGCACATATTGAGGGGGAGCAAAATTCATGGAAACCTCATCCTTCCCGGAAATGTTATACCCACTTGATCTGTTGAGGGAAGTGATGTTGATATCTTTTAGAAAATTGTAATCAAAGAAGTTAATTCTTTCTCTTGCCTCCATGTGCTTAACATTTCTCAAATACTTGATGCACATGTTGAGGGGGAGTTCTCGTTCTAAAAATATCAAAAACAATTCAGGTACAAAATGCTTTGATAATATATCACAAGTATCTGAATTGATTTTCAAATGGTTTTCAATTGGATCCAATGGCAGACTGAACAATACCAAATTAGACCGACCAACTTTACTATATGTACGGTGATATAAGGATGATAAGGTTAGGTATGTGTTCCCATGATCCGCCAGAACCGGAGGGATCTACCCAGGGACAATCCACTAGTTAGTGTAGAAGTCCTTAGGTATGATGATAAAAGGAGAAAAGTGAGATATGGGAAGAGTGCAGACTAAGACTGAGCTAGTACTGGAATAAACCCAACAAGGTAATAGCTATGAAGTCTCGGTAAGCACTGAAGGGGTTGAAGAATTAAAAAGAATTGAATGAGAAAAGGGTGAAAACAAATAGCCCTCCATTTATTCAACCTTAGGGCAGAAACCGGGTTCAATTCATATGCTACTGATGGTAACATCGGTATTGAAGACAAGACGTCATGGACCCAGTGACGCACTACACTTCAACTTTCCAAACCACTCAAGTTCCTCTTAAAAGGACTTGTTTCATTCTCACGGGGAACCGACATTATCTATCGACTTTCTCTTAGAGATGGTTGATATTGAAGAAGGAGACCCTCTCCCTAGTCTCCGTTATAGGATCCAAAAATGCACAAATTGAGTCTAGAGCCACGAGATCATCAATAAATCTCATTAGGACACTTTCAATGAAGACTCTCTGTTTCACACAATGTGGAAAGAGAGATTATATCTTGAGTCCTACGCATTATCCTTGTGGTATTGCCAGAACATCTGAGTGATGTGTTTACACATTCACAATGAAGATGGAAAGCCTTCTGGAGCCAACATCAAACAAGCTCCTGGTAGGTGGCATGTGAGATCTATCATATAGATCAACCATGTGACAACTGAACAGAAACAATGGGGCGATTCAATTTCTTGAATCAATCCTGGTTCAGGTTAGGGATTGACGGATACCTTTGAAAAACCAGTCTTTGTGCTTAAAAACTCTTTTCTTTAGCACATCGACTGTGTACTCATTTTTCAAACCAAAAGGTATTTTTATGATTGACAATTGATTTTCAATAAAACCTTCGTTGTATTGCAAAAACAATTTCTATTGAGCAATACACGATTATTTTTCAAATCTCTTTTCTTCAATCAGTGGACTTAAAATTCGCTGGTTCACTCACTCCGTGTTGTCTTCTTTGAGATGTTCCGGTTTGAGAACAGCTAGAACAGCTGTGAAACCCTGTCAAGGAGATTCTTAGGAATCCTACCTGATCACAGGCAGTACTTGTACTGATCAACGGGGAACCGTGGGCCGTGTACCTCAATTCATCGAAAGTGATCAAAGACACTTTCGTACGATTTGTTGCTAACTGTTGTATGCAGGTACGCCCGACGTTTGCAGCTGATCAGAATGAAGCGGTCAATCCATAGCCGCATGCTCACTTAACACATTCATCTCAAAAGAAATCATGATTAGTGCATCAATGACTCTGATATTTTCACACCATGCTTCTGCTACGCTGCTGCCAATATCATGATTCAACAAATGCTTCCGCTACTCTGATGAGAAGATATCATGATCCAGAATGTGAGCATGTCGGTCCCAAAGTCACAACACCACAATGGATGTCTCAGAGATTGTTGATAGCTGATGATCTCCAAATGATGGCTCAAAAGTATCATCACGTGGATCAGTAAAAGACCTCCACTTGGAATAACCAAACATGCAATTGTGAAGAATCAATGACTACGAGCTTACGTAGTAAAGAACTACATCAAGAATGCAAGATCAAGTAGCTAATGTAATATCTATTTGTATTCTATGTATTTTGGTGCATTATTGAGGTGACCTCCCTTAGGGGGAGATTGTTAGGAATTAGAAATTCCCGGTATTAAAGAGTCGGTCACCTCAAGTATATGTAATCGTTAGAAAGCTCGTAGTCGTAGTTCTTTTAAGTTAAGTAGTAATCTAGTTAAGTAACACCGTGGAGGACGGACGGGTCTTTACCCACTGTATGCCTGATCCACAGCCCAAAGTGTGGCGATTTGTGTAAGACTATAAATACTCTCTACCTCCCAAGGTAGAGAGTTGGAGCTCATAATAATATCTTTCACTTTCTCTCACTAAGTTCCCTAAACCTCTAACTTTCTCTCTCTAGAATTCCATCTTATACGCCACCTTGTGTTATGGTTTGATGTGTATGTGAAAAGTTATATCTTACAGATCCTTCATCAGTAGTTGCTGCTTCCTCAAAGAAGGAACCTGTTCTCTACAAAAGAAGAAAGAGATCTTATATTCATAAGGTATCTTCTGAAGCTTCAAAGGAACCTGATGTTGACAAGGCTGCATCTGCTGATGTGCAAATGGAGGATGTATCTTCGGATCCTAATCAATCTTCATCTGTTCAAGAACCAACAGGCCCTTCACCTTCAGCAGATCTTTCTGATGTTGTTGCCATAACCACTCCAGTTGATAATCTGCATCAACATGTTGACTTGGGTATTGCTACTGAGGTTCCTGTCGTTGATTTAACTGAAGATGAGTATGCTAAGAAGCCTGATGATAAAGGGAAAGATGTAATAACTGAAGATGAGCTTGGTCCAGACCTGGTAAGTGAGGAGGAAAGACTAGGTCAAGCAAGTAGATTGGCTGAGTTTGAGAAGTCAAAGGAAAGTGAAGTATTGGCTCATCAACTTGAAAAAGAGGACTTTTCATCTTTAACTCCTGAGAAGAAGAGAACTGGATGCAATGCGGGTTCAGATTCCTGCTGAACACTGGGATATTCTAACTCAGCAAGTCATTTCAAGACCTTCTCTTGCTCAAAGTATACTAGGTGGAGATTTCCTCAGTGACAATTATGTGGAGCAAATGATGGCTCAGGGAAGACAAAGGAAGCAAGAAGCTATTGCGCAAAGGAGAGCCATCAAAGCTCAGAAGAACAAAGAGAAACCTCCTACTAAAGCTGAAATAAGAATGGTGGTGAAAAATCAATGCTCGATGTACAACTCTGGCTTAACAATGAAACAAGTCAAGGCTTTTCCTGATCATGTCCTGTTTCGCAAATATAATCAGATCATGAGGGACAAATCATCATCTTCAACACATTCTACCAACTTGAGAAGGATTACAGAGAATGAAGTTGCTCAAAAAGCCAAAAGACTCAAGTCTGATGATGCTCCAGCTAAGGAATCATCTCCAGTCATTCCTGCTGAAGCAACTTCTGAAGTTGCTTCTTCTACTGACAAGAGTCCATCTGCTGAACCATCTACCAATTCTCCTGAAGTATCTGCTATATCAGCCCCCACTTCATCTGTGGCAATCGTTGTCCCACAAGAAACTTCTGAAGTTAAGGAAGCTGATCTCGCAGAAATAAAAACAGAAAGGGCAATAAAGATGCTTCACAGGATGAATGCACTACGTGAAGGTGTTCCAGCTAACTCTACCTCTGCCTCTTCAAGCCTTACCACAAATGTTCAAACTGAAAATGCTCCCTCTGGGGAAATCCATAAGTCTGGTGGGAGGAAGAAGAGAATGGCCAAAAGATCTTCTTTGGATCTTGAAGCTGATAACTCAACTTTCATTAAAGAGGGTTCTGCTGCTGATTTTCCTGAAGAAGATCAAAATGAGTTGGACGATTGGAAACTGAAGGATGATGAGATGAATGTCATTCATCGAAGGGACTCCACTTCAATGGAATTCACCTTTCTAAAGGAAATTCTACACTTGGTAGACAGGGCAGACTTGCTTTCTCTGTTCACTCGTGTTACCACCTATTACTGCAACAAGGAACCTCAAGGTTCTGGGATGCTCTTACCAGGAGATCTTCAAGTCCTGTTAAACTCTCATTCTCCCAATAGTAAAGCTCATTCCATTTGGAAGAACTCACATCGGTGGAAGGTTGCGTCCTGGAGATTCTATCCTCTCCCTCGTGTACATGTATTGGAGACTAAGAGTGGGATCACTGTCTGCATGCTTGTTGAACGAAAGTATCCATTGCCCAAGAGACTTATGGAAAAGATGCTTAGTCAGAAATTGGAGATTCCTCCAAATCCAGTGGGCATGAAAGACTGTCTGCTTCAACATTGGTGGGCTTGATCAAGACACAACTTCTACAACTGCAATAAGCCTCATTCTCATCCTTATCATGATACTTGGTACTCTCTGCACTACCTTGTTTTGTTACTTTTGGCTTATGTTATGTGTTTTATTTGTCAATTTATGTGCTATTTTTCGAGTTATTAGTTTAAAAAAAAAAAAAAAAAAAAAAAAAAAAAAAAAAAAAAAAAAAAAACTAACTTTTATGCAGGTTTGTTTGTTGTACAATTCTGATGGTTTTTAACTCACCTGATATACCTCGTGTATGTCAAAGAGTTGGCTAGTCCAAAGGGTACAGCTTTGGTAAAGACACAACAAATCTGTTGATAGCTGTAATGGTTGGCTCACAATCATAGGGTCTACAACCACCCATGCTTAACTGCTGAGGGTTGTATGGTCATCAATTCACCATGGTCTATTCCTTTTTGGAATCCAAGAATTGGCTAGCCCACATGTATATGGCATGTGGTAAAGGCAACTGCATCCATATTTGGTTCTCAATTCACCAATTCTAAGAATTGACTAGTCCTGAGCAAACGGCTACAGGTAAAGACAAGTCAAATCCGTTTCTATGGTTGCTGGTTTGCCAATAAATCAGATGGTTATCAATGTACCATAGTTTTCGAACTCAAACATGTGGCTACTCCAGTAGTAATGGCTATTGGTAAAGAGACATCAAACCCATTAATTTCAATGATTCACCTCTCACAGGAGTTAACACACCTGGAAGTGATGAGAATAGTATGAAACTTATATGTTTTGATGTACATGATGTCATATGTTGCTGCAAAGATCTGGTGTATCACAGTTCAATCATCATAGAGATGTTCTTCTTCTGAATCTTTGTCACTAATGTTCGAAGACAATCCTCAACAGTTTTTACGATCTATCAAGGAAACTGGAACTTAACCTAGTCAAATTCCAGTTTAGGGGAGGATTGTTGGAAATTACGGTAAACTACTGGATCTGCTGAAGAGTATCTGCCGAAGAGTTTCTGCCGAAGAAGAATGAATTCTGCTGAAGTTATACTTCAGCAGAAGTGTTAAAGCAGAAATCGTGTTCCTGCTGAAAGTGCGAATCCACGTAGGAGAGATAAGCTCAGTATGTAGTAAAAGTCAGCGCCGTATGAAAGATAGGTTGACTCCGTATTGTATAGAGCTTACTCAGAATAAACAATATGATTAGTAAAACAATATGATTAGTTGCATGGTTGTCTAGATGCATGCTTGGTCTATGTTTGTATTAGGAGCGTACATTGTAAACGCTCATGAGTCATTAGGGTTTCTTGCCTATAAAAGGAACCATAATAGTTTGTAATAGATAAGCTTTTCTTAAGTCTTTCAAGTCTTGTAAACTATCCGAAACATAGAGTTTCTATAATCAAAAGATCCATAGAGGATCAAAGAGTTCTTAGTTATTATAACTTGTATTTACTTTCCGCTATATAATACAAGTTGTAGAGATCTTCTATTAGTTTGCTTGTGATTACATAGGCAACACTAACGATCTCCGAGTGCTTAAGATCTATCAAGGTCTTTGTGTTTTCAACAATATGTTTGTTGGATGAATACATATCTCATTTTGATGTTAACATTACTTGTTACATCACCATTGCTGAATTTAATCATCAGCCATACGGATCCCTCAAAATTGCCTAGACGGATCCCTACTAGGAGGGAACCGTGGGATCCGTGAGACAGAAAACTATTTTTCTACTAACTTGGATCACATATGCAGGAAATTGTGCATTATACTTGTTTTCTAACCTTTGTTTTGTAGTTATTCAATCTACACTTGAAGTCTTTTGACACCCTAAAGCTAGGAGGAGCTTTGTGTCAAAACAATACATTGCAAATTACTTGCAATATTAGGATTACATTTCTCGACATCCCTTTGCAAAATTGCAATCATCAAGGGGGAGCACATTCGTCACTTAGACGAAATCTTTTGCAAATTTAGTTGCAAACAAACTAGATTAGTATTACTTTCTTGACGCCCTTACCTAGGGATGGACTCGTCAAGGGGGAGTAAAGACGAGATCCTTTCCCGTTACTTGCTCTCTACCTCTTTTTATTTCTTTCACATGTTTTTCTTAAAAACAATGTGTTGCTTTCTTTCAAACACTTTTTGTTTCGACAAAAAGGGGGAGAAGAAAGTAAAAACTACAAATTCAAACTTTTACGAATTTTAGCTTTTCCTTAAAATAATCTTATGTTTTGTCATCAACAAAAAGGGGGAGATTGTTAATACAAATAAGCCGTAAAAATGTTTATTTATATTTTACGATCTTCTAATGTTTTGTCGATAACAAAAGTAAGATCATTTTAACGAAACAAATAAAATACGTAAATGGTTTGAACTAATAGTTTTCTAACACACTTACGCTTTCACATAAAACACTAAAACTAGTATAAGTGGTTTTATGATTTAGATACATATGTACAACAACTAGTGTTTACATATTAGGTTAAACATATACTTAAACTAAGTATACTAAAATGGGTAAAAACTAAGTGTATGCTAAAATGGGTAAAAACAAGTATATACTAAATAGGTAAAAACTAGCAAATGGTTTTGACCCATAACCCATGGTTTTATTTATACCACTTAACCAAGTTCATTGTATCCTTAAGATACATTGTATCTAGAAAGAAAACCATGGATCAACCCATAACCCATGACCCATGACCCATAACCAAAAATACCCATGGGCAAAGAGAGGCGTTCCACGGATCCCTAGCTTTGTGCTAGCCGGATCCCAAGTGGAAGGGATCCGTGGGATCCGGGGAAACAGTAGAGAATTTTCTCTATAAATAGAGAGCCATTTCCTCCTTTCTATTCATTGCTTTTACACACATACTTCCCCAAAGTATTCTAACCCTCTAACCTCAGATCTAAGTGATCTATGTAGTTTGTCTTTTGTTTTTGTGTGATCTACTAGGTTCCTCTTAAAGGAAAGATCACCACCTCTTGAAGACGTGCAAGCTCAAAGTCCATGAGTTGCCATGCTTCGTCATCATCAAGACTACTAAGGTTCTCTTGTTGATAGTTCTTCCTTTCTCCATAGATGTTGGGTTAAAGGCATTAGTGAAAAATGTCGAAAGTGTCAAGATGAAAGCATTAGTGAAAGGTGCTCATCATCCGTGTCAAATCACTCTCATACTCTGCGCATAACTATCTTCATTATATCATGTGTGTGTGTTTGTAATATTGTTCATCCGCCTCTCTATCTTTTCTCTTGATGCTTGTGTTGTAAAACTAGTGACCTTACAAATTCGTATAGTCATATTGCTTCCCATACGTTTACTTTGTGTGAATTTGAGGCTGGAACAAACAATTTTAGCAAGTTTGACTTTAAAAAAAATCAAATTTTGACTCATTTATCAGATTGGTGTTCTAAACTGGGTGAATGTCTAATAGGTAGAAGGGTTTGGATTTTGCAGCCTTGTATCGGAGTTCGGTGTCGTTTTCCATTTATTAAAAACACGAAACTGCATTGTTGCGGTGGTCGAGGGCTCGGATAAGAGCTGCTAAAGTTGGCCTTCCAATGTTGGCTTGAAGCTTCAAAGTTGGCCTTGCACCGTTGGCTTGAAGTTGTAGGTAGTTACCTCATGTTCTATCTATAAGTCTATCATCAACATTCACTTTAAAATGGAGCTTTAAATATTTTATGGAACACTTCTAACTCAAAATTCCTTACTGGCTACTTGCAGATCGACCCACGCCATCCATATGGCCATAACTTGCACCTTTGGTTCAAAAGCTCAAGCACTCGACCTCTCTTCTATTGGTAAGTTTCAAATATTACTAATTTCCGCATATTATAAGCTCTAAAATCACATGTTGTTGTATTCTTGATAATGCGAAGGTTGAATGTTGGAGATGATAAAGAAATAAGGCATTAAAAATGGAACTTTTGACGTCTGTCTGCGTGCATGTTGCTTCTGACAAGGTAACTAAGTTTTAGTCAAATTCCATTTGTAAAAAGGCAACTTCTGACTTCCCAGTTTTGGCTCTGCTAACTTCAAGATTGATACAAGTCTATATTGGTAATGCTTATTACTATAGCAGAAACTTATTGATATTTTAAAAATGTATTGGCTAGATATTT
Source organism: Chrysanthemum seticuspe (assembly GCA_019973895.1). Classification (NCBI taxonomy): domain Eukaryota; kingdom Viridiplantae; phylum Streptophyta; class Magnoliopsida; order Asterales; family Asteraceae; genus Chrysanthemum; species Chrysanthemum seticuspe. The sequence goes on along the minus strand of BPTQ01000005.1, from coordinate 139,334,223 downwards.
TAATGAGCCATTGATGCTGAAGTAGCTATTACAGGTTGTTATCGGACCAGTAACGTCTGTCATGATTCAAGCTGGCGTATTCCTTTAAATGGAGGTGTGCGTAACCTACAGTTTTTAACAAGGTTTTTAGTTAAATCGAGGCCTGCCAATCCGCAGTTTTGAATATTGAAGGTTCAAGGTTTGCACATTTCAAGACTCTCTTTGGAGATGATTAGTACTGTTTCTATTGCTACCTACTTCTTTTTGTAAATTGTTTTAAACTAATTATTGTCATGAGCAAACATGTTATCTCCGACCAAACTGGCCATTTTGAAAAAACCAAGATTACTAATTTACCTTCTGATTTTACCCTTTTTAAAGACGTGTTACACGCATCTTTTATCACTAAAAATTATATCAAGAAAAGTAATCGTATAGTATATGTACATAAATAATAGTTGGAATAGTATATCAAGACTTTTTTTATTTGTATTTGCAGCATGCATCTGGAACAACAATCTCATGGAAAAGCAATTGCTTTTCGGTATTTGTCATTCAGGTTTCTTGCTACCCCTACTTTGGCTAGAGGAACATCATTGTTCTATCCTTACAAAGGGAAATCTATATTGTGGACTGATTTCTCTGAAGCAACACTTTCTTCACATTCTTTCTGATTGCTTTGTAAATACACTTCACCATAATCTTTCAGGTTACTGTTTCTAATTTTATAGTTACATCAAACCGTGTGCAAACACTAACGTATGTGATAGCTGATAGATAAGTGATAACATATGTGATAACTATACACTGAACGTTGTTTACCATGAAGTGTTACAAAAGATTTGATCCGCACTACAATTAAAATAGCTATTTCTATTTTAGCTATCTTATATGAACTTATGTTTCACATTATCCGTTTTTGGTTTCTTGGTTTATTCTTCTTTGTTATTTTTAACAAATTCAATGTCCGCTTACTTTTTTTGTTCTAAAAACGCATAATATTGTTTCAGAATTGATATTAGTTAGTTTTTTTAAACTTTTTTACGTTATATTTTCTAACTTTCTATAAGCCACCCGTGATTTATCACGGGTTTATAGGCTAGTGTATATATATATATATATATATATATATATATATATATATATATATATATATATATATATATATATATATATATATATATATATATATATATATATATATATATATATATATAGGGAAGGGATCCAATAAGAAGAATAATTAAAATGAGAAGGGTAAGAAGTAATTTTAACCACACATTTTAATATGGGAGGGAAAATTTGAATGAAGATGCATCCATTTTTGTAGGTGCATCTAGAATGAGTGGTTGTGGTTACTTCCTATCCTTCTTATTTTTATTATTCTTCTTATTTGATCCTAACTCTATATATATATATATATATATATATATATATATATATATATATATGAAACAATAGATTTTCAGTTGCGAGAACCTGACTCAAGGTTTAGTGAGAAAATTGTGGAACTTTTAGAACTTAGCTCCGCTTTGGATCCTAAGGACGAATATATATCTTTCAATTCAGATTCGATTCCAAAGCTTGCAAAGAAATACTATTATCTTGATTTCTCAGAGGAAGAACTCGATAACTTGGAATTCCAATTGAAACACTTTGAACTTGATATGAAAGGTCATCCAAAGTTGGGAACATCATCATCTATAGCTGATTTATGTCAAGGCTTAGCATGCACAGGAAAGGCAAGTCACTATTATCTCGTTGACAGGTTGATACGACTAGTGTTGAGTCTTTCAGTGTCTACTGAAAGTGTTGAACGTGCGTTTTCAGCTATGAAAATAGTGAAGAACATATTACGTAATTAAATGGGTGATGGATTTTCTTCAGATAATTTAGTACTTTATATTGAAAAGGATATTGCATATACCTTTAGTTTAGACAATGTTCTAGATGATTTAATGATATTAAAAAGCGTCATGCACGGTTGGAATGAAAAACTCTTACGACTCTTTAAATTTTTATTGTTTTTTTGTCGGTATCTTTTTCAAGTTTTTTGTTTTGGCTTACCCGGCTGAACAATCCTGGCTCGTCACTGCTTGGACCATATCGAATTTTTTTTATCGCAGATGGATTTGGTGTTTATGTGCACTACAGTGTTTTCGAGAATTGATTTTAGGAAAAAAAAGATTTCACAACCAAATAAGACTCTTTAACTTTGAATTATGCCTTTGGCCGAATGTATGTATGTATGAAAGCTGTTTAGCTTGGTCTATTACTTGTTAATTAGTCCACTATGTTTTGTGTTATGACTGCTTTTTCACATATTCTCATCTATAGACAAAACAATTATAATTTTATCCGTGTATTTTTCTATCAGGGGCTCACTAACGTAATCAGCTTGGTTATTTAGTGGGCTGCCTTTGCTTGTATCTTGGATGTTTCCTTTTGGTAATATAGCTGCCTTTCTAAGAAAAAAGTAAGTTGAATGAACCAATTAGAAGAAGTTAAAGCTTATGGTTATACTAAAATAAACGAAAGAATCTTCCGTATAAACATTTACAGCATTATGCGTAACTATCATTGTTATTAATTAATAAGCTATTAGCGATAAGAAGGTCAAGTTATTAATGATTATAAACATAACACAAATATAAAACTTATTAACTTGATTTATTTAGGAACGTAAGCAAGATAGTAGGGTAAAGACAAGTTATACTCAAGATAATCATAACAGTAACTTCTGAAATATAACGCACACTTAATTAACATGGTTTGACACCCCCATACCTAATATGTACATGTACTTAGTGAAAGTTATTGCTTCTATGAACACAAATTGGTAATCAAATAACCTAATCAGCTAGTATAAATGCTCGCTTGTTGCCGGGAAAAACGTATTTGTGCTGAACTCTTGTTGACCATCATCTGTCATCCAAAAACTGTTTAGAGAATAATCCCATATCTGCGGTGTAACATCATTGCAAGAGTCGAAAAAGGGTTGAATACCATCATTTTCTAATAAATCAATATCTCTCCATATCTCATCCATAGAATATATCCCCTCTTGTTCTTCATAAGTAACTTTATTATGTTTCATTGCAGTATTGTTGCTTTTGCCTCTAGCAACGGGAACCATTTCTATTCCCCCTGTGTCGTAAAAGCTTTCCTCTTTTGTATCAGTTATGGGCACTGAATTAATTGTGGGATCATTTGTACAAGTTGATGAGGAGGAAGAGCTGTTTGAGTAGGATGAAGATGGCGATGACGCTCTTTTGTTTTCTTGAGCTTTTTTCCTCATATGCGTCCTCCAGTAATTTTTTATTTCATTATCTGTACGCCCTGGCAATTTTCTAGCAATTCTTGACCATCTGCATTAAGTGGTACACATGTTACATAAGAGAACTAATCTACAGCGAAAAAGGATTCTAATCCGAAACAAAATAATAATTTCTTCATACGCTGCATAAAATGCGATACACAACAAATAGCGGACATAAACTAACATTCTTTCTTACTAAAAAACCTTCTAAATCTTGCTTGCCAAAGAAATCAAGACTCTCTTGATCTCTTGGATTACATATAGAAATTGCAAGTTACATTAAGTTTGGGATGATTGGATCTTGGATCCTAAAGAAATTTGCAGCACTAGGTAAAGTTTTATCTTGGTATAGTCTAAGGCTAGAATCCTCTACAAAAATCGGCCATGATGAATAAAATAATATTCTTACTACTATGTCAAGAAAACTGATTTTGCATATCGAAATTCTTAACCTAAGCATAAAAAACCATGCAACTATATATAAAATTTTTTGAAGAGAAATTTCCTTTCTGAAGCATATATATTGCATGTACAATATTAGTGTATTTTAATGTATGTATACATATATACTGAATATATATGTATGTCTTTGTTTATATTTGATGTTGAACTTTATGAGCATATTAACTAAATCATTCAAATCAACCTAACTGGAGCCTATTCTAGAATAATTGAGCCAAAGCATATAATTCTTATGAATCAGCATATAAAAACTTTAATTAAATAAGATAGAATCATGGGCAACCGTTAAAATGGAATAAAGAAAAAAGCTTTTCAAGAATTATACTCTAAACCATATTATACCATAAAAAATAAAAAATAATTTATAATAGAAAATTTAAAAAGATCAAACCTATTTCCCCATTTAGAATGGTATTCAAGAACAAGCCTCTCTTCATGAGGAGTCATCCTTCCTCTTTTCAAGCCCGGATTTAGATAATTCACCCATCTTAGTCTGCAACTTTTTCCGGTTCTTTTTAAACCTGATAAATGTGAAATTTTCACCAAAAAAAAGTTCCCCAAAAAGATTTATTAGGGGTAGAAGAAAATGGAAAAGAGTTAACTTTTTTTTTTGAAGAAATAAAAAGTTTCTTTTTTTCGGCTTCTCTTGAACAAAAATGGTAACCCTAGCTAAACCTAAATTTGATATTTTGTATCTCCCGCCACCTTCAAACCTGAAACTTTTGCTATGAAATCCCAACGGCGATCGCCGAACATGTTTACATAAAAAACCAATTGTATATCTTCATGTTCGGTCCATGGACCTTTTCTTAGGGTTTCATCATCCTCTATATGATTCATTTTTGCTTTTTTTCTTGAGCTAAATTATTTCTCTTTCTCTCTATAACTTTCACCTTGTCTCTCTCTACAATTTGATGCTTTTTGTAGTATGTGTTTGCAAGTGCTGGACACCATTGTTTGATATTTATAGTCGTATATGGTTTTTGGCTACAGTGGGAAGGAAAGTGGAGAGTGGAATTTTGTGATAATATATTTTAAACTCTAAATCTCCACCGCTTGTGTGTGACGCACGTGCTATCAACTCGTTAGCCGTCTAGCTTTTGCAAATTTGCTAACTTTACTTGTATCAAAAGTACACATGGTTACTGTTAATTATACTTAAATCCACAAATTCCTTTTGCGTAAATAAATCTATAATCAGAAATTGGTTTTTTCTGTTTTAACAACAAGGAAAATGATTGTCATGCCTAAGGGGGTGTCAATGATTCTATTGTTGGTGTGGTAGCTCCCAGAACATGGTTAGATAATCAAATCAGCAGAAACAAGCAACAGGTCAGCAGAAACAAATACCACTAGGTGGTTACCGGATATCACTTGAAATCGTGTGATCACTTTCCAAATTAACTATTCGACCCTAATGTCTGGGTTACACGAATATCTACTTGGGATAAGACCGAATGTAGTTATGAAATTAGGCACAATTCTATAACCCTTGCGCTAATAAGTGTTAATCGTTTTCTGTGTGTTAATCATGCATAATCAGATCTCCTATTTATAGGAAATACTCTTAGCTATTCCAATAGAATTATGAGTATTAATCGGCCCATTAATAGCCTCATAATTATCCCCATTATAGCCGTTAGTGGTTACATGACCAATTAAACGTGATCATTAAGCAGTTAAAACTGCCACTTGAATAGGTCAAAGCCGTTACAAGCAGTAGTTTCATCAGTATTTTCATAGCGCTATCAGTGGATACACTACTTCAGTGGAAACCACAAGCTTCAGTGGAAAACACAAGCTTCAGTGGAAAACACAAGATTCAGTGGAAACACTGCTTATCAGTGGAAACACTGCTTATCAGTGGAAACCACAAGCAGTACTTTCCACAAGCAGTACTTTCCACAAGCACTACCAATACAAACCACTACAAGAGTCAGGGTGTTCATGGACCTTATGGGTGTACACTCCGTACCTACTAACCCATTACAAGGTGTGAACTAATCCCACAAGTGCACTAAATTTTCCAACAATCCTCCCCAAATTTAGTTCACTTCCTTTGCATGAAAAATAAACATCAAGCAAAACATGTGCATAAACGAAAATGTCCTGAGGATTGAATTTCCATCTTAGTAAATTACACGTTCAAATGTTCGAGAATCAGGGTGTTCTAAGAATTGAACCCTTCAACCCATTTGAATACCTGAAGATAAAATACACACAAGTTTTCAAATACTTCAAAAATCCTGACACTATACAAGCCATGTGTCCATATCCAAATTCATAAATGTTGTAAAAGCTAAAAGTCCAAAAGCTCCCTGAAGCGGCAAAACTTCAACATTTACATAGGTGGTTCCTCTTTATTCATGCTCCTGCCAAGCACTTTTTCAAAGAAAAATAACCATTAAGAAGTAAAGACTTCATCCTCCTTTCAGCAGGTTCTGAGCACAACCTTGGGATGTAAATAAACATGTGCTCCAGTCCACTGAATGTTCAGCTTTCCACATTGAACTCAGCTCCCAAGTTTCCTTAGGAGGGAGTTGGGTGTCTTAGCAGTCAGTGACTAAGTTGGACTTAAACCCATCCCTTTAGCAGACTTTATAACCAAGTCTCTAGCCAAACCCTTCGTCAAGTGATCAGCTAAGTTCTGTTGAGATCTCACAACCTCTATAGATACCACCCCATTCATGATAAGCTCACGAATCATGCTATGTCTGACACCTAAGTGTCTAGACTTACCATTGTACATCTGGCTATAAGCCTTAGCCAATGTAGTTGCACTATCACACCGGATAGAAATAGGTGTTATAGGTTTAGGCCACAATGGAATCTCAAGAAGCAAGTTTTTCAACCATTCAGCTTTTTTACCAGCAGCTGCTAGAGCCACAAATTCAGATTCCATTGTTGAACTGGTGATGCAAGTTTGCTTCTTGGATGCCCAAGAAATTGCACCTCCACCAAGTAGGAATACCCAGCCACTGGTAGACGAATTGTCTTCAGTGTTACTGATCCAACTTGCATCAGTGTAACCTTCCAACACTGATGGGTAACCAGTATATGAGAGACTATAATCCATAATTCTCTTCAAATACTTCAGTCCCTTTGAACTGCTTGCCAGTGATGAGCACTAGGATTACTAGTATACCTGCTCAATTTTCCCACTGCAAAACCAATATCAGGTCTTGTACAAGTCATGGCATACATCAGGCAGCCAATTACCCTAGAATACTCAAGTTGAGATACAGCCTTGCCATTATTAGGCATCAGCTTCTCACAAGTATCCATAGGTGTACTCACAGGAGTACAATCAAAGTAATTGAATTTCCTCAACACCTTCTCAATATAATGAGACTGAGAGATAGAAATTCTTTTACTTTCATGTTTAATCCTTATACCAAGGATAACATCAGCCTCCCCCATGTCCTTCATGGAGAACCTTGATGACAAAAATTCCTTTGTCAGGTTAACCTGATTTTGGTCAGTGCCAAAAATCAACATGTCATCAACATATAGACAAATGATGACTCCTTTACCAGATTCATCAAATTTGCTATATACACATTTGTCAGCTTGGTTAAGAACATAACCACTAGACAAAACCACTTCATCAAATTTTTGATGACTTTGCTTAGGTGCCTGCTTAAGTCCATAGAGAGACTTAATCAGTTTACACACCTTGTTTTCATTGCCAGGCATGATGAAGCCCTGAGGTTGGTTCATATAAACCTCCTCTTCCAATTCACCATTCAAGAAACCCATATGGTCCAGCAGCATTGCTACCCTTTGGCTTGTCATTATCCTGCATCTTGAGAGATTCCTCAATGTGCAGATGACTGCCCAACTCAACCTGAGTTAATTCCTCTTTCTTATGTTTCAAGGTATGCTTGAAATCTTTCCAAGAAGGAGGAAGTTTATCAATAACACAAGAGACTTGAATAGCCTCATCCATGTGCATATTGTGTTGTGTAAACCTTCCAAGTATTCCAAGAAGTTCATTGTATTGTTCCATGACTGGTCTTGAATCAGTCATTTTGTAATTTGTGAAATTACTAACAAGAAACTTCTTACTTGATGCATCCTCAGCCATATATTTGGCATCCAAGGAATCCCACAGTTCTTTGGAAGATTCAAAGTTCTGATAAATATCAAACAGAGCATCAGACATACCATTGAGAATAAGACCTCTGCATATGTAGTCATCATTCTCCCATTTGCTCCTCCTCCGGATCTGCTCCACAGTAGCATCATCCCCATCATCAGAAATAGGTGTAGTTAGCACATACACCACACTCATGCTTGACAGCAAGAAGTGCATCTTCTTCTGCCACCTCCTAAAGTCCACCCCTTCAAACTTGTCCAGCTTAGCAAAGTTTGAAGTTCATTGCAGCAGCAGCCATTGATTATTACAAAATAGTTTACTTTGATTGTTGGTGTGGTAGCTCCCAGAACAGGGTTAGATAATCAAATCAGCAGAAACAAGCAACAGGTCAGCAGAAACAAATACCACTAGGTGGTTACCGGATATCACTTGGAATCGTGTGATCACTTTCCAAAGTAAACTATTCGACCCTAATGCCTGGGTTACACGAATATCTACTTGGGATAAGACCAAATGTAGTTATGGAATTAGGCACAATTCTATAACCCTTGCGCTAATAAGTGTTAATCGTTTTCTGTGTGTTAATCATGCATAATCAGATCTCCTATTTATAGGAAATACTCTTAGCTATTCCAATGGAATTATGAGTATTAATCGGCCCATTAATAGCCTCATAATTATCCCCATTATAGCCGTCAGTGGGTACATGACCAATTAAACGTGGTCATTAAGCAGTTAAAACTGCCACTTGAATAGGTCAAAGCCGTTACAAGCAGTACTTTCATTAGTACTTTCATAGCGCTATCAGTGGATACACTGCTTCAGTGGAAACCACAAGCTTCAGTGGAAAACACAAGCTTCAGTGGAAAACACAAGATTCAGTGGAAACACTGCTTATCAGTGGAAACACTGCTTATCAGTGGAAACCACAAGCAGTACTTTCCACAAGCAGTACTTTCCACAAGCACTACCAATACAAACCACTACAAGAGTCAGGGTGTTCATGGACCTTATGGGTGTACACTCCGTACCTCATAACCCATTACAAGGTGTGAACTAATCCCACAAGTGCACTAAATTTTCCAACACCTATACAATACCTCACCTTACCTCACTACCCACCAATAATATCATTCCACCGAATCTCATACCTCACTCATACCTCACCATAGTTTTTTAGCGGCAATGGTCATTCCATACCTCACTCATTTTTTTTATTTTTTTTATTTTTTTTTAATTCATAATTATATTAAACAATTAAATAAAAACATAATATTTCATTAATAATAAAAAAAATACATAATACGTAAAAACAAATTACATCACCATTGAAATAAAAAGAAAATTAAACTAGTCATCGAGGTATGCTAAGTCTAGAGCCGCCACATGCTCCGTAAGATAAAATCGTAGACGATTATGGATATCTTCGTCTAGTAACTCCTGTAGTGCACTGTCATCGTAAATTGGCGCTACCGGCTGATCCATTATATGAACCGGTGATATTGTCATCCCGTCGTCTTTTAAAATCATATTGCATAGTATAATACACGCACAAACGAGGAGTCGATTCTTTTCGACCGACATAGCCCGTAGAGGACGACTAAGAATCATCCATTTTCCCTTCAGACGCTGATTCGTGCCAAACCGTCAAGTTATATCACACAAGCTAGCCACTTGTGAATGGCTAACCGTAATAACTTCAAACAGCTCAGACACCAATGCAATGAAGATCTAGAGGAGTATAGTGTTTCCCCAGGTCGTTAAGTCCCAACGAGCTGTGCGAGAATAATCAAACGAATAGTGATCGAGAGGATTTGAACGGAAAAGGATTGTGATTGATTATACTAAAAGAAAAAGTATATAAATTACAGGGGCTTAAATGCAAATTAAAGAAAATTAAAAAGATAAACTATATTAAATAAATGCTATCACTATTTTTAAACTGATGTTTTTGATTTTTATAAAACTTAAATTAAAAACTACGTGACGTACAAAAGAAAATGTGAAAATGAAACAGTATTAATCCTAAAAATATAAAAATGACATTTTTAAAAACCTAATGATAAAAGAAAATTTTTAGAAAAAGAAAATTATTTTTAAAATTATTTATCTAATTATTATTAATTAAAAACTATTTTTAACTATTTAATAATACCCTAAAATATAAGAAAATATGAAATAAAGCTAGAAAAATGAAATTATGACTGGGAAAAATCTAAAATAACTAAAGAGAATTTTCAAAACTATTTTTATATTTTTCTGATTATTTTTCTATTTTCTATGAATTAAAAACTATTTAAAACTAATTAAATTTCTAAAAATTACAATTTAAACTATGAAAAATCTGGAAAAATGTTTTTTTGACTTTTTATATTTATCTTAACCTAATAAAAATGAAAACTTATTTTTTTGAAGTTTTTCTGATTTAATTGTATTAAAAGCTAATAAAAAATGCCTAAAAACTGTTTTAAATGAAGAAAAATAGCAAACAGTGTTAGAAAAATATGAAAAATTCAGGAAAAGTCTAAATTAATATTATGAATCTCAAAAAAATATAAAAACAGTAGCTTGTGTGTGAGAAAATGAAACTGCAGTTACAAGTGCTTATAAATAAGCACTTGGAATAAGCAAATGAGCACAAAAGACCACCAAATGATTACAGAAGCTATAATAAGCTAAAACTACTCAAATGCAACTAATTACAACTATCCTAAACTTATAAATTGCAAACATAGATTTGGTTGTTTGAGCTTAAGTGCTAAAAAACAGATTTAGCCTACTACTTTGTAGCTTAAGAATAAGCTACCCAATAAGCTGGAAATCAAAACCAGTTATTGGAACCTAAACTAGACCTGGCTAGCTACCTATAAACCAAATGTGAGCCCTGTAGAAGCTCTAATGAGCTTGTGACAAGCTCTGCAAGAACTGCACAACACCTGTGCAGTTCAGTTCCCTGTGCACAGGGCACTTTTGCCCAACTTGATAAGCTAATTTGGAGCTTGTAAAAAATTACAAAAATTATACAAAAATTATTTTAAGAAACTAGACCAGTTGAAGTTATAAAACCCAATGTTTCACTTGAATTGACCCAAAACTGAATCAATGAAAAATCACCCAAGGTGGGCTGAAAACTGGCTTTTTCAAATTTGACTTTTGACACAGAAATGAAACTTTGACTAATATGAACTTTGATCTTGATTTGCCAACTGAATATGATGTATTAAGATGAACTAAGACTAATGCAAGCTATCCTAATGATATCTAAACACAATTCAAGCTTTTGATTTTCAAAAAGTTCAACAGTTATGCAGTTAGGACATTTTAAGAAGGATTTTGACTTTTACTCAAATAGGATGAAAACTCATGACTGAATTGGTGCTAATATGCCTAAGTGAGACTCAAGCATAAGATCTTAACTGATTTCTGACCCTCTAGCTCAATGTAACAGCTAGAACCAAACACTACTTCATACCACTTAAATACATTCTACTTTCTCTAAATCTTAATGCTACTCTATGGCATGTTTAATCTCTGATCTATCAACTAAATGAGAACCTATTAGTGCAACAATGAAGATTATATCAAACTAATAAGAGCTAAACAACCTATGCAATGAAACAGTTATGTACAGAGGATTCAAGAGCAGGCTTATGACACTTACAAGTTCCCTTGACACTATGGCTTGCACAAGCTGCTCAAACCCAATCACTACTCACCATTACACCAATTCCAACCCAATTCCAGCTCTGTATCATCAATCCAGTACCATAGTTGACTTTCGTTGACCAAATGCCATTTTTACTTGAATCTGAGTTATGATCTTACTAAAGGCTATATTAAGCTCAAGTAAGCTTGTTTGAACTATAAATAAGCTAGTTTAAGCTTGAATTCAAGACCATGTAATCTGATTTTATGACAGGAAGCTTAAAATAATGAAACTTGGATCAAACCTTGAATTGATACTTAAAAACAGATTATAATGATAAAACAACTTAGTTTGATTACATAAGAACAGAAGATTACATCTTTAAACTTAAATTAAAACATTAATATTAAAAACGACATACAAGAAATTTAAAACTAAAATCTACTGCTACTTCTTCTTGCTTCTCTTCTCTCTTTTATACCCAAATGCTTTCCACGTGTCTTCTGAGCAAATCCCATCTCTTTCCTTGGCCATTGGATGACTTGAGACCATTTTAGCCGTTTGATCAATTTTTGGCGGGAAAGGTTGTTTTGACTATTGTGGACTGTTCACTTGCAACTGGGGGGTGGTGGGTAGGTATGATGATGAGGAGTGAGGGTTGGAAGGGATAAGGCCTGGGGTGATGGGAAAGGGCTGAGTTGCAGGCAAGTGGTGGGGAAGGAGAAGGGATAAGGCAGTGGCGGGATAAGGTAGAGGTTTGACTGGGTTTTGACTAGGGGTCCAAAAAGGTTATATGGTAGGGGGTCCAAAAGGGATTATGGCAGGGGGTCAATTGGTTAAAGGGGTCATGGCTTAGTTTAATACAAGGACCAAACTGCAATTTCTGAAAGATGAGGGACCAAACCTGCCATTTTCTCAAAACTGTTTCAAGGGTCACTTTTGACAAGTTTCAATAGTACAAGGACCATTGTTGACATTTTCAAACTTCCAAGGACCATTTTTGACAATTTTCAAAGTTTAGGGACCTAAGTTGTAATTTTGCAAATTTAAATCTCAAGAACCAATTTTGACAACTCATGAATCCCTAGGGACTTGAAATGATATTTTTCTTTATTTTGTTTTACCAGGGACTGTTTTTGACAACTTTTGAAACTTGGGGGACTAAAACTGCCAATTATGCAAACTTGATACGTTTTTCACCAGATTTTGATATTTTTGCATTTAAAACACATAAAACACTTATTTGTGATATTTTTATCATTTTGATGCATTTCTGAGTGTTTTTAGATGTTTTTGCAGTTTAATTGATACAAAAATGATGAGTATTTAGACACTCATTAATCCCCCACACTAAGATATTGCTAGTCCCTAGCAATGTTTTGAGAAAAATTAATGGATTTCATCTCTTTACCAAAATCCATTACTTCTGGAGTAGCCAAATGTTTCAGTTCAAGTAAGAACCTTGGTACACCGATAACCAAATGATTTTGAGCAAATCATCAGCTTTCAACGGATTTGATTTGTCTTTACCAGAAGCCGTTTGCTTCTGGACTAGCCAACTCTTAGATAAATTATCAGTATTATCTTTGGTGAGCTGATTACCAATTATGGTTTTCCAACTGCCTTTACCACAAGCCATAAACTTGCGGGCTAGCCAACTCTTCACTAATTAAAGATATGGTGAGCTGAACACCATACAATTTTGGGCAAATTGCAAGCCGTCAACGGATTTGAGATATCTTTACCAAGAGCCGTTTGCTCCTGGATTAGCCAACCCTTTTGTTTATTAGAAATGGCGGACTGATAACCGTTTGTTGTGTTTAGTACATAGTACTTCCATTAAAAAAAAATTTAAATTTGGCCATTTTGGGGGAAAAAGGGACTAAAAGGGTACATTTATGATCAAATTCGCCAGAATTTCCCCCCCCCCACACTTAGAAATGAATATTGTCCTCAATATTCAAAGTATCGGCTGTTATGCCGAAACTTAGAACGTGAAAAGATAACATTACTAGCTAAGTGTAGAAACACAACAATTATTCTCATTTTTAATATTTACAATTTTCATTCATTTTTTATATCTATATACAATATGTGGGACATCTCCCCCACACTAGAGTGGTACACACGGGTGAAAACCCATGTTTTACTACTGTTTTTGATTACCGAGTCGCTAGCTTGACTCGACCCCGAATTAATTTGTTCATGGGGAAGCAAAGTGGAAGAGACAATCTCCATCGGACTTTCATTCAAGATGTTTGGATAAACATTGAAGTACGTGAAAGTTCCACACCGATGAGATATAGAGAGATCCGGCTCAAGATAATGGTACATGGAAATGCCGGGGTCAAAGATAATGTCTTCATTCCCGAAGGAGTGAAGAACAGGAGAAGTGACAGAATATATGAAGAAAAGAAAGAAAATCATGATAAAAATCATGACTAACTCTTCATCCTCAATAGGAGAATTCATAGTTTCATGAATCTCATCAGTTAAGCTCGCTTGATCAAGACATATTATGGGTGTGTCTAGATCAAAGTAGAAATTATCATACTCCAGCGGACATATGATATGAGTGAGTTCACCGGCGAACTCCTCGTGAAGAGAATCAATCACAAGATGTAAATCTGTGATTTCTTGTTCCACTGTAGACTCATCACTATCCTCAATCTGAGTACCAAAGAGTGGATTCTCAGAAATTAAAGTGAATTCAGAGTCGAATTCAAATAGAGGATTAGTGAGAGTTGTTTTGAATGCTTAAGGAACAAAGTGATTAACATTCTCTATTGGACTGTTGGGATAAGAAGTGAGTGAACGATCATTATCAAGGAGACTTTCAGTCTCTCCCGGATCGGCTTTGAACTCAAAAAGACTATCATTACTTTCCGATGAAAGTGGATTGATGTGAGTGAGTTCATCGGTGAACTCCTCAAGATGATGATCAGCATCAGACTGTGGGAGTGATGCCTCAACATACTCGATGTTTCCATAAGAAGTACAATCGTCGCTAACATCGGAGAAAGTTTCAAAATGATCTTTTGAACACTCAAGAGGGGAAAGAGAATCACACATATGATCAGAAGTTCCCTGTGACTCTCTCGGGATTGGGACAAGGTTCTCAACACTAGACTTTATGAATTCGTCCGATTCCTTTTCAGGAACAGTGTCAAGATGCTCGTCCCCCATGTTCAGAGAGTGAGTGGGAGCTTCGGGTGTGATAGCAGTTGTTTGAGATGGAATCTCAACTGCTGGGATATCAACTGACTGAGGGAGTTGAGAAATAATATCCTTAAAAGGAATACTCTCCTCGTCATCATCATACATAGCTGCCTTTAGAAATTTGGAACGCCTTAGAGCTGCATGCTCTAGGACTAATAATTCTTCCCTAGATTTGCGAGCCTCTCGTTCTTCGGCTAGCAATTCTCCCATGGTTTTCTCACCACTCACTTGATTCTTAAAGTTTTGAATCATATCATCAAGTGTTTTCATTGCGGTTTCAAAATCTTGGGAAATTTCTTTAGGCAACGGCTCAGGTGGAGTTTGAACCGTATGGTGCTGTGGAGGTTGGAAATTGTCAAACCTGTGAGAGTCATGATTGTTACAAGGGAATGGATTCCCTATTTGACAATCAGAGCTGAAGTGGGGACCTCCACAGTACTCACAACAGTAAAACTGTTGAGTCTGGACTGGTGAATTATATGGATATTGGTCATAACCAAAGTTCTGAGCATCACTGGAAAACTGTTTATAGACAAATGTGTTTCCGGATTGACACTCAAATCCTTGGTGAGGACCTCCACAAAATTCACAGCAGTTATGTTGATTATATGAAGATAAGTCGGGCTGTGGTGGGTAATTGGAAAAGTTTGAGGGGTCGTTAAATGAGTTCGGATTAGGATCATAATCAAATGAATTCCTCGAACCACAAAACAAACAACTCCCGTTACGAATATCATTACCACACTGTACACACGTACACCAACGACAGGGTGAACCAAAAAGAGGCTCACCACAACCGACACAAGGAATAAACGATTTTATTTGAGAGTTATGAGAAGGAATCGGTTTATTCAAAGAATCAACAAAACCAACATGGTGATTCGAATGACTATCAAGTCTCGAAGAACATTTTGAAAAATCCGGAGGTGGGACAAGTGGTGTGCTCTGAGAGCTAGCAATTTCCACCACTTCCGTTAAGGTCTCTGGTTCTGGTTCTTGAGAAACGTGAAGATTAGGCAAGTCATTCTTGCTAGTCACCGGTCTAAATTCTGCATGTTTGCTTTTAACCGTAAATCGTGAAAGTTTAGGATCAATTTTAGACGGCTTAGGAGCAATTGAGGGGTTAGATCTTTGGATAACCGTAGGTTGGACGTATTTAGTACTTCCATTATCAGAGGTAAGTACCTGGTCCTTTGTCACCCCGGTTTCTCGTTCCATTTCCCTACGCAGAATTAATGGATCATCACGAACAACACGAATTCTTGACATTTGTGATAAAGCCTGAAGTTTTTCAACTTCGTCCCAGAATTCGTCGTAGTCGAGAGATTCCATGAGAAGAAGTTAGAATCAAATGGATAGAGGGTAAAGGGATAAAGAATCAAAAAGGGTAAGAGGGTTAAGGTGAATATTTTTGGGTTTTTGGATAAACATTTTGTAAAAATAGGAAAGAAAATCTTTTTGGGTTTTTGATTTTTTAGATGTTTTTGGATTTTTGGATTTTTATAAGAAAATATAAACATATATAGATGGTATGAACAATGAGTGAATATTCAAATCACTAATCTGCTAAGCGTAAGATAAATAGCACAGCTCCCCGGCAGCGGCGCCAAAATTTGATTCGTGCCAAACCGTCAAGTTATATCACACAAGCTAGCCACTTGTGAATGGCTAACCGTAATAAACTTCAAACAGCTCAGACACCAATGCAATGAAGATCTAGAGGAGTATAGTGTTTCCCCAGGTCGTTAAGTCCCAACGAGCTGTGCGAGAATAATCAAATGAATAGTGATCGAGAGGATTTGAACAGAAAAGGATTGTGATTGATTATACTAAAAGAAAAAGTATATAAATTACAGGGGCTTAAATGCAAATTAAAGAAAATTAAAAAGATAAACTATATTAAATAAATGCTATCACTATTTTTAAACTGATGTTTTTTATTTTAATAAAACTTAAATTAAAAACTACGTGACGTACAAAAGAAAATGTGAAAATGAAACAGTATTAATCCTAAAAATATAAAAATGACATTTTTACAAACCTAATGATAAAAGAAAATTTTTAGAAAAAGAAAATTATTTTTAAAATTATTTATCTAATTATTATTAATTAAAAACTATTTTTAACTATTTAATAATACCCTAAAATATAAGAAAATATGAAATAAAGCTAGAAAAATGAAATTATGACTGGGAAAAATCTAAAATAACTAAACAGAATTTTCAAAACTAATTTTATATTTTTCTGATTATTTTTCTATTTTCTATGAATTAAAAACTATTTAAAACTAATTAAATTTCTAAAAATTACAAATTAAACTATGAAAAATCTGGAAAAATATTTTTTTGACTTTTCATATTTATCTTAACCTAAGAAAAATGAAAATTTATTTTTTTGAAGTTTTTCTGATTTAATTGTATTAAAAGCTAATAAAAAATGCCTAAAAACTGTTTTAAATGAAGAAAAATAGCAAACAGTGTTAGAAAAATATGAAGAATTCAGGAAAAGTCTAAATTAATATTATGAATCTAAGAAAAATATAAAAACAGTAGCTTGTGTGTGAGAAAATGAAACTGCAGTTACAAGTGCTTATAAATAAGCACTTGGAATAAGCAAATGAGCACAAAAGACCACCAAATGATTACAGAAGCTATAATAAGCTAAAACTACTCAAATGCAACTAATTACAACTATCCTAAACTTATAAATTGCAAGCTACACAGATTTGGTTGTTTGAGCTTAAGTGCTAAAAAACAGATTTAGCCTACTACTTTGTAGCTTAAGAATAAGCTACCCAATAAGCTGGAAATCAAAACCAGTTATTGAAACCTAAACTAGACCTGGCTAGCTACCTATAAACCAAATGTGAGCCCTGGAGAAGCTCTAATGAGCTTGTGACAAGCTCTGCAAGAACTGCACAACACCTGTGCAGTTCAGTTCCCTGTGCACATGGCACTTTTGCCCAACTTGATAAGCTAATTTGGAGCTTGTAAAAAATTACAAAAATTATACAAAAATCATTTTAAGAAACTAGACCAGTTGAAGTTATAAAACCCAATGTTTCACTTGAATTGACCCAAAACTGAATCAATGAAAAATCACCCAAGGTGGGCTGAAAACTGGCTTTTTCAAATTTGACTTTTGACACAGAAATGAAACTTTGACTAATATGAACTTTGATCTTGATTTGCCAACTGAATATGATGTATTAAGATGAACTAAGACTAATGCAAGCTATCCTAATGATATCTAAACACAATTCAAGCTTTTGATTTTCAAAAAGTTCAACAGTTATGCACTTAGGACATTTTAAGAAGGATTTTGACTTTTACTCAAATAGGATGAAAACTCATGACTGAATTGGTGCTAATATGCCTAAGTGAGACTCAAGCATAAGATCTTAACTGATTTCTGACCCTCTAGCTCAATGTAACAGCTAGAACCAAACACTACTTCATACCACTTAAATACATTCTACTTTCTCTAAATCTTAATGCTACTCTATGGCAGGTTTAATCTCTGATCTATCAACTAAATGAGAACCTATTAGTGCAACAATGAAGATTATATCAAACTAATAAGAGCTAAACAACCTATGCAATGAAACAGTTATGTACAGAGGATTCAAGAGCAGGCTTATGACACTTACAAGTTCCCTTGACACTATGGCTTGCACAAGCTGCTCAAACCCAATCACTACTCACCATTACACCAATTCCAACCCAATTCCAGCTCTGTATCATCAATCCAGTACTATAGTTGACTTTCGTTGACCAAATGCCATTTTTACTTGAATCTGAGTTATGATCTTACTAAAAGCTATATTAAGCTCAAGTAAGCTTGTTTGAACTATAAATAAGCTAGTTTAAGCTTGAATTCAAGACCATGTAATCTGATTTTATGACAGGAAGCTTAAAATAATGAAACTTGGATCAAACCTTGAATTGATACTTAAAAACAGATTATAATGATAAAACAACTTAGTTTGATTACATAAGAACAGAAGATTACATCTTTAAACTTAAATTAAAACATTAATATTAAAAACGACATACAAGAAATTTAAAACTAAAATCTACTGCTACTTCTTCTTGCTTCTCTTCTCTCTTTTATACCCAAATGCTTTCCACGTGTCTTCTGAGCAAATCCCATCTCTTTCCTTGGCCATTGGATGACTTGAGACCATTTTAGCCGTTTGATCAATTTTTGGCGGGAAAGGTTGTTTTGACTATTGTGGACTGCTCACTTGCAACTGGGGGGTGGTGGGTAGGTATGATGATGAGGAGTGAGGGTTGGAATGGATAAGGCCTGGGGTGATGGGAAAGGGCTGAGTTGCAGGCAAGTGGTGGGGAAGGAGAAGGGATAAGGCAGTGGCGGGATAAGGTAGAGGTTTGACTGGGTTTTGACTAGGGGTCCAAAAAGGTTATATGGCAGGGGGTCCAAAAGGGATTATGGCAGGGGGTCAATTGGTTAAAGGGGTCATGGCTTAGTTTAATACAAGGACCAAACTGCAATTTCTGAAAGATGAGGGACCAAACCTGCCATTTTCTCAAAACTGTTTCAAGGGTCACTTTTGACAAGTTTCAATAGTACAAGGACCATTGTTGACATTTTCAAACTTCCAAGGACCATTTTTGACAATTTTCAAAGTTTAGGGACCTAAGTTGTAATTTTGCAAATTTAAATCTCAAGGACCAATTTTGACAACTCATGAATCCCTAGGGACTTGAAATGATATTTTTCTTTATTTTGTTTTACCAGGGACTGTTTTTGATAACTTTTGAAACTTGGGGGACTAAAACTGCCAATTATGCAAACTTGATACGTTTTTCACCAGATTTTGATATTTTTGCACTTAAAACACATAAAACACTTATTTGTGATATTTTTATCATTTTGATGCATTTCTGAGTGTTTTCAGATGTTTTTGCAGTTTAATTGATACAAAAATGATGAGTATTTAGACACTCATCAGACGCCCAAAAGCTCGTTCGACATCCTTTCTTGCAGACTCTTGTAGCTTCTTGAATCTCTTTTCCTTCGGGTCAGTGGGAAACTTATATGCTTTAACCAACGTTGAATATGTAGGATAGATTCCATCGGTAAGATAATATCCACGTTTGTAAAGCCGTCCATTTACAGTAAATGAACTGTTTGGCGTCGTTCCATTTCGCTCAGTAAGATACAACGGAGATTGATTCAAAACATTGATGTCGTTATTTGCACCGGGAGGTCCAAAAAACGAATGCCAAAACCACAAATCATTTGAAGCGACGGCTTCAAGCATAATAGTCGGGTATTGGTGATCACCTATTTTATATTGGCCTCTCAAATGCCTAGGACAATTTCGCCAAACGAAATGTGTACAATCAATGATACCAAGCATTCCAGGAATGTGATGTTTTTCTTGATGTGCCTCGAATAACCGTGCAACGTCATGGGTTGTCGGCATACGTAAGAACTCTCGACCGTATAACGCAATTACCGCATGGCAAAAATGATCAAGACAATCTCCAACAAAATATTAATATATATATATATATATATATATATATATATATATATATATATATATATATATATATATATATATATATATATATATATATATATATATATATATATATATATATATATATATATATATGTATGTATGTATGTATACCGAATTTATATATATTAAAAAAAAATACGAAAATACAAAAAAAAAATACCGGGCGTTCTTCGTGACATATTTAAATAGTCATCAAATCTATCCGGAGGTTCACCCTTTGCGAGTTGCCGAATGGCCGATGTGCATTTTTGTAACGCCGTGAAACTTTTTTTCTTCCCCGCGTCTTGGCCCTCTTTAAACCATTCAAATCTCGCTTCAACATCGCCAACAAATCTTAAAAACAAGCTTTTGCTCATTCGAAATCTTTCACGAAAAACACGGTCGGGAAACTTTGGTCGTTCGACGAACTAGTCATTCATTAAAGTTTCTAATGCTTTATCACGAAAGCGGGTCAAAGACTGCCCCCGAGTATTGTTTGAGCTAGCGGTGTCTTGAAGGGAATCGCGCATAGCGAAATAGGTTTCTAGAGTACTACCGGTGGACAAAATGAGTTCGGAAGACTTTTCGGGAAAAATTAATTCGTCATCGGACGAAGAAGAGGATGATGAAGACATTTTTTTTGAGTGTTATAGTTGATTTGTGTGTGTAAAAATAATGTGATTTAGAATAAATTGTGAGGAGAATGAAGTGTTATTTATAAAGGGAAGGGGAATTATTATTATTTTTTTTTTATGTTTAATGCAAGTAACGGTCCAATTTCAAAAAAAAAAAAATCAAACACAAACATATACGCTCCTCCATGCCGCTTCGGTTTGAATTGCCGCCCACCATGCCGAAATCACCATACCGCACGGCTAGCAACATTGTTGCCGTGCGGTATGGTACCATACCGAATCCAAACCGCATGTGTTGCCATCCCCCTAAATGGCATGACTAATTTTAAGCCTAATCCACTTAACATATGACAAGTGGAGTATGATATTTCTCTCTTTTCATGATAGTCTTTGATTAATTGTTAGACATGAAATTAGGCATGCCATTTAAGCATACCAATCACTGCTCTAACAACAATTATCTCATACTATATATGTACATAAAAAATTTATTTATAAGCGAAACTTAAACCAATTATCAATTGATTGAATTCAATTGGTTGGTAAGCTTTTCATAATTTCACACATAAGATAAGAGTAGATCAACATTCAAAAGCAGAACTTCATATTCACATTTATATTTATATGTACCCCATCACTGCTGCTTTTTGTACTTGATTAGATTTAATCCTGTGTGTGTCCGACCTATATTTAAACATTAAATAATTTCATGTTTCGCGAGTTGAGAGTGGTGAATCCAAGAATATAATTTATGGGGTGCATTTTGTTAAAATTAAAGAAAATTGTACCACACGATTTAAGACGACCCTGTGAATGTTTAGAAAGATGCTTCTTCTTTTAAGGAAAAATTACACTTCGTGTGATAACGTAGACAGAACTTGGATGAATATGCTAGGAGGGCCGAGTACATATCAGTTAATTTGGAATGATCAAAATTGTGTTTCGTTTAAACAAATATAAGTAAAACCTCAAAATTTTGGAAGGGCCGTGGCCTTCTCCGATCTCCATTAAGATCCGTCTATGCATGATAGCTCTATGTGGTTTACTGATATCCGGGAACCCCTTGATCCGCCTCGGTGTTAAATACTGAAGACATTCCAAAACAAGTGGAGTTTTCTTTTGTAATTTACCCTTGAAAATATTCTACACACTAAGGCTATGCACAGAGGCGACCTAGTTCGTCGCCGCCACATCAGCTTTCTCTCTCCGACGACCTGACGACGACCTAGTTGCCACAGTGGTGACCTGAGATTTTTTTTTTTTTTTTTTTCTTTTTTTTATTTTTTTTATTCAAATATTTTTAAAAACAAAATTAAAATTCATTAAAAATAAATAAAAACATTACAATATATTAAAAATTAAACGATACGAAATACATAATACATAAATCCTAAATCTTAAATCCTAATATGAAAAGTCGTCCACAGGATCAAACGCGGAGGGTATATAATCCTCGAGGCGAGACAAAGCTTCCTCGTCTACCGGAGATCCCTCACCGGAGACTCCTGGATCATCATCTTTGTTCACCCGATAGCTCCAATTGACTTTGGTGTTGATGTTGTTCGTAACCCGTTGAACACACTTCCACAACTTGCCAATAATTTCGTCATCTCTGCGGGCTTCCTCCTTCAGAAATTTCTCGATAACACCTTTTCGTTCATTGCTGATGTCGTTGCAAGTCTTGTAGCTGTCTCTCATCTGCAGCTTCTCATTCTTTTTGTCCTCAAAGAATTGGATGACGCGTATAATAGCGTCTTTTCTAGCCTCATCATCGTTCTCGCATTGATTTTGAACGTACGTTTGCATATCAGTAACAGAATGAGGGAGACGACAAGCCATAATGATGCTGCGTAAAGAGAATGTGAATTTTTTTGTTGAATTGTGTTTGAAATTGTGTGTTTAAAAATGTGTTTGAGGTTGGTATTTATAATGTTGTAAAAGTGGTAAAGTTTTGAAAAAAAAAAGGTTGTGTGTTGTTTATACTCGGTTGTTTGGCCAACCGAGTTTCGTCCTCTTTCCTCCACAACCGAACACGACCGAGTGATCCACAAAGAGAGGACCGGCCTCAACCGATGCAACCGACCGAGTCTCAACCGGTCCTCTGTGCATAGCCTAACAATACATCATGATTGTTTACAAGAAAATATGATATAATATGTACTAGCTTTATAATTTTATTTGGTGGGTTATGAGTTGGTGATGTAACCCATTGATAAAGATATATTTTCAGCGTGTGTGGTTCATTAATCTCCTACACCCAAGTGGTTGAATACGTGGATGCGGTTTTTAGGCTTTTTCGTGATTTTACTATATATGCCACTAACCCTATTTACTAATTATTGATTACGCCCATTACTGCTTAAAGACAAACACATTGTATAATTATCTTAGTAAAAAAAGACAGATATCTTAAGCCACTTATCTAAAATGAAGAAGTGGATTTTAAACAACTGCAAAGGTCATAATTATTCGGTCAAGGCCGGTTTAAAAGTTTTTATACTTTCTAGGCCTCAAACAAGAGAGCCTTAGGTTAATTGTTTATTTTTTTATTAAGATTAATTACAAAATAGTTTAGTGGGTGAAGATAATATTTGATTGATTAAAAAATGTAATGATCTTACTTTTTTTAAGCTTTGTGGCTTTTGTCTACAGACAATAATTTTAAGACGAAAGTAGTATCTCTTGAAGACAATATATTTGTTCTTAACGAATATGAAAGCTAAACTCACATATCATATAATCCACCGATCGTGTTGTTCAGCAACAGACTACTGATCGACTGTTGGAGCAATGGACAATGGAGGAGAGGGACGGAGCTAGGGGGTTCCCGCGGGTGCCCGGGAACCCCATGGATTTTTTCGATATAGTGTTAATTTTTGAAAAAACACTGATTTTTTTTAAATGCATCTTAAATGCACCCGGTCCTTCGAAATGTGTTTTTAATATTGCGGTTCAAAAAATTTTGTGCACCTGGTCATATTGGGTCCTGGCTCCGTCCCTGATGGAGGGTGTCGAATTGACGCAAATTTAAGCTTGTGTAACATTGGTGCTTAGAGTCGGGCTTGACATGTCTCGGAATACTTATTAATATGATTATTTAACTAAATTAAACTATGAGGTCATTTACGAAAAATTAAGTGGTTTAGAGATATTACTAGATTAATTACTTAATTGAGAAAGAGATGTTTATGATGAAACAATGGTTTGGACTCATTTATTAAGTGAAAAAAGAAACACCCCCTAAAAGTGAACGGTGCGGTGGCGTTTCAACGATGCCATACCGACGTGGACCATCAAGTGAAGCCGCCATTATGGTGTTACCACACCGCAAACCACTGGCGCCATTTCTCAAAGGATTGAGTTGGCGCAGGGCCATTTGAAGAAGACATTTTTTTTTTCATTTTTTCTTTTTTGGGTTCGAGATTTATTTGTGTTGTACTTGTATTGGTGTGTGAAGTGTGTTGTGTGGTAAAAATAAAAGTTATAAACAACTTTTTATTTTATATTTTTTCTGTTCTAAATCAAATATAGTAAATGGGCTTTTGGGCTTTTCCCTAATGCAATACTTTTTTTTTCTGGGCTTTTGTATTTTTATTTTGTAATTTTAGTTTTGTAATTTTTTAAATAAATGTTATTTGTATTTTTATTTAATGAATAAAATTTTAGTTTTTTTTTTTTTTTAAATTGAAAAAAAAGGAACAAAAGAAAAAAGAAAACGGTGGGACCTAAAAACTAGCAAACGGCATGCAAAATGTTTATAGAGGAGGTATTTTTTGTGTGTGACTGTGAAATGTGAAATGCTAAGATGACGCTGAAGTGACAAAATATCATGTTACCGCACCCAATGCTCTAAGTTTTTTTATATCACACTTGATGAACTGACACGCCAATAACTTTTATTACGTATAGAAAGAGCACTAACCATGTTTGTGATAAAAAGATGTTTGCTAAGTGGAATTTGGTCTTAAAGCAAATGTCTTTGTCAATTATCTCTCTTCTATTTCAAATACAGTAGACTAAGTTGCGTAGTAGTGTTACAGGATAAAAAGCCATCGTATTTTCATGTAGACTATAAGAAACGTACGATTAGAGTCTCTAAGATACATAAGTGTATAAGTCGTTCTAATGCATAATAATTTTTTTGGTATTAAAATTACACCTTTTGTTAGGGCACATATGAATCTAGCTATAATAGTCGATTGTTCCCATGTGCAATCAAATGAATTATCTATTTTCGTACATATAAACTTGCGGATGGTACATCAATAGAATTACAGTATCTATTTTCGCACTTTCTTCATTATCAATCTTGTGGCATGTTGCCAACTTTGCCTCCCTTTTTCCATTCTTCCTTTACAAGAACTTAGTTTGAACTTCTTTCCCTCCCCTTTGTCGCAGCAACATTTGCTTTAACGCGACTTACAAATTGCGTTTTCAATATATCCCTCATCCGTCATTTTCTCTTAGGTAAATCACTTTCCTTTCTTTTTCCCAAATTCTCTCTAATTATGAGCCATGTTAGATTCCTGTCATACATATCTAAAGAGTTATTGCTTCCCTTTGCTTATCCTCTTTCCACATTTGGTAAAATCAAAAGTTTATCAAACAAAACGGGAAATTTTGAAGAAATTTTCTTTTAATGGTTGTGGGAACTTCTTCAAGTATGTTTTTAGGATAAGAGTTGCACACTTTTTTTGGTAATCAAATCTTCCACATTGAACCATTCCAATATTTTGTACTTTCCTGCATTCTCTACTTATCATAAGCACAATATTACATTATCTATACTCGAGCTTAGTCGGATGTACGAAGTTTATAACTAGATTATATGTATCCACCTATTACGTTCGTTCGCAAGAGTAATATATAAGAGCACTCATATATATCAAAATCAAACCAAATTGAATGACGTGTAACACACCATTGTTTTGTTAATTTCATGGCCACTCCACTTTTTATCTTCTTCGTCTTCCACACACATCCATGGTCCCAATATATACATATATTGAAAATAAATATTTCTTCGTCATCCACACATATCCATGGTCCCAATATATACATATATTGAGAATAAATGCATATGCATAACAATACTCACCGGAAGAAATTAAATATTTGGTGATAGAGGTTCTAATGATAAAAAAAGTGTTACCAAATCTAAGTTTGAGCAAAAACCTAAAAATTTAAAACACTTTTTATAAATAAAATGTGTCACAAGAGGCAAAGACTATGTGCTTACACTTTCTTATGTCACTATAAATAGATTTTTACCTACTCGACTTCTACCTACACTTTTTAAAGTGCAGGAGAAGCAAATAAATTTTATAATGACACTTATTTTATACTTTTGGTGACATTTTTTTATTTTCAGTGACACTTTTTTGACTTTTTATGACACTTTTTTTATGTCACTAGATGACAATTTTTCAGTGACTCTTCAATATCGGATGAAAGAAAATTATTGTATGAAAATCGGTGTTGCACGAGACGGAATGACATATACATGCTTGTGAATCCTGTCCCCTTTCTTGTGATTTACATTTGATCACTGCCATTATTTTTCTGTATATAATAACTATGGGGTAATAGCATACTGGAATTAGTTCTTTAAGGGTCGTTTAGTTGAAGAAAATTATTTCTGGTTTCGTTGATCTGTTGAAATTTGTAACGGTTTTTAATTTATCTTGGAAAAAGACCGGTGTGCAATGTGATGTTTTGTGTTTTCAGCTTTGCATAGTTACAGAGTACAAGGGATATGTGGATTTTTGTGTTATAGAGAAAAAAAAACGTGGAGTATGCAAAAATGTTGTTTTGGAGGGAGGATCAAATATTAAGTTGCACCCCTTCTAAAAGTCCAAAAATACTTCCAAGATTGACAAGTAGTTCCTTTTTTTCCTCTTCAATTCCCTCCCTCGTTCTAAACAAACACAATCTTAATTTCTTCATTATAAAATTTTTCAATGGTGATCTAATTCTTCAATTCAACATTTAATCACTACAATCATTATTTATTTACATGACCAAAAAAATATCTAATTCTTTCGATCGGGATTTTATATCTTCAATTTGAGGTAGTTTTTTAAAAAGTTTTTCTAGTTTTTCTTGCAAATTAGAAATAAATAAATAAAAAATAATAAAAAATTAAACTACTGATTAATTCTTCATCTTTTGTGGGTTTGTCGATTTTTTCATCCAAAACTTTAAACCAACAAATAAAAAGGGCTTACGATACCGATAAGAGTAAGACAAGAGCGACTTCTTTTTCGGGCACTGGTCTAGTTCCAGCAGGGGTAGGACAGGAGTACCAGTAAGCAAAAGGACTTCTTTGGGAACTCCATTGACATGCTTACACTACCGGGAGTTTCTTGCGCTTGAAGGTTAAAGGGATTTCGGGGCTATCCCCTTCTAATTCATGAGACATTCAGCCCTCTATCCATTGGGATGCTCATAAGAACCTCTGTTTTACCTTCACAGATTCCTATTCTATTCGCTAGAAAGTGAAAGGGTCCTTTAGCATTCCGAGTGATTTCAAAAGACTTTGCTTTATTAGAAAGAACTTATAGTAAGATATCCGTAAACCACTAATATGCCTCACTTTCAAAGCGGAAACTCTTGTAATGAAGGTTGTTGCAGTAACTAAAACATCTTTGACTTCTTTTGTTAGGAAGACTAGCGGATTATCGAAATGAAAGTACCACTATTTGGCACAGGGTTTATAGAATAGCCAGCCAGCCAACCTGTAAGCTAGTAGTTTGAGGATTTTTTTAAATATGTGTCACCATGACATTTGTTTAAAAGCATTAAATGAACTAAACTGTTTCCTAAAATAAATATATTTTTAAATAGGGTTTTGTTAACAATCTCATGTATTGTGTTTAAACATGATTTAATTAAAAAATTTATATTAAATGAATTAATATATTCTATAATTATATATACTTTTTCATTTTTTTACATGAAATGTGATGTTAAACTTGAAATGTTTAGTGTTCATTTAATGCAAAAATTTTAATTAAGGTATGTTTAAACAACATTTAGAAGAGATTTAGGAAATTATTAATGCAAACTAACATTTAAACATGGTAATTTAAGTTTATTAGTTGTGTTTAACAAATGCCATGGTGGCATAAGTTAGAAAAAGCTAACAAAATGGTTATAAAATGCTTATAAGGTGTTTGACAAAATGTTACAATAGTGAATAGTCATTCTTTATAAAAACAATTAGTTCTTGATACACAGTCTTTAAAATCATGGATAAATAATTTTTTATAATCTGATGAACAACGTTTTGTTGATGAATAACACTTTAGCATTTGATAAATTTATATTAACGCATCATATTATGCTTTTTCATCTTTTTGTTTCAAAAATATATTTAGAAAAACTTAATATGAATTGTTCATATAATAAAAATGAGGTGTGTAATAAAAAAAATCACATTTTATGATGAACAAACTCATAATTCTTTTATGAACAAGTTCGCAGTTATTATGAACAATTTTAGAGTTTGCGATGAACTAGTGTTTCTCTAATCAAACATAAGATACACAAACATTGTGTTCATTATACGTTTTTATTTTTCATTAAGGTTCTTCTTCATTACTCTACTATACATTTATCATGGGAAACGACATCGTTTCATAAGGGCCAAAAACGACATCGTTTTGCTGATTTTTGTTTGCTCTTTGGTTTAGTTGAAACGGTGCAGTTTAGTGTATATTTATTGTTTGGGATAAAACGACGTCGTTTTTTTTTCCTCAGTATACGTGTCTTAAATATATCGACCTAAAAACACGTGTGATTCAGATAATCACTTTATTTTTAACCCTAGATCCAAGATCATAACACTTGTTGTAGCCTGATTTGGGGATTTTACACATGGAAACCTAATTTCAAGATTCTGATAGAAAGAAGATTACACATGCAAAACTTCGATTGTGTAAGGATCTAAAACACATTTGAGCCTTGTGCTAAGATACTTTGATTGTATACCAAATAGTATGCGTAATCTATTACTTGATACTTAGAAGAATATATCAATGTATGAACAATGTAACAGTGATATAAGAACCACTGTTTCACCAAACGCTTCAATATTATTAAACAAATAATACGAGTGATCTGACTATCACTAGGTTTACAACCTTGAAGCAAAACGTATGAAAAGATTTTCTTAAACGTATAACCTAGGATCTCCTTTTATAGACTAAGGAGTCCTTTACAAGATAAGTACGTATCTCCTAACTTGTTACAAAATATACGTATCTTCTAAATACATAAGATATATTCAAATATCTTCATACAAATCTCATAACGCGTCTTTATCTTCTGGCAGTTCCTATATTCATGTAGCAGTATAAACATCTTCAGCAATCTTAACTTTAAACTGGCAGTACAAATATTGCTCTGGCAGTCCTAACTGCAGTTAGTACTGTTAGTGTAAATTGAAAATGCCTTGGCAGTATTAAGTGTTCAAACCCTTAATTCCCAACAATCCTCCTCTAAACTTGTTATTTACCTCCAAATTACAAGTTTTTAAATTAAGTCTTTTGGGGATTGTTCCAAACATTATCTTCTTCCAGCCTTCATTTCTTTATCACACTGACTGCAAATCTTCCGTAGTAGTTCTCTTTCCATCTCAGATTCTTCTTCCATAATTAGCTTTTCAGTCAACATCAACATAAGAGTACCTGATGTTAGTGGGTAGTCCTTCTCCACTAGCATGTACATGTCTTTTCCTACCCTTGTTGAGACATGATGAACTGCACATGAACTATATAATATCCATTTGAACCCTTGATTTCCATTTTGGAACTTCAATATACTGTCATTTGCAACTGGCTCAAACATTCTCTTCAAGTCCACTCATAGAGCTCTTTCCTTGTTGTATGTTGGTGCTGAAGATTGAATCTGTCTTTAACTAAAATCCATAGTTTCACCAGGTCTTCTCTGTCAAATGCCTTGAGCATATCTTCCATGAACTGATATACCTAAAAATGATTTCCAACCCTGATGATCTTCCAACTTTTTATTATTCCATCATTTTGAACTTCCTAATCAATGATAGGATATTTAGTTTATATGGCTTCAACATTCATCCCTTCATCTTCTGAAATGACAACCATAATTTGTTGAAGTCTTTCATTAGTTAACTCTTCAACTGTTTCTTCCTCTGCAGTAGGTTCTTCTTCAACTACCTTCTGCCTCTTTGAACTTTTTAAAGATTCTGATTCTTCAACAGGTCTTTTTGAACCTCCTTCTACCTGCTCAGTTAGCTATACATACTCTTGTTCTCTGACAGTTCTTCCACCCATTACTACTACATCTTCAGAACCCATAGGAATAAATCTAATAACCCTGCTCTGCACCTTATCAAATGTTTTTTTAACAGCTTCAAAAGTTAACTTCCTCACATTTTGAATCTGGTAACCTCCCATGTTCCTTAAGTAATTACACATGAAAGTCTTTTGTTCTATTTTAGTAGGTGGTTTTATCATCCTTTCTTCCATCCTCTTATGAGCAAAGAGCCTTCTTCTTTCTGCTATCATCTCCATAAGCAGCCTAGATCTCTCTTCAATGGTAAGTTGTGCCTGTTCTTCTTGAAGTAGTCTTTGTGCAAAAAGTTCATCAGTAGCAACTCAAGCTTGAATATCTTCCCAAGCTTCTCATTATGCTATATTTGTAACACCCCCAATTTCGAGATACGCAGTGGAATTCAAACTGGGTGTTACTTCATGGCACAACAGTCATAATAATAGAAAACGATCTCTAAAGGAGTCGTTTTAAGAAAGCTTTATCATTCAAATATATCAGAGTTTACAAAATAGGTCCCAGTTGGTTCCATTGTTTACAAAATACATCAATATAAGTCTTTGACGTTTTGTGAATGATAAATTATTTATAGCCTTCTTGATCTTGTCCTTGCCCTTCCGTGCCAACTTCCGACCTTATGGACCTGAAATACATGCTTAAAACTGTCAACACAAAGGTTGAGTGAAATTCTTAGAGTTTGTGAAATCAGTTGAACACAATATTCATAACGTGAGGTAATTAGTCTCACATTTATGGTTTAGAAAACAAAACAGTTAGTATTCACTAAGCATCATGCAATCAAGGCGTTAACTTGTTGTCATATAATAGTAACCGATGCCCTAAGTAGGTAAAATTTGCCATTTTACCTTATGTAAATATAGTGCGTTTGTTTACCGGATCCTGGTCAAACAAACGGGATTCGTCAATCCCGATAGATCTATCCACAATATTCGCGCTCACTTCACTCGTGATTAATGATTCATGATTTAGGGACTTAAGATTGGCAAATGCGGTAACTTAGTGCAAGTAAAATAATCAGATAAGTATACAGTTTGAAAGCAATGTGTTCGGTTTAAGATAAAGCATGTATCTCCCCCAAGGGTTTGTAAAACAATTAAGTAATAGAAAATGGGGCTATGAACTCACCGTAGTGTAAATGATGTTAAGTACTTTAACGGATGATGGATAAGTCAGAAAACTCCTACGTGCAACCTAGAAATGAAATGTTGCGTCTTAAGTTTGGAATAATGTTTTAGGAAAACATAAGCCATTCTATATATATTTCTATGTTGATCATGATGTAGTCAATTATCATTTGATGTTTATAGAAAGATCTTTAATATATGAAAACGTATTTAGTTTATAGATATCGTACTACCGTTCGGGCCATCATAATTCAGAGGTCATGCAGTAAACGTTCGAGGAGCTAGGACACTTTAAATCGTAAATCCAGCAACTCGTCGATACGTTTTACTCAAATGAAACCCCTCACATGAAGCTCCCTACTATTGTAGCACTTAGTAAATACAACATATGTTTTGAGTGAAGGTTGTTATAACATAAAGTTTATCATGTTTTAATAAGTATCTAGTTTTTACAAGTTCTCGTCGTTTCATAAGTATAATTACCATAGTTAACGGTCTTGGGCAAACAAGCCTTGAGGCTTTAGCCATGGCCTTGCCGTGACTTTGGTCTTGACTACCATGGTCTTGAGACTTAGCTTTGGCCTTAGCCGTAGCCGTGGTCTTCGCTTATGGCCATTAGGCCTCTTGGTTTGCTTTTAGTTGTGACAAAAGTATAGTTATGAGACTATATTTACGGCAGTTTCTGTTTTTATAAAGATTATGGCCTATTTATGCGTTTTCAAGGTCCGAGCTTCTTTGCTAACGAAGGAAAACGTCGTTCCGGACAACTTTCGTGTTTTAACTTTTTGATGAAACGGACTAGAAGGGCCTCAAAAAAATTCGGAATTTAGGCAGAAAGTTATTTTGGCAGATTCATATTTTAGCTTCGCTAATTTCTTTTTGTCATAACTTTTGACTCGTGTGTCCGTTTCGGGTGATTCAAATTACTACGTTTTTGTTTTAATATTATCTACAAGAATATGAAAAGTATCAGATCTATATGTGGTCGATTTTATGGAAACTTTGTACAAAAGTTTATCATTTAAACACTTATTAACCCAAGTTTAACATATAAGTTCTTATAACTTGTTTTAAAGATTTTTGTACATCATGATCCAACATATGAGCATATATAGCCTAGATTTAAGAATATGAAACATGTAAATGATGTAGAGCAAGAGTGGTGGTTAGTTATTCTTAAAACTTTTGGCTTTCAACTTAAGAAAGGAAAATCAAAGATCAAGAACTAGAACAAGAACTAGTAACCCTAGCTTCCAAATTCTTCAACCTCTTGATACTAAGTTGAGATGACTTGGGAAAACACTTGAAGTCTTCTACTAGAATACCTCTTGTGTGGATTGGTGATCATAAAAGGATGGAAGAAACTAGTACTTGGATCAATCAAAGCTTAACATGAACTTTGGAATTGATAAGGACTTAAACTCTTGAATAATACTTGAAAGGAAACTAGCTAATGAATGTGTGATATTTTTGTGATATAGAACGACCTAGGAGGGAGGGGAGGGGGTATTTATATGGCCTTGAGGAGGTGTAAGGGTGGTGAATCACTAAGTCTTGCTAGCTAAGTTAAACATGTGTTACAAGATTAAGTAAAACTTAGTCATGTAAGTAAACACATGTAATGATCTAGTGTAAGCAAGACTTATCACATGCCACCATTACATGGTGACTCCCCCCCCCTAGAGGTGGTTTGTAAGAGTAGGATAAGATGACTTTGCTAATTTTGGTATTATCTTGTTTACGGGGTGAGTTTTGGTTCCGTTAATCGTCAACTGTAAGCCGTTAAGTCACGAAACGTAAAACCGGGTATCGTAAAAATATGAAACTTATAGGAATGATTAAACTCATCAATATACTCATTATTATCTTATAAAAATGAGTGATAATTTTAATGGGTCGCGTAAACGCTGCTAAAACTGGAAACGTAAGCTAAATACGTGAAAAATGCAATTTATCAGAAAAGAACGAGATTTCAGGGAAACGACCGTGAATTTATTTAGAGTAGACTAGAATTAGTCTAAAAGTGATATGAGATGTCAAAATTTGGTTTTCGTCATACGCGGGATAACTTAACATTTATTTGTGAAGTTTAAAAGTTACGCGATTTAAGCAAAAATGTAGAACGTACAAGGTTAATTCCTTTATGGTCAAAGGAGGAGGGAAATATGTTTGACTTTTCCAAAAAATGTAAAAGTGTCAAAAACATATTAGAAACACAGTGCAGGAATCGTTAAGTCTGGATGTAAGTAGAATTGTTTAAAACGTAAGTTTAGTTTTGTCAGCGCAGGGTTTATTTGGTAACACAAAAATGAATTTTAAAAATTCTTAAATTAATCATGAGTGATCTAAAAATTAAACTGATGTGAGAAAAATTATCAGAGTTGATTTTCGTTAAGCGCGTGATGTTTAAACGGTGGATCGTCCAAAACGAAACTTTAAAACGATATTTTCTTAATAACTTTTGCGAAAATGATCTAACGATTGTCAAACTCTCAGGTCATTACTAAAATAATTTATCTTACGAGAATGTGAAATAAAAATTTTACGGATGAATAGTGAAAGTGAATAGTAAATTCTCGAAAATGAAAAGTATCCTAAAAATGCGGGTGGTTACAATATTAGCCTGTTCTCTTTCAGCAGACTTTTGCTTATTAAGCCTTTCTTTTTCTTTTGCAGTAGCTTCAACTTTTTCACTTTCTATTATAGCCTCCTCTTCAAATTTCTC
Organism: Chrysanthemum seticuspe; assembly: GCA_019973895.1. Taxonomy (NCBI): domain Eukaryota; kingdom Viridiplantae; phylum Streptophyta; class Magnoliopsida; order Asterales; family Asteraceae; genus Chrysanthemum; species Chrysanthemum seticuspe. The sequence goes on along the minus strand of BPTQ01000005.1, from coordinate 139,300,149 downwards.
TTGCATAATCTTAGCCAATTCTTTATATGCCCGGATCTGCTCTTCTCTTGTTAACACCTTTTCAAGAATTCCCTTGCCTTTTCTTTAGGGTCAATGGTAGGACCAGCTGAATAATTGTCACACCCTCAAAATACCTGTTTTGCAGCGGAATGGAATTCCTGGGGATGACTGCCATAGCATCACAATTACAGTTATATTGAACGACCTAATGTGTCATTTTGAAAATACATCATTTGATTAAGTAAAATAATCAGAGTTTACAAAACATAGGTCCCAAAAGATTTCCAAAGTACCAAAATGAGTTTGTTACAATCAAACGATAGTTAAGTGCATTAAATCCATGTGAGACGCGTCAACTCAACGACTCCATGCATGTCATGATGATATGCTAAATACCTGAGATAAAACATGCTTAAAAGTGTCAACACAATGGTTGAGTGAGTTCATAGAGCTTGTGATTATCATGAAAAACCTTTAAAGAACGTTCATGCAGTAAAGGCATTGCAAATCCACTCAGTTCCAAGTTTCGCCCATACAAAACTTGCAACCTGTGTGTTCACAACCCACTACCAAAATATGTATAGTTTAGGTTCAAGCACACATCGTCAAATGAGTTCACATAATAGTACATAACTTAATGTATCAATAGTCAATTGATATAGCACATAATTCGTATAGCTTCAAATAGTTCCAAGTCCGTTAGTTCATGATTGTACCAAGTCCGTTACTTCAACATTATACCAAGTCCGTTAGCTCAACATTATCCAAGTCCGTTAGATTGTGATCATACCAAGTCCGTTAGCTCAATGGTCTATGATATAGAAACTCTAAGTATGGCAATACTGTTACTTCGTATGACTAAACATTCAGTTCAGATAAACATATAGTTTGCAAATAATCATGATTGTCATAAAAGTTGTTGAGCATGTATCTCCCCCAAAGAGTTTAATAAAAGTATTAAAAGAGTAGGGGCTATGACTCACCTGATGCAATGATTATGATGACAAAAGTGGATACATTGAAATGATGTGCAATCTCTATCTGCAACCTAATATGAATGATATGTTCTAATGTAAGTCATGAAACAATGTCGTACATGCAAATTCACATGTAATCTATACCACTTGTACATTTTTGAAAATGAAGTTATCGTCGAAATATACGTTTATAACAACTCGTCATGTTATAAAATACTTTACAAGTACTTACATTGAAACAACATCCTACGATGTTCGTTTAGTGATTTATCAAGAAATTATAGTTTTTCGTCGAAAAACAATATACTTTTACAAGTAATGAATATGGCTAAGCAGCCTCATAGAGCTAGTCGTAACTTGGTGAATATTGAATATTAGAAAACAAATTCAATGGTTTTGGAATGCTTGTAGCGATATCTAAAAGTCTTAGCATTTAACTTTTGATCATAGAAGTCTCGATCATAGAGAAAAATATAGATGAAGTAAGGTAGTTGAGCTAAAAATATAGTTTATGAGTAGTTTTCGGAAAAGTTTGTGAGATCGCATATTACTCGTTACAACTTCGTTTGACGAATGGTTGAACATTTTGGAAAATAGAATAGATAAACTCACTTTTACTAGAAGACATCGCTTTCTCAAAAGTACTCTATCGATGTTAGGAATTAGAAAATTCCTTAGTAAAGAGTCGGTCACCCCAAGTGTTATCTAGCATAAGTTAGCTCGTAGACAAATCGTTAGTTACGTTATTTACTGTTTTATTAGTTAGTTATTAGCCTAGTTTAGCGTAGTGTAACACCGTGGAGGAAGGACGGGTCTTTACCCACTGTATGCCTGATCCACAGGCCGATAGGAGGTCGTATTTCATGTAACTATAAATACCCCTTCCATCCATGGAAGGGGTGGTGCTTCTCATTCAATCTAATATTCCCTTTGTGTAAACCTCTAGCAAGAACACCCTCTCTCTCTCTCTCTACTAACTCTCTAACTATGGCAAACATGTATTTTGATCATCCAAGACCACCCGAATCATCAACACAATAAATATTACGATCCTACAATTGGTACCAGAGCCAAGGTTATTGTGTTATCTTTGATTTGTGTGGTCCATGGTTGTTGTTTGTGGTTTTTTGTTTCATGTGTTACAACTGTTTTTCTTGTACTTTTTATCTTCGGAAAATATTGATTATGGTTACTATCTTGAAAAACAGTTTTTAACATTGTTTCACAAATATTGGGTATCTTCTTTTTGGGTCAAAATAGTCATCTGGTAATATCTGTTCTATACCTGTTACCTTTGGTCCAAACGTACTTTTATTTCATCAGTATGCCTTTGTTGTTACCAATAAGCTGTGAAATATGGTGGTCAAAACAGTGGTCAAAACGGGTCAATGAAACATTTTTTATGCACTTTTTCTGAGTCTCAATGAATCTGGTCATGTTTTCGTGGTCAAACTGGGTCAAAACAGTCTTATGTTGCAGTTTTGGTCACGTTTTCTGGGTTTGTATGAAGATGGTCGGAAATGTGGTCGGAATAACTCGCCGGATAAACTTATATTCTTGACAGCGACTTGTATTTACAAGTTAGCGAGTTGGTTTGAAATAAGTTAGCGACTTGACTCACAAAAAATTGATAGCGACTTGTATTGACGAGTCAGCGACTTGTGTTATAAAATGGTAGAGTTTTGGCCGTGGCGACTTGGCCGTGGCGATTTGGCCATGGCGACTTGGCCGTGGCGATTTGGCCGTGGTGACTTAGTGGCGGTGAGTTGTGTAAAAATGGTTTAGCAACAGAAAGGAAGAAGAAGAATAGACCATGACCACAACAACAAAATATCATATTCAAAATGACACATGACCACAAAACCAAAGTACCAATATTCAACCATATACAAGACCTTAGTTTATTCATCCTTGGTCAATGGTTCTTTTTAATACGAGAAGCAGGTACAAAATGGTAACAACATATCCGCAACACTAATGCCAACAATCCACATCTATCCTACCTCATTCAATCCCATCTCCAAACTTCTCTAGACTCAAGACTCAAATGAAATTAAAATCAAAATTAATCTCAGATTATGTTTCGTTGTATTAACAAGTATTTGCAAACCACTTAAGGTCTAATACACGGAGCAAATCATCATTGACTTTTTAAGACTATACTTTATCTTGAATATCCGAAACTTGTAAGATGAAGATGTTAACAAATCTGTTAATTCTTTTTCTTGTCTCGTTCTAAAAACAATTGACCAACAAACAAAACTAATCACATACAAACCTACCCGAGACCCCGTTTGGATCTTGAAGCCTTTCTTGATTTAATTGGAGTAGAAAGCGATGAAATTAGGCGCGGTTGGTGTTAATAAGATGTGATGAGTATTGATGTTGTTTGATATTGTGGTGCGAGAGTGAGATTGAGATGAAATTTCTGAGATTGATTTTGTTAGGTGAGTGATATGATAAAAGAGGAGAGGCGGACTGTTTTTAGGAATGATTTTAGGGTTTGTGTGATAATTAGGTCAAGTAAGAGATTAGCTGCAGTATATATCCGGATATTTAGGGTGAGCTAAATTGGATCGGGTCCTTTTTTTATTCCTGATGGACTAGGCCTGGTGCAGACACTCGTTAGGATGTGGGCCTGGAAATGCATACTATGAATCACTTTTAATGGGCCGTGTATGTATTGTTCAACTGATAAGAACGGATTTGTCTTGGAATTTAATATCATTAGCTGTAATTGTTTGTTACATTATCACTTTGATTAGGCCGGATAATATTTATCCGTTGTTGTGTGAATCCGGTTTTAGCACCTCGTTGGCTCGTGATTAATCGGATTATTAGTTGTTTGGCTTGATAAACAGGATCATTTTTGTGATAAGTGTTTTTGTGGCTATATGAGATATTTGGTTAATGGACCGACTCGTTTTAATTGGATCGGATTATGTGATATAGGATTTGGATATTTTGGTGATGAGATTTGATGATGAGTGTTGATGAGTTGATGAGTTGATCAGAGTTCATGATATGATGATTTTGATACTTTGGTTTATGCATTTTCACGGAAATTATTATGTCGCGGCTTGAAGTGTTTATTGGAAAATGTTGCCTACTGGGTTGTTTGTTCGCTATTTCTTATTTGGATTTGAAGTGAAGTTTTCCGGGCACGTTTACTTATTTCGTCTTCTTGCTTTCTACCCTTCCGCGAAGATGACTTGTTTGGGCGTTTATAGAGGGTGATAAAGACTTGGCTATTTAGTTGCGTTTGTGATTCTTTCTCACTTAACCCACAAAGTAGCTATCACTTCGGTGTCTCACTCAGTTGAGAATGTCAAGAGATTTGGTACATTGGGTACACCGTTTCTTTTTCACGAGGATTAGCACAAGTTTAAGTAACAAATCTGGGGAATTTTACTTCATGATCAAGTTTGGCATATCTAGTCTACCTCACCATTTGGTCACCATAATAGCCGACAGAATTCGTGAATGGTGTGTCTACCAAAGTATTTAATGATTGTTGATGTTGGTTATTGAACCGTTGATGAACCGCTGCATGTTTCCCCTAAAACAGATACTCACTGTAACTAAAGTTGTCATAACACATTCAAGCTGACATTGTTTACGGTTTTGTCTTGATTTTGTAAAATCCCACGAAAGAACCTATTTCTCGGTTTAAAGCATAGACTTGTAAAATCCCGTGACAATGGAAACATCCTGGTAATTGTAAAGTGCATTTCCGGATCTATCTTACGGTTTATTCTTGTTTTTGTAAAATCCCGCGAAAGAAACTATTTCTCGGTTTAAACTATAGAATTGTAAAATCCCGTAATGATGGATTCATCCTGGAGAAAGGAAAGTGTATTTCGGGATCTCATTTGATGCTGGTGCTACGGTTTCTGCTTCGAAGAAGGGATAAAAGGGTGTATTTCATGAATTGGATGTGTGTTTGGATATTCGTTATGGTAGTTTGGTTATTACATGGTTTTACGGGGTTATGTGCTTTTAACCATGGTCGGGATGAAACCATTATCAAAGTTCATTTAACTATCAAAGAAGGCTAGATTTGAGCTGCTAACCAGAAGATGTGACAACTGGGTTAATTCACTATTATTTATTTGAGGTTGAAGTGAAATATCACGGGCGAGTGTACTTAGTATCTGAAGGTATCGGGGATGGATGGATGAAGATTCTTCAAGATTCTTGTTCGAGCTTTCTATTAAAAACGAAGACTTGGAAATCTAGTTATTGTTGGGTGACTTTTACTTTTTCTTTTACCACTTGGGGGAATTGGGCTCTTATCACCTCAAAATAACTATCACTTTAAGGAGTTACGTTGTAGTGCTCAGTGTCACATTCAATTGTGGATTTTCAAGAGGTGATGTACGTCTATTACTTGATGGTTGGTTGGTTGAAGAGTATAGAGTACTTAGAGATTCAATGGGGCATGAATTCTCGACACCGCTCTTTGTTACACATGTGCAAGTTTAAGTCACGAGTTTGGGTTATTCACTTCAGGGTCAAATTCATCATATTGGGTTTTCTCCATCAGCTGTCACTACAAAGAGCCTACTGAATGATAATGGGGATGATCACATGTCTTGCCAAGAGAGCTAAAAAGAGAGAGATTATGACGTCTGTTCACATCAGTTCAGGCCTCGTACTCCAAATAAAAGAAATGTGTACGTTTCAGTGCGCATTATCTTCCGAAGAAGATAAATCTTCTTATGACGTATGAACACATCAGTTCATGCCTCGTACCCTAGAGAAAAGAAATGTGTACGTTTCAGTGCGCATTATCTTCTGAAGAAGAGAAATCTTCTCATTTTATGACCATTCTCATCAACAGGCTTCATGCTTTTTCCATGCGCTTTTAATGATCAAGTGAACCGGGCTGCCGTTGATTGTTTTATTATTCCACTTGCTCAACTATAATGACGATGGCGACATCATGTGCTAATTTTGCGGGGGAGAAGTGTGAATAGATTACATTGTTGAAGATATTCACTTGCTTAATCAAGAATGGCATCTCAGTATACAATTCTTGAGGGGGAGAAGAAGTGTGATAATAATGCATGGTTGATTATTATATGAGAATAAATGGTCAAACGGCTCCAAACTCATGTAAGAACCGATCTTCTTCTTATCGGGTCATCGTTACATGGAGTTTCTTCTATGAGCCGTTAGTTGACATCTTCACAAGCTGATATGAGTTTATTGACAAAGTGCTTCCGGTTAATGCTTCACGTGCACATCAACATGATGATTCCGAACAACCTTCTGTTCTTGTTTGATGTGATTGTTTGCTTGGTATTACCATCTTGTGTGTTCGTTGCGGCCTGATTGCTGATTTCCTTGATGAACATCTTTCTGTTTGTGTTTGATTGGGAGGGATTTTAGTTAAGGGGATTTGCAAGATGTAAGTTGATTGGGATGCTTTTTGGTGATGTTCTTGTTTTTGGTGAGTTGAAGATGTTAACTGTCTATTCCCCAACTGGACAATCTTGAAGAAGGTCGAGTCTACAGTCGGTTCTACATATTCTGCTACATGTTAGAAGACTAAAGACGTGTTGCATTTAACGATCTAAAGACTTCTTCTTAATTCATGGCATTTATCAAACAGATTGTCGGTTTAGGGGAGAGCACTAATTGGGGGAGGGTGAAATGTCTGATTTAATCCCCAATTAGACTTGCTCAAATTCTTCAGCAAGTTGATTCCCACAAGAGTTCAAGTGTTCTTCTTAACAAATTTCTAGTATACGGGCTTACAAAGAGTTGCTGATTCTGAAGTGTCAAAACCAGCAAGGGGGAAGGAGACAAGCATCTAAACGCGAGTAAACTTGATGAACTTAATACTTCTAAGTAATTGAAGATATCCCGGGAAGACAAATGTTATTACCGCAGAGAAACTCAAGGTTTGACTCATGGCGAGTAAACTTGATGAACTTAATTCTTCTAAGTGATTGAAGATATCCCGGGAAAACAAATGTCATGACCGCAGAGAAACTCAAGGTTTTACTCATCAAGGCGTTTAGTGTTCTTATTCCAACTATGTGGGAGAAAAGATGGAAGAGTTAGTTTCTGAAGATGAAAGAGGTACACAAGTGTGTGATGATTTTGATGTTATCACAATCATCAGGGGAGAGAGATTGTGTACATTGGGGATGCTCAGCTGTTTTACTTGAGGGCTTAATCAGTGATTCAGAGATATAATCACTTATTCCGGAGTTGAAGATCCGCAGAGATAGTCCTCCGCAGAGATAATCAGTGATTCGGCCTGCCTCTTCAATGTTATCGGTTATTCTCTCTTTGGGCATTCGGGTACTTCGGGTTCTTGAGCTTCATACACTTTCTTCAGGGGGAGAGAAAATTATACATCGGGGTTATTCTTTGGCCATTGGAATTAATCTGCTACTTCGATTGTATAAGTTTCTTTGTCTTCGGGTATGTGTATTCGGGTTCGTGAGCTCTAGTCTAAGAGACTGACTGCATCAATTCATCTACTTGGGGGAAGTGTTCTCTTGACAACTCGTTGGGGATGCATTGCTTCAGACTTCAGTGGTAATGAAATTTGAGAAGAGTTATTTATGTGTGGGATGATACGTTGTTGTTCTTGTTGATGATATAACCTCGAACGAAGAATCACGGTGATTATTCTTGAAAGGAGCAGCGGGATTTATGATAATGGTGTGCTTCTTTGTGCACCTGGCTAAGGAAGCTTGAAATAGAGCTTCGAATCTGCTCTACTTATGGATCTTCGGTTTGGGGGAAAGCTGCCAAAGTCTCTCTTTCTCAAAGGCTCATGTTCTATTCTGGAGCCTCTGAAGCTTTGGTGGTGGAAGTTTAAGAGATGACGTATTCTATCTTCTACGACGTGCTGCTTGATATCCTTATCTCGGTACTCGTATCATCATCTTCTTAAACTATATCATCTACTCTATCTTTGTAAATATTTCTCAAAAAACCAAACACAAAAATATAAAACCAGAAAAACAAAACAGAAAAATATAAAACTTTCAAAATCCCATAAAAATCAGAAAATTTGAAAATTTCCAAAAATATGTTTTCTCAAGACATGCCTTCTGGTATCGATAACATATGCGGTCTTAGAAATGTCATTCAATAATGGCACGGGACCATAGATGAAGTTCGAGCAGGAGGTGTAAATATTCTTTTCTAATACATGTCTCAAAATATAGCTTGCAGTTACTTCATACTGTAACCCGTGCTTAAAACTATGGCTTGCTATTATTTCAGATAGCAACCCGTTCTTAAAGGAAGGAAAGTGCTGCGCTAAACCTATTTTCAAAATATTTCGTGCACTTATCCTAAAAACAAAACAAGGAAAGTATGTCGAAGGACTGTTGTTCCTACACAAATGTTTTTCCGTCTAAAAATTCTTCAGAAAAATATTTGGTGTTTTCAAAAATGGTGGTAAATGAGTTGCTATTAAATCAATCAGATTCAGAGTTTTCGAAAAAATTGAAAACTCAATCAATGACTTCAGCGCTTTTAAACTTTTCAGAAAATGAGTCATTGATTGAGGGGGAGAATGTTTTCAAATTTACATCATCTAACGGACTTTCTTAATCATCCTACGTGCTTATCTGTAAAATATAATTGCCTATGTTGAAGGACTAGGTTTCTAGGATGTGATTGTTAGGATTAGATGATTATAGTTTGATGAACACATTATTCCCATGCCTTATATGAACTGATTGATATGTTGAATTGACTTGAATTAGTCGATTGTTGTTTGGGTGATGTCGACCACCATATATCTGTATGTGTGTTCACTAACGATGCAGGTATATTGGTATATAAGAATGTTCCCGATCCGGATCCCACAAGTGAAGATGATTGGATGCCGAAAGGAAAGGGTAACTATTTCTTGGGTTGACAAATGAAGAAACTGACCTTAATTGGACTTCTATGGAGAGTTGGCATATATGCAACGTAAGAGGTATCACTGCATCAGCAGATGGTTTTCTTCTAAGTGATTGAAGAAACGGTGCTTAATTTGACCTCAGTTGGCATTCAAAATGCAACGTAAGAAGAAGTCACACTGCATCAGCAGACGGTTTTTCTTCCAAGCCCTACAGCAACAACAGAAGCTTCTCAACCACCTAACGTATCTTTGTGCAGGACACCATTTTCTAAAAATTTGTTTAAATTGTTTTGAAAATGGAAAATATTGTTTTGAAAATTAATTGGACTAAATCTTGAAAATCACCGGACTTCATTTTTATCAAAATCTAAGTCACTCAATCAACGACTACAGTCATCGATTGAGGGGGAAAGTGATTTAAAATAAATTATTTCAAACAATATTTCATCAAAAAGTCCGTTTGTACGTCATAATAAGTGGTGATCTAAAAGATTTAATATTATGTCATGGTATGATTTTCTTCAAAGGCTAAAGGTCTTGCAAAATGAATTTTTTTATGTTCTTGTTTGATTGTGAAAATGTTTTATTTTACCTATAAGATCTCTTAAAAAATTATCATACCTGACACTAACAATCTTTTAATGTCTAAATCTGTTCCACTATCAGAATTAAATTAATCTGAACACAGTTTTCTCCCATGTTTTTCTAAACCTATTTAAATCACTTGGGATCCAAAATCTCAAAGGATTTGATATTTTTGATCGGGGGAGAAAATGCGATTTAAATATGAAATCTGATAACAAGTGATCGTTTTGACTCAAAGTGCAGGCAACTCTCCCATATGTGCTAAACGTTTTCATTAATTGAAGCACATATTGAGGGGGAGCATTTCTAAAGAAATTAAACTATCAAGGTACAAAGGTTTTAATGTTTTATCATAAGTACCTTGATTGAGTTTTAATGGTTTCTTAATGGCTTGTGTGATCGTGGATGTGCTTCAAAAGAACTCTTGCCTCTATGTGATAAAATGATTTCAAATATCCTATGCACATATTGAGGGGGAGAATTTTACCAAAGAAATTTAAATGGCTTTTTCTAAGGAAATTGTGATCAAGAAATTATTTCAAAGAAATTATTTCAAATAAATTATTTCAAAGAACTCTTGCCTCCATGTGCCAAACAATTTTAAAATCATATGCACATGTTGAGGGAGAGCATTTCTAAAATGATCAAAACTATTAAGGTACAAAATGCTTTGATCTCGTATCACAAGTACCTTGATTGTTTTTTCAAATGATTTTTCAATTGGTTTCATGAAGGAAAGAACAATACCAAAAGACCGACCAATTTACTTTATGCATGGTGTTATAAGGATGGTTAGGTTAGGTATTTGTTCCCACGATCCGTCAGAACCAGAGGGATCTACCCAGGGACTATCCACTAGATAGTGTAGAGTCCTTAGGTATATTGAAAAAAGATGAAAAATGAGAATATGGGAAGAGTGCGGACTGAGATAGAGCTAGAACTGGAATAAACCCAACAAGGTTCTAGTAATGAAGTCTCGGTAAGCACTGAAGGGGTTGAAGAATGAAAAAGAAATGAATGAGAAAAGGGTGAAAAGAAATATCCCTCCAATAATTCAACCTTAGGGCAGTAACCGGGTTCAATACATATGCTACTAAGTGGTTACTAAGGTAACATTGGTATTGTAGACAAGACGTCATGGACCCAGTGACGCACTGCACTACAACTTCCCAAGCCACTCAAGTTCCTCTTAAAAGGGCTTGTTTCATTCTCACGGGGAACCGACATAATCTATCGACTTTCTCTTAGAGATTGTTGATATTGAAGAAGGAGACCCTCTCCCTAGTCTCCGACACAGGAACCAAATGTGCACTACTGAGTCTAGAGCCAAGAGATCATCCACAATATCTCATTAGGACACTATTCTTGAAGACTTGTTGTTTCACACAATGTGGAAAGTAAGTATATATTAAGAGTCCTACGCATTATCCTTGTGGTATTGCCAGAACATCCGAGTGATATGTAAAATATTCACGATGAAGATGGAAATCCTTCTAGAGCCAACATCAAACAAGCTCTTGGTGGGTGACATGTGAGATCTTCTCGTAAGATCAAGCTTGTGACAACTGGATAGAAACAATGGGGAGATTCACTCGTGAATCAACCTTGGTCCAGGAATGGAATTGACGAATACTTTTAGAAAAACCGTTCGATGTGCAAACCTTCTTTTCTCCAGCACGTCGAATGTGTATTCATGTTTTCAAACACAAAAAGTATCTCTGATTGAAAAAATACTTTTGGAAAAACCGTTCGGTGTGCAAATCTTCTTTTCTCTAGCACATCGAATGTGTACTCTTTCAAATATAAAAAGTATTTATGATTGAAAATTGATCTTTCTCATAAAACCTTCGTCGTATTGCAAAACTCTTTCTTCTAAGCAATACACGATTATTTTTCAAATCATTTTTCATCAATCAGTGAATCTCAATTCGCTGGTTCACTCACTCCGTGTTGTCTTCTTTGAGACGTTCCGGTTTGAGAACAGCTAGAACAGCTGCGAAACCCTGTCAAGGAGATTCTTCGAAATCCTACCTGATCACAGGCAGTACTTGTACTGATCAACGGGGAACCGTGGGCTGTGTACCTCAATTCAACGAAAGTGATCAAAGACACTTTCGTGTGTTTTATTGCTAACTGTTGTTTGCAGGTACATTTAGACGATTGCAGCTGATCAGAATTGAGCGGTCAATCAAAAGCCGCATGCTCACAGCATCCACACTTAATTGAAGAAATCATGACTGGTGCATATCTACATAACCTGGTTCTGATATTTTTATACTATGCTTCTGCTACACTGCTGCAAATATCATGAACCAGTAAAGCTTCCACTACTCTGATGGAAAGATGTCATGATCCAAAAGTGTGAGCATGTCGGTCCAAAAGTCACAACATCACATGAAGGCAACACAACTATGGATGATCCAGAGAGATTTACTGTGACTGATGATCTCAATGAAAGCTCGAAGATCATCAATGATGTGGATCAATTAAAGGCCTCCACTTAAAGTACAAAGCATTCGGACTTTGAAGTTGCACTACTTAAGCACAAAGATTGCGGAATTGAAGAATTGAAGTCTACGAGCTCAAGAACAAAGTCAAGAATAGAATGTTAGGATTAGAAATGTAAAACATGGGGTGACCTCCCTTAGGGGGAGATTGTTAGGAATTAGAAAATTCCATAGTAAAGAGTCGGTCACCCCAAGTGTTATCTAGCATAAGTTAGTTCGTAGACAAATCGTTAGTTACGTTATTTACTGTTTTATTAGTTAGTTATTAGCCTAGTTTAGCGTAGTGTAACACCGTGGAGGAAGGACGGGTCTTTACCCACTGTATGCCTGATCCACAGGCCGATAGGAGGTCGTATTTCATGTAACTATAAATACCCCTTCCATCCATGGAAGGGGTGGTGCTTCTCATTCAATCTAATATTCCCTTTGTGTAAACCTCTAGCAAGAACACCCTCTCTCTCTCTCTACTAACTCTCTAACTATGGCAAACATGTATTTTGATCATCCAAGACCACCCGAATCATCAACACAATAAATATTACGATCCTACAATCGATATGAAAAACGGCTCCAAACATGGTCGCTAGCGATAACCATTTTGGACTAATAGAAAATATGTAAGTGTTAATACTTGTGAAAATAATTACGATAGCCATAATTAAAACGCGTGTAACTTAGTCGTTATAGCTCCGTTTTCTACGTTCTATATATCCTCGGAATCGTGATAGTATGTATTAATAAATTTTTGATAAGTCGACTCTTCTAGTTTACGTTAAATACTCGTTTTTTACCTTTGAAAAACCCTGGACAGCATGCAGTGGCGGACCTAGGGGTAAAACTAAGGTGGTGCCTTAACTAGTCGGGGTAAAAAAATCAGGTCAAACGGTCTGGTCACGTCGATAAAATTTAGCCATGCGCGTTAATATAACACCTCAAACAGTAAGTAGCTAATATTGACACCCCTTTATAACCAATGTTTACAAAATCCGCCCGAACATCAAAACAATCGTCTTGTGCGTTTGCTAGTTCAACGAGTTAGACCAGACACAACATATGTAATTCTTTCAAAAAGTTTAGAATGAAATTACATAATTTATACACAAGTAAAACTACGATGAACAAAATAGATTGTGTATATAGAACAATTTTAAATTTTTATGTTTACTTGTTTTCAGTTGTTATTTGAAATTGCTTATTAATTGTATACCGTTTCATTTTTTACAACCAAATATGGACTAGTCAATATATAATATACAGAAAATATAATATTTTGAAATCAAAGAAATGCATCTCCCGAGGAAATTATGCAAAAAGGTCAAAAGTTTGTCTTCCATTTACTTTTTCAACAATTACTTTTTTTATATTCTTTCTCTCTCCTTTGTTTCATCTTCCTCTTCTTAAAATTTCTTGAGTTCTTTCAGCAAAAAGTTCGAGTATCTTCAAAGCTTTAACATGATTATTGTTGAAAATTAAACTGTTGTAACTCGTTTCTCTCTAAAAAGCTTTCTAAGGTGGTTCCTTCTATATTTTCAAGGTAGTTCCTTAATTTTTACACCATATCGCTACTAACGAATTCCGTTGTCTAAGGTGGTTCCCGGGCACCGCCTAGCTTAGGCATAGGTCCGCCTTTGACAGCATGTATATTTTCAGAAAATAATTTTCGTCGTTAAACTTGAAAATAGCGTATCTTCTTCGTTATAAACCCGTTTTAACCCGTTCAAGCGGCCATGGTTTTGTTTTTAACTCTATTTTCTGAAAATATAAACCAAAATAACCCACTACTTACTGAAATTTCCAGATTTTATAAAAATGGACAGACCTTAAATTATATGTTGTCGAAAATGATTTTTCTTGTTCAAAGCTTGTACTAAACCCTTCCAATCAACACCAAAACTATTCTAAACCTACCATACACCTTCTTAGGGTGTCATGGGTTCTTAAACTTCACCAACAATGATATAGTTCATGGGAATAAATATAGGATAGTTAAAACTCATAATAAGTAGAAAAACAAGTAAAAAGTTGTATGATTCATAGTATATTTGCATGTTTTTGTTACTAGATCATAAAAATATATCAAGAATGAGTATGAAAGAGTAGGAAAAATTTATTAGATGCTTACTAGAGTGATGATGAATTTTTTTGAGCAAGTAAACCTAATAATCTTGAGGTTTTTATTCCAAAACCCTAACTAGATTACTACTAGAACTTGATTAACACTTGAAGCTTGAAAAATCAATGGTTTCTCCTTGTTTCTTGCTTTGGTCGACCAACAAAAGAGAAGAGAGAAAGTGATAAAGTTTTCTTACTTGTAATATTTTGTATGTGTAAGTTAGTATGAGTCATGAATAATATTACTTGTATATTGTACAAATATCTAGCCAAAATGGAGTATGTGTACACTTTGTTGGAAAATTTTATTAATGAAATGGATGACAAGGGGGGGGGGGGGGTCGGCAAGGGGTAGAATGGGAAAGGATTTGATGTATTTTGTTGATTAAATGTATTTTAAGTTATGTATAATGTATATTTGTCATAAAAATTATAAAAATGCATTTCTCGCAAGTATTGAGTGAATAAATAAATAATTATCGTATAGAAATTTCGTAAACCGTCGTGAATATATATATATATATATATATATATATAACAATATATATACAAAATAAATCCAAATCAACGAGTAAACTAATAATATAATTTTTATAGCTTTAAAATGAGTATAAAAATATATCTAGAAAATTGTTGGAAGTGTCGGATCAATTATTCAAAATAAATGATCGTGCGATAGCGTTTATTTAATAAATAAATATACGTTAATGAAATATGCAAACTCATGCAGGAACTAAAATGAAAATGATGTTACTGATGATATATAGACTAACTCTAGTCTATATGTAGTGTTCTCAATGATGTTTCATGAATACGCAGCTTAACCCTTACGGTTACGCGAATTTGATACTCGTAAACCTAGTTTACGAAAAATGATGAATAGTGAATCATGAATAGTGATTTTTCTCCGGGAATGAATAGTATTTTGTGAATAGTAAAATTTTGAAATAACCTCTCAAAGTCTCAAACCGACTTCAAAAATGATGAATAGTAACCGATGAATAGTAATTTCCCGAGATGAATAGTAAATTTGAGAAATGACCTGAAATTATGATTTGCCACAATAATGAGCAGCACCTCCTTCTCTGATCATAACACCCTTTTCCTTTGGCTTTGAAGGTTTCCTTGTGTAGAGAATATGAACCTTTTCAGCAGACCTAGAACTCTTCAAACTTTGCAATCCTAAAAAAGCATCAGTGATACTATCTTCTTCTTCAACAGGTTCGGCAAAAGGTGTTGTTGTAACAGTAGTAGCTTCAGTAACAATTTGCTCTATATGTGCAGCAACATCAAGAATAGGTTGAACAACAGTAGTAGGTTGAACTGAGACACTGGCATTACCAATTTGAGCTTTAGCAGTAATGATTTCTACACCACCAGTACTAACTTCATAACTACCAGTATTAACTTCTGTTGTATCTACAACAAAAACCAGTATCATCACCACCTGTTTCCAAATCCATAAAATCACATGTTTGCCTCCCCTCAAATCCAGTAGTAGGTTGAACCAGAGAAACACTTAGATCTTCATCAAGTTGAGCTATTTTCCTCCCCTGTTGGGAAGAATCCTCCAAGTCTTCCTCATCTTCAGAAAGTACAACCTGAGGCCTGTGTCTAGCTGGAGCAGACTTTGCTTTATGTTCCAATATTTTCACCTTTAAGATCAGCTTTGTGTAAGAATGACCATACACCTTCTTTATCTGCTTTAGGTCCTCCTTCAATCTAGCTATTTTGTTTGTCAATTGGGGATAAGTAGCCATCAAATCCTGAATAAGTTTCATACTGCCCTCACCACTTCCAGGTGTGTAACCTCCTGAGAGAGGTGGATCATTGGGCATAGTAAACTCAGTCTCAACCCTAGGTTGATCACCTAGGCCCCCCTATATTATTCAGTTGTCTGGGGTGTCCATCACCTGAATCAAGCCCATGAGAACCTGACTCATTAGATGTCCTCCCCTGCATCTAAGCTAGAGGGAGTAGTAGCAGCCCTTACAATTCTATCCCCTCCATCACATGGGATAGGATCATCTGCAACTTGGGTCTGAGTAGGAGAACTGGGCTGAGCAACCACAGTGTCTTGTCTGATGTGCCTCCTATATGTTTGTAAAGTAGTTTGAGGTTGTGATGTGGATGGACTACAACTGGTGTGTGCTGGGACTCAACTGGGATTATTGATTCTTCACCCTAAGAAAGCATTGTAGCAAACAAAGGTACCTCTACTCCATGATAGCCCTTACCAACCCTTTTCATATTACTAAAAACCTTTTGAGTTAGGGTTGGAGTAGGATAAATTATTTGGTGTGTCCTGAGTAGGTTTGTATGTTTTGTCAAAAACAGTTGTACAAATCTTGGATACATCATAAATTTGGTTTTGCTATCCAAGTTTTTCACCATACCATCAAAAACCATTTTTGAAAATTTGAAAGTCATGTTTTCAGCTAAACAAATAAGAGCAGCTGCAATATTGCTACTGAATTGCTCCCAAGCATTTTTCTTTGGACTCAAACAATGTAAGATGGTATGTATGAGAAATTTTCACTGTGGGGAAAAGTGTCCTTTTTGAAAATTTAAAGTAGTATCAATCACATACTCGTTAAGGAGAGTTTATCAAAATTTCAGTTGTGGGCAAGGAACTAATACCTTCATCATCTGCTAGTTTTAGATGTCTCCTAACAGATGACTTAATAACAGTTATTGTTTTGCCATCAACTTTAGCAGTTAATTTAACTTCACCATTATCAAGTGTTTGAGAAGTAGCAGTCTTCCAAAACTGATTGATTAATGAAGTGTAGATAGTGGGGTTAAGAGTTAAAGCATACCTTATGATACTGTTATTTAAGAAATCCACTATCTGATGAAAAGCCTCACTACCAGCAGGCTTTTCCAAGTAAGCCACCATGTTGTGTTTATCGACAAACTCCAAACTTGCCATTATGAGTGAGTAAAGATGATTTAGAATGCTGGGATATGTTTGTTTATGAGAGAATGTGCGTTTGGGAAATCCAATTGAGTGTAAAAATATATTTACTTAGGGTTTCGCTTAGGTCGACTTAGTAAATTGTTTCTTGTATGTGAAGAAATCTTGTAAGTGAAAGTAAGATTATACCTAACCCAAGTTAACAAACCTATAAGCAAAGTTAGTAACGAAAAAACCTCAACAACTATATTTAAAAAACAGTTATTCCCAAATAGCACTAACGGTTATCCAGCAGTACTAAAAATAGCCTAGCAATACTAAGTTTTGCAAAAACCTTTTCCTTTAGTATTAACTCAATTTTATTTCAAAACAATACCGCAGTCAAACATTTTGAAGGGATTAAGTGTAAAGGAAGATCCTTAACCAAGTTCAGTCACATTTGACATCTGGTTGTGTGAGAACCAATGTTTTCAGTATTAAAATGGCTTGTGATAAGATAGACTTATTAAAAGAGCTTTCTTGACAGGGTTTCCAGCTCGTGGCAGGTGTTGCCTCTAACACAAAAGTGTTAGATTCACATTTTCTCGCTATTCTTAATACCATAGCTCTTTAGGTCCAGTGGACTATTGTTGGGCTGTGGGTCTAGTGGGCTAAGCAACAGTAAGATGAGCCTGACATTAAGAGTAGCCGGATACCAAATAGGTGAATTAGCAGCAGTTGGGCCCTATCCATTCTGAACATATATGTATTTAACAATGGGCTCACAAGGTTTAGTTTGGGCCTGAGAAATTCGGCTGCACTAAGGAGTAGTATTGGACATGTTATTATGTTGGGAGCCAAGAGCATTGGAGATTTGATGCATTACTCCTATTGACTAAGCTACTATTGGAATTATTAGGGGTTGTTTCTTGTATAAAGTCATTAATCTCGTGTACAAATTTGCAACGATTTCTATAAGTACATGAGCCGCGTTGTAAACCGTGACATTGGTCAATACCCGAAATGCTCATTATAATATTATTAGTACCCGGGTTTGTGGTGACAAGCACCATAGGTGAGGAGGGTGAGTTATTAAAAGAGGATGTAGCACTATATTTGTGTAGCATCTCATTCTCCTCAAGGAGCATCATAGAGCTTACCTTATCAAACGTGGGAAGCGTTTCCTGATGGTGAATGAAACGAGCAATCTCGGGGAATTTAATGTGACGGCCATTAGTTGCATATGTAACGAGGCTCGGGTCACTTACCTTGGAATCGGGATTAGCAAGACGATCGGCTTTGCCCTTTATTTCTTGAAAGTAATCGGTGACCGAGAGGTTACCAATCTTCATGTCGCGGATTTCATTATCGAGTTGAATAGCACAGGCATCTTTATTTTCGTGAAAGATGTTCTTGAGACATTCCCATTCTCCATGTGCGGCTGCACTATCGTCAATGAACATGTCAACAAGTTTGGGAGATATAGTAGAATACATACATATGACTACGAGAGAGTCATCAATGTCATGGTGTGGATCAATGGGAGCGGTGCTTGTGGATATATTGGTAGCTTCAACATGATGTTGAACATCATAGGTTTTGCAAAAAAATGTTTAAAAGTGCATCGAACAAATTATATTTTAGTTTGTCTAGAACAAAGGGGTGATGATACGCGTCTTGATACTAGCTATCGAATAAACTTTATCGATAGGATTTGGTAGGGATAACGGATCCTGTCATGATGCTATGACAAGAGGTATGTGGCTATTCGTTTTGGAAGGCAATAAGTGAAGCAGAGAAGATAAAAAAAAATGTGCAGTAAAGTGCGGCAGAAGGTGGAAAAGGGTTTAAAGTGCAGCAGAAGGTAGAGTCGTTACTAGGTTTGATACCATATTAGTTCTCATATCCTTAACAATAACGCAAACCATAGTTGTTAGGATCCCGATCCTGATCTTAGGATCTTACGATTTTACGATACTGCAAAGCAAAAACGATCCGGATTCTGCATAGGATCTTTGCAATCTTAAGATCTTATAGGATCTCCATCTTGACCATACGATCTTAAGATCTAATCCGATCCAATTTTACTTTTCACGGATTACAAACTAAAAAACTACAAATTTATGAGTTGTTTTTTTGTAGAATTTAAAAAACAACAGGTTAATCTTTTTAAACATTTCATAATCATAATTTAGGACAACATTTCTATGAAATATTCATAGTATTTTGTGTTTATAATGTATAATAATTTGTATATTTGTATGATATTACAAAACTATTAAGAAATAATATTAGAGTACGATCTTAAGATCCCGATACGATCTTACGATCATGATTTTACAAATACGAAAACGATCCTGGATAAGATATCGATCTTTAAAACCTTGATACAAACCAATGTATATATACAAACTGTTTCGGTTGTATGCCTGCGACTAATGGGCTAGGGCCCATGCTTAATATAAACTAGACTAAAGTCTAAATATACTAAACTAATATATTCAAGCCCATGGAAGGAAGAAGAATGATTTGGGCTAGACCTAGTATTCAAAACAATGACGAAACTCAATGGGTCGATATGTTGAACCAAGGCCAGGCATAGGTTACATGATTAGTGTAACATGTAATGTACATTTCGTGTCTTCAATTATTATCTTAAGATAAAACATTCGCAATACACAGTTTTGACCCTAAAAATATGTGACTATAAGACTGTGCAACACTAACACTCCATCTTATATTGGTTGAAACTATAGGTTAACAATTATTTTGAAACAAACTACGAAAAAATTGGAATAATTTTAGCACGGACATAAAAAAAATTATTCTGTTGATATGATTGTTATACTAACAATAAAAATGTAAAATGCTGTGGTGTTCATATTTAACGCACTAACTATAGAGAATCTTTTAAGGTATTTTAATAAATTTTATTAGTAGCTCGTTTGTCTATTTGGATACTTCTCTTACGTAACTAACATATGATTCATGAAGTTAAATGCAACGTTCGATACTTGGGTTTAAGCCACAAAACATAGGCATATATTGACTGTTGACAACCATGAGTCAATACTCCATACTACTCTTAACACAGTAACACAGCAGTAGAGTATGTGATTTGTTTATGAAGGCTACTAATTACTGACTTTTAAGTTCTAATAGAGTACTTAAATAAAATTAAAAAACGATTTTTGGTAGAGCAAGAACGATCAATTACCAACACCATAGTGTACCCAAGTGTCGAAGGTTTGAGATTATTTACTATGAGATTTAAGTTTAAACTCAACATGGAGGCACTTTTGGGTCAGCAATGCTCAAGTGCATACGTCCGCGTGAGACGAGAACGTATTGACTTCTGTGAAATATGTTTTTCGTTCGATTTCAACTTCCGATATTCACAAAATATACATGACCATTGCCTCAAATACGATAATTGGAAAATAGTCGTACACGGTCTAATATAGATCTTGGCTTAACTTTGCTCGTGAAACCAAACTTTTTTCTTTTAAGTCAACGCATTGCCTCCCTCGTCATTCACATTCCCATTTAGCTATAGAAAAACCATATCAAATAATTTCTTGGATTGTGTTTTACCCGGTGGGAAAAGTAACTTTATTAGAAAAGACTATGGAACATCCATCCAACAACAAAAAACCAAAAAAATATAAAAGTAGTTAGAAAAGCGAATAAATAAATCCTATTTAAAAGTCAATCTCCACAGCTACCTCTACATTAACACCCATATGGCCTATGGATATTAATACTGTAGCAATTAGCCATATAATATAGCAAACGACAACAACCACAACATCATATTTTGTTCCTATGTACATTGTCTTGAGTATCTATATTTGAATAAATCATCCCTTCATCATTCCCCCCAAATTCACAACAATGGATTTGATTTCAAAATCACCAAGAAAAACAATTGATCAGCTTCATTACATGTCCAAAAAATGGAAAGATCGTAGAAATGAACGTAGTCCTGAACATAACAAAGTTTGGGTCGAACCGAATAATAGGCAACGTAGAGTTGCTGTTGTTTATTATCTTACGCGTAACGGGCAACTCGAACATCCTCATTTTGTCGAGGTTACTCTTTCGTCTTCGGACGGTCTTTATCTTCGAGGTAATTCAACTTCAAATATTTAGCCTTGTCAGTTTCTTAGTTATGCTCCAATTTTTTAGATGAAGATCAGACAACTATAAGGAAAATAACATTTATGAACTTTGTTATGATTATTTTTTTTTAACTGGGTTGGTAAATTTTTTATTTTGAGCTTTGTTAGTATAAAGAAATTGTCTAACAAGTTATTAGCATTTTTTTTCAGCTATAAGTTGAAACTTAACTTTCTACAAACGTAGTGCTTGTAGCAAATTTATTCACAAATTTGCAATTTTAATAGTACTTGGTAATTCTGTGATGATTTTGTTAAAATGTAAACACAGTACTAACAAATTAGATAGGTGGTAACTGGTAAAGTAATTATTCTGATGTTAATTCTTTCAACTACAAACGGATGTTTAAGTTTGTTAGTAGTAATGTTTTGCGATTAATCATTTGAAATTTCGCTTTGATTTTAGATGTAATTGATCGCCTCAATGCTCTTCGAGGTAAAGGAATGGCTGCATTGTACTCATGGTCTTCGAAAAGGTAAGCATATGATTTTGATTAGTTTTTGTTTACAAAACATTGATAATGTCATTGTTGACCTATTTGTTTCCATTGTTCCAGGAGTTACAAAAACGGATTCGTGTGGCACGATTTATCCGAAAACGACTTCATTTACCCGGCACACGGCCAAGAGTACATTTTAAAAGGATCTGAACTCTTCAACAACCCGACCTCCTCACTCACTTCAAATTCCAACGAACCAATCACCCCAATCTCAAAAACCAAATCATGGACCACAATTGACTTGCACGAGTACAAAGTCTACTCCAACGACTCCTCGTCCTCTGTAGTCGGAGTTGCTGCAAATGCAGCAACTCAAACAGACAGCGCTCGCCACAACAGGCGAGCGCTCGTAATAAACCTCGATGAAAACGACCAACACAACGAGTCATTTTCGGAGACCAGCCGGAGCGAGATCTCACCTCCACCGTCGGATTCGAGCCCCGAAACACTAGAGTCGATGAAATCTGACGGTATAACGATCGTACGGTCAGAAATAGATGAAGTTAATCAAACGGTTGAAAATAAAACAAAAGCATCGTCCGTGCTAATGCAGCTGATCACGTGCGGTTCGATTTCCTTTAGGGATTGTGGACCGGGTGTGTATTTTAAACAAAACCCGGTTTTTAGTGAGGAGGGTGCAGGGGAAGGAAGTGGCGAAAATGGTGTCGTTTTGAGGAGGAAAAATATAAAAGGTAAAAAGGTGTTGGAGGATAAAGAGTATTTTAGTGGGAGTTTAATCGAGACAAAAAAGGATGAATTTCCTCAAGGTTTAAAAAGGTCTAATTCGTATAATGCAAATGGCTAAATCTGTGGTTCTTATTTTTATGAATTAATAACTAGTTTTGTACTTTATGTAGCGTTTGTCACTTTGTTGTAATTTAGTATTAGTATGATTTTTAGTTTTACTTCTAAATTTACTTTGCAGTTTTTGTTACTTGTAAAAGTTTGTTGATTATTGTTGCATAGAGTTTATGAATGCATTACTTTTAGCAATGTTATTGTTTGTTTTTTAGTAAAATTATCATGCCGAGTCTGGAAAACTTTTTTTTCTCATCAAAAGTCCTTACTTGCATGTTTTTCGTCACTCAATATCCCTTTGACCATTATTTCACAGTCAACTTCCGTTATATACTGTCGCGTTTATTATTAGTCTGAGGGCATAATGGACATTTCGTAAATTAGTTAGCGTTGAGTAAATGTAAACCACATCTACAACCTGACAAGCTAGTGTATCTTCTCGATTTCCGTTATATGCTATGCAGGCACCCCATGTAGGGGGGGAGTGGGATCCTCTCAAGTTGAGAGGATCAACTTGAGTCAAGTTGAGGCACTATAAGTCATTGGATCAAATCCAATGGCTCAAATCAAAAGAACTACTTTTGATTTGAACCATTAGATTTGATCCAATGGCTCATAGTGACTCAACTTGACTCAAGTTGATCCTCTCAACTTGAGAGGATCTCATTCCTGTAGGGGTGTTTGCATTTTTCTATAGTTCCCAATCATTGGGTTTCTTGATTTTCGTGCCAAAATACTATAAGGTGGGGAGGGGTGCTGTGTTGTGACTATTTTTTTTTTTTTTTTAGTTTACAACCTTTTTGTTTTACAAGTATTTTTTAAAAAGTTTTATAACTTTTTTTACAAGTTTTTTTTTTGTTTTACAACTATTAGTTTCAGTTTTATAAATTTAAAAAAAACGTAGTCGGAAAATTTTTGAGGCTCATATTCGAAGGTTGTAAAGTGAGATTTTATCTCACTTTACCGTCCATTCAGTTTCGGTTATCATCATCGCCTTGGAAAATTTTAAGGCTAAAAAATCATCATCGCCTCGGAAAATTTTAAGGCTCAAACTCGAAGGTTGCAAAGTGAGATTTGATCTCACTTTACCGTCCATTCGGTTTCGGTTATCATCATCGCCTCGAAAAATTTTAAGTCACAACTGCACAAAGTTACAAGTTCACAGGAACTGCACAAAGTCACAAGTTCACAGGAACTGCACAAGTCTCACAAGTCCAAAACTGCACAAGTCTCACAAGTCACTTGACTAACTGCACAAGTCACAAGCCTCACAAGTTCAACAAATTTCACAAGTTACACGTTTTCAACATGAATGTGGTAAGTAGGATTCCAAAACTGCAAAAGTTCACAAGAAAGTAATTAAGATTCCCAAAGGGGAGCTGCTATGTAGGCACTTCAGGCTTATAATGCCACAAGAAAGCAACAACACCAACAGCACCAACAAGAAAGCAACAACACAAACTAAAAACTAAAAACCTAAGCACCAACAAGAAAGCAACAACCAACAACACCAACAGCACCAACAAGAAAGCAGACAACACAAGTGGTCCACCACAACAAGCAACACCACCACAAGCAACAGCACCAACAAGCAACAACAACAAGCAAGCAACAACACCACAAACAACCATGTCTAGTTCACCATTTGACACACAAGAGGTAAGGCTCATATTATTAGCTCTTTATGAGATATAAACAATCATGTTGCCTGCAAATATGAATGTTGCAAAGTGAGATATAAACTCACTTTACCGTCCATTCATATTTGCCATGCCAAAACTCTTAAGTTTTTTTTTATATATATAAATCATCATTGCCTTTTTTTTTAAACCTATTTATTTCATTTAAAGTTGCAAAGTGAGATAAAACTGCTCACTTTGCCATCCAGTAATGAAAGTGCATAGGCATCCCAACAAGTTTCAACATGAAAAATCACCACAGCAAATAATCAGGTGACTCATTAGAGTATCACCTGCAAAACATCACCACAAAAAATAAGTCATTGCCACAGAAACAGTCTTTACCACAAGGATACCAAAAGTTTTCATTTTTTTTAGATCTAACAAGTCAACTTTTTTCAAGATCTAACAAGTTTTTAGTTTTAAAAAAAATCAGTCTTTACCAGATAAACAGTCTTTAGCACAAAGATCTTCATAAAATATTTCATCTTTTTTGAAGATCTAAAAGCTTGTCAGATCAAAAAAATAGTCAGCGAAACCAAACTACTCACAGAAACATCAACCACTTTAAATCTAACAAGTTTTTAGTTTTTAAAAAAAAATCAGTCTTTACCAGATAAAAAGATACCACAAGATCTTCAAAAAAGTTTTCATCTTTTTTGAAGATCTAAAAGTTTGTTTGATCTAAAAAATAGTCAACGAAACCAATGGACTCACAGAAACATCACCACCACAAAACAGATAACCTCACAGAAACATCAACAACTTTATATTTTTTTAGATCTAACAAGTTTTTAGTTTTAAAAAAAATCAGTCTTTACCAGATAAAAAGATACCACAAGATCTTCAAAAAAGTTTTCATCTTTTTTGAAGATCTAAAAGCTTGTTAGATCTAAAAAATAGTCAACGAAACCAAACTACTTCTCACAGAAACATCACCACCACTAAACAGATAACCTCACAGAAACATCAACCACTTTATATTTTTTTAGATCTAACAAGTTTTTAGTTTTAAAAAAAATCAGACTTTACCAGATAAAAAGATACCACAAGATATTTAAAAAAGTTTTCACCTTTTTTGAAGATCTAAAAAGTTTTCAAAATCTAAAAACTTGTTAGATCTAAAAAATAATCAACGAAACCAAAACATCACCACCACAGATACCACCAAAACATCACCACAACATCAGATACCACAACAGATACCACCAACCCACAACATCACCACAACATAACCACAAGATCTAACTAGTTTTTAGATCTAAAAAGTCTTATCAAAGACTTTTTTAATGAGAGAGAGAAACGACAGAGATTAGAGAGAGAGAGAGAGAGAGAGATACTAACAACTGTGTGAGATAGTGAGAGAGAAACACAGATAAACGAGAGAAAACGCGTACACCTCACCCACCACAAGAAACGAACGCGTAGACATCACCCACACCACACACGTATAAAACGTTAAAACGTTTTAACTTTCATAAAGTTTTTAAAAGTTTAATAAGTTTTAAAAGTTTAATAAGTTTTAAAAGTATTATAACTTTTTAAAAATAAAAGTATAATAAGTATTATAAGTTTTAAAAGTATTATAAGTTTTTTAAAATAAAAGTTATATTATATTAAAATAAAAGTTTTATTAAATTTAAAATAAAAGTTGTATTATAAGTTTTTTAAATGTAGTATTTTTTTTAAAGTTTTATAACAAGTTTTTTAAAAGTTGTATTAAAATTTCTACAAAAGTTGTATTAAAAGTTGTATTTTTTAAGTTTTATAAAAGTTTTACAAAAGTTTAATTAAAAGTTGTATTTTTTAAAAGTTTTATTAAAAGTTGTATTTATTATTTTTTAGGTGTTCCGTGATGAAGTCGTTTTAACTAATTGGGTGCAATCTACTGCTCAATCGAACGGTTTTCTTATTGTTAAAGGAAGAACTAAAACAGATAGGGGCTATAAGTACTCAATCGAATTTAAGTGTTCTAGACATGGGACGTCTGCACGTGAAGGTTTAGAAGATGAACTTCAACGGCAGACTGGTACCGCTAAAATTAATTGCCCATTCAGATTACTGGCGAAATATATAAAAGGTCGAACTGGTACCGCTAAAACCAATGTTGCAAAAATCGCGAATCGGTAGTCGGGCGGTCGACTACCCTGCAGCGAGTAATCGGTCAAGGCGGGATTAATTGGTGATTAATCGGATTGACATTTCCTGCAAGTTTTGGGTATTTCTGGAGACCAAACTAAAGATCTTAACTGATTCCAAGCCTACTATGTTTCCAAACCTCAATAAAAGGCTCCAATTCTGATTATAAGGCCCATTGTGCGTTATAAGTGAAATAAACGATCCCCATTGTGCGTCATAAGCGAAATTATTATTTTTTTAAAGTTGACCGATTCAGCCGATTCGGCCGATTTTTGCCAATTAGGCCGATTATTTACCGATTTGACCAATTTTTGGCCGATTTTTTTACATGGCCGATTTTTTGACCGATTTTCAAAATTCTACAAGGTGTATGGCCGATTATTGATTAATCGGCTGATTTTTACAACACTGGCTAAAACTAGTGGTTGGATCTTGAGGGTCAAGTGTCTGAGGCATAATCATGATTTTGTAGACTCGTTCCATGGTTTTTTACAGGCCATGCGATTAAAAGAAAGTGAGTTAGTTTTGGTGAAGCAATTGACAAAACATCAAGTAGCACCACGAATTATACTTTCTTCACAAAAAGAGAGCGATTCGGATAACGTGTCTAGCATTAAAACGATATATAATGCACAAAACAAGATACGCGGCGCCATTCGTGGTGATTTGACTCCGATACAACTCCTTTTAGTACATTTGAGGCTTTAAGGTTATACATACTACCCCAGGGTAAATGACCACACTAATGAGCTTGAGAAAATATTTTTTGTTCACCCGACGTCATATGCCCTGTGGACAACATTCCCGGAAATCATGCTGATTGACTCTACATACAACATCACGTTGTTTAAACTGCCATTCTTTATAATTGTTCGAGTTACTTCAACAAACAGAACATTCTCAATGGCGTTTAGTTTTTTGAACTGTGAAAAAGAGCCAAATTTCAAATGGGTGTTGGAATGTGTTAAGTTGGTGATAGAATAACAATATTACCAGCGGGTTATCGTCACCGACAGAGATTTAGCGTTGCTTGGGGCATGCAGAGCATAATTCCCAAACGCTAACAGATTACTCTGTCGATGGCATATCAATCAAAATGTGCTCAAACATTGCAGACACAAATTCGCTACGGAAGAGGTGTATGAGTCCGTTAGATGGACATGGGATTTTATGGTTAAAGCTCCGACCGAAGATGTGTTCACGCACTATTATCATCACCTACAGGATTTATTGGTCCAAAAACAGGGTACTTACCCATTAATACATTTTTTTATTATTATTCAATAAATAACTACTCGAATTGTTTTCTCACTTTATTAATTCATTGTTTTCTCAGATGTTTTGCGGTATTTTAATAACTGGCTGCAACATTACGACCGCATGTTTGTGTCGTACATTACCGATCAATATCGCAGCTTCGGCCAGACAACAACATGTAGAGTTGAGGGTCAACACGCGTTGTTGAAGTTATACTTGGGCTCCACACAGTCCAGCTTAGACACGTTATTGTGTTCGGTCGACAAGATTATAGCTGCGCTAGAAACTGCGATACGAGACTCTTTGAATACAAGCAAAATCAAGAAACTGCATTCGTGTAAGGGCACACTATTTAAAGGATTGCGGTATAATGTTTCAAGAGATGCTTTACTACTCATACTCGCCGAAAGTAAACGGGATGTGGACCCACATGAATGTGGTCCTCAGTTGCGGTTAGTTTATGGTTTACCATGCTATCACGAACTGTATTACCTTCAGATTCATGGTATGTATATTAAATTTATGCCTATCAAGTTATTCTCCCAGTTAATACCGATAATTTTAACTAGTCACTTTTTTCGAATACAGAATCGCCTATTCCGCTTAATGTTGTTGATAATTTTTGGAGAACACTAAGTGTTCCCTGGCCTAGAGTCCGAAATACTCATACGCCTGAAGAGCCTCAAGAGCCTGAAGAGTGTAGGATCGTGAATATTATGTTGTTTGATGATTCAGGTGGTCTAGGACAATGATTAAATAAGAAAGCCATTAGAGATAGATGAAGAGAGTTGAGAGGAGGTTCTTGAAAGAGAGTTGCTTTATGAAATGAAAGGTTTATTCAAAGAAGCCACAACCCTTCCATGGATGGAAGGGGTATTTATACTTACAAACAAAACGTCCTTCTATCGGACTGTGGATCAGGCATACAGTGGGTAAAGACCCGTCCTTCCTCCACGGTGTTGCACTACACTATTCTACGCTACAAATTAACTAAATAACTACTACATAACGTAAATAACTACAAATATATGAGCTAACATATGCTAGTCTATAATTGGGGTGACCGACACTTTAACATGGAATTTCCAATTCCTAACAATCTCCCCCTAAGGGAGGTCACCCCATGAAATACATTTTGCATCCTAGCATTCTTTCTTTGACATTGTTCTTGAGCTCGTAGACTTAAATTCTTCACTTTTGCAATCTTTGTGCTTTAGTAGCGATTCTTCAAAGTCCGCACTGATTTGTACTTTTAGTGGAGGCCTTTAACTGATCCACATCTTTGATGATCTTCGAGCTTTCTTTGAGATCATCAGCCACAGTAAGTCTCTGGATCACCCTTTATTGTGTTGCCAATATGTGAAGTTGTGACTTTCGGACCGACATGCTCACACTTTTGAATCATGACATCTTTCCATCAGAGTAGCGGAAGCCTTACTGGTTCATGATATTTGCAGCAGCGAAGCAGAAGCATAGTATGAAATATCATAGCCAGGTTATGTAGATATGCACCAGTCATGATTTCTTTAATTTAAGTGTGGATGTTGTGAGCATGCGGCTTTGGATTGACCACTCAATTCTGATCAGTTGCAACCGTCCAAATGTACCTGCAAACAACAGTTAGCAATAAAACATACGAAAGTGTCTTTGATCACTTTCGTTGAATTGAGGTACACGGCCCACGGTTCCCCGTTGATCAGTACACGTACTGCCTGTGATCAGGTACAATTCGAAGAATCTCCTTGACAGGGTTTCGTAGCTGTTCTAGCTGTTCTCAAACCGGAACGTCTCAAAGAAGACAACACGGAGTGAGTGAACCAGCGAATTGAGATTCACTGATTGATGAAAAATGATTTGAAAACAATCACGTATTGCTTAGGATAAAGAGTTTTGCAATACGACGAAGGTTTTATGAGAAAGATCAATTTTCAAACAAAATACTTTTTGTATTAGAGAATGAATACACATTCAATGTGCTAGAAAAGAAGAGATTCACACATCGAACGGTTTTTCTAAAAGTATTTTTCAATCAGAGATACTTTTTGTGTTTAAAACTGAATACACATTCGACGTGCTAGAGAAAAGAAGATTTGCACATCGAACGGTTTTTTCCAAAAGCATTCGTCAATTCCAATCCTGGACCAAGGTTGATTCACGAGTGAATCTCCCCATTATTTCTATCCAGTTGTCACAAGCTTGATCTTACGAGAAGATCTCACATGTCACCCACCAAGAGCTTGTTTGATGTTGGCTCTAGAAGGATTTCCATCTTCATTGTGAATATTTTTACATATCACTCAGATGTTCTGGCAATACCACAAGGATAATGCGTAGGACTCTTAATACATTCTTACTTTTCACATTGTGTGAAACAGCAAGTCTTCAAGAATATTGTCCTAACGAGATATTGTGGATGATGTCTTGGCTCTAGACTCAATTGTGCACATTTGGTTCCTGTGCCGGAGACTAGGGAGAGGGTCTCCTTCTTCAATATCAACAATCTCTAAGAGAAAGTCGATAGATAATGTCGGTTCCCCGTGAGAATGAAACAAGCCCTTTTAAGAGGAACTTGAGTAGCTTGGGAAGTTTAGTGCAGTGCGTCACTGGGTCCATGACGTCTTGTCTTCAATACCAGTGTTACCTTAGTAACAACCAGTAGCATATGTATTGAACCCGGTTTCTACCCTAAGGTTGAATTATTGGAGGGCTATTTCTTTTCACCCTTTTCATATTAATTTCTTTTTCATTCTTCAACCCCTTCAGTGCTTACCGAAACTTCATTACTATAACCTTGTTGGGTTTATTCCAGTACTAGCTCTGTCTCAGTCGGTACTCTTCCCATATTCTCATTTTTCTCCTTTTTTCAATATACCTAAGGACTTTACACTATCTAGTGGATTGTCCCTGGGTAGATCCCTCCGGCTCTGGCGGATCGTGGGAACAAATACCTAACCTAACCATCCTTATAACACCATGCATAAAGTAAATTGGTCGGTCTTTTGGTACAGTTCATTCTTCCTTGAAAACAATTGAAAAATCATTTGGAAAAACAATCAAGGTACTTGTGATACGAGATCAAAGCATTTTGTACCTTAATAGTTTTGATCATTTAGAAAACCTCCCCCTCAACATGTGCATATGATTAAGAAATTGTTTGGCACATGGAGACAAGAGGACTTTGAGATATTTTATTTGATAACTATTTTCATAGAAAAAGCCATTTGATTTTCTTGGTAAATTCTCCCCCTCAATATGTGCATAGGATATTTGAAATCATTTTATCACATAGAGGCAAGAGTTCATTTGAAGCACATCCACGAACACAAAAGCCATTTAGAAACCATTTGAAAACTCCGTTTGAAAACTCAATCAAGGTACTTTATGTTAAAACATAAAAGCATTTGCACCTCGATAGTTTCTTTTCTTTTAAAATGCTCCCCCTCAATATATGCTTCGAGATTCGAAAGCGTTTAGCACATATGAGAGAGCAGCCTGCACAACTGAATCAAAACGATCAACTTTTATCAAATTTCATTATTAAATCACAAATTCTCCCCCGATCAAAAATATCAAACCCTTTGAGATTTTGGATCCCAAGTGATTTAATAAGGTTTAGACAACATGGGAGAAAATGTGCCTGATTTAAAAACTCATCTTGTTTTTGGATAAATGCTCCTCCTCAACATGTGCATTATGTATATTGAAATCGTTTGGCACATGGAGGCAGGAGTGCCTTTAAAGGACTAAAACCAATTCCATTTAAAACAGATTTGAGATTTAAATCACGATCTCTACCCCGATTAGAAATATCAAACCATTTGAGATTTGTGATCCCAACTGATTTAAATCATTTAGAAAAATTTGGGGAAAGACGTGGCAAGATTTTATTTTGATGAATGACAGATAAGGAACAGATTAAGACATTAAAGATTGTTAGTGTCAGGTATGATTGTTTTAAGAGATCTTTAAGTAAAATAAAACAATTTCACAATCAAACAAGAATAGAAAAAATTTCATTTTGAGAGACCTTGATTCAAAAGAAAAATCATACCATGACATAACATTAAATCTTTAGATCACCACTTATTATCGTACAAAACGGACTTTTATGAAGAAATATTGTTTGAAAATATTATATTTTAAATCACTCTCCCCCTCAATCGATGACCGAAGTCGATAATTGAGAGACATAGGTTTTGATAAAAAGAAGTCCGGTGATTTTCAAAATTTAGTCCAATTTATTTTCAAAACAATATTTTTTCCATTTTCAAAAACAATATTATACAAAGTTTTAGAAAAATGGTATCATCACTATTATCCCTGCACAAAGATACGTTAGGTGGATGAGAAGCTTCCGTTTTTGTTGCTGTAGGGTTTGGACGAAAAACCATCTGCTGATGCAGTGAGACTTCTTCTTACGTTGCATTTTGAATGCCAACTGAGGTCAAATTAAGCTCCGTTTCTTCAATCACTTAGAAGAAAACCATCTGCTGATGCAGTGAGACCTCTTATGTTGCGTTTATGCCAACTCTCCATATAAGTCCAATTAAGCTCCGTTTCTTCATTTGTCAACCCAAGATATAGTTACCCTTTCCTTTCGGCATCCAATCATCTTCAATTGTGGGATCCGGATCGGGAACATTCTTTTATACCAATATACCTGCATATGTTAGTGAACACACATACAAATATATGGTGGTCGACATCACCCAAACAACAATCGACTAATAAAAGTCAATGCAACATATCAATCAGATCATATAAATGTATGGGAATAATGTGTTCATCAAACTCTAATCATCTAATCCTAGCAATCATATCCTAGGCACCTAGTCCTTCAACATAGGTTAACATCATTTTTAATTAAGCATATTAGGATAATTAAGAAAGCCCGTTAGATGATGTAGATTTGAAAAACGTTACCCCCTCAATCCATGACTCATTTTATGAAAAGTTTAAAAGCGCTGAAGTCATTGATTGAGTTTTCAATTTTACAAAAACTCTGAATCTGATTGTTTTTAAAGCAACTCATTCACCACCATTTTTGAAAACACCAAATATTTTTCTGAAGAATTTTAGACGGAAAAACATTTGTGTAGGAACAGCAGTCCTTCGACATACTTTCCTTGTTTTGTTTTTAGGATAAGTGCACGAAATATTTTGAAAATAGGTTTAGCGCAGCACTTTCCTTCCTTTAAAAGAACGGGTTGCTATCTGAAATGATAGCAAGCCATAGTTTAAGTACGGGTCACAGTCTGAAGTAACTGCAAGCCATTTTTGAAGCGCGGGTTACAGTCTGAGATAACTGTAAGCCATATTTTGAGACATGTTTAGAAAAGAATGTTTACACCTCCTGCTCGAACTTCATCTATGGTCCCGTGCCATTATTGAATGACATTTCTAAGACCGTAGATGTTATCGATACCAGAAGACATGTCTTGAGAAAACATATTTTTGGCATTTTTCAAAATTTCTGATTTTTATGGGTTTTTGTTGGTTTTATATTTTTCTATTTTCTTTTTCTTGGTTTTATATTTTTCTATTTTGTTTTTGATAAATATATACAAAGATAGAGAAGATGATATAGTAAAAGAAGATGATGATACGAGTACCGAGATAAGGATATCAAGCAGCCCCGTTGAAGAAGATAGACGTCATCATCTCTTAAACATTCACCACTAGAGCTTCCAAGACTCTTGAATCGAAGACAGAAATTGAGCCACTTGAAAGTAAGACTTTGGTAGCTTCCTCCCAAACCGAAAAGCCATTAGATGAGCAGATTCAAAGCTCTATTTCAAGCTTTCCTTAGCCAGGTGCACAAAGAAGCACACCATTATCATAAATCCCGCTGCTCCATTTAAGAACGATAATCAAGGTTCTCCGTTCGGGGTTATATCATCAACAAGAATAGCAACGTATCATCCCACTCATAAATAATCTTCTCAGATTTCATAACCACTGAAGTCTGACGCAATCCATTCCAAAAAAAGTGTCAAGAAACCACTTCCCCCGAGTAGTTGAATTGATGCAGCCCGTCTCTTAGAATAGAGCTCAAGAGCCCGAATACACAAGTAGATTTCCAAAGAATAAATGATACAACCACCCAATGCACATTTATCTTTCCTGATGATTGTGTATAAGGCTCAAGAACCCGAAGTACTCAAATGCCTCCTCACTTGTGTGCCTCTTTTATCTTCAGAAACTTTATATTACATCACTTCCCCCACGTCGTTGGAATAATAACACTAAAAGCCTTGATGATTAAAACCTTGAGTTTCTCTGCGATCATGACATTTGTTTTCCCGGGATATCTTCAATCACTTTGAAGTATTAAATTCATCAAGTTTACTCGCCATGAGTCAAACCTTGAGTTTCTCTGCGGTAATAATATTTGTCTTCCCGGGATATCTTCAATCACTTAGAAGAATTAAGTTCATCAAGTTTACTCGCTTTGTGTTTAGATGTGTGTCTCCTTTCCCCTTGCTAGTTTAGACACTTCAGAATCAGCAACATTGTATAAGCCCAAATACTTGAAATCTTTATGAGAAGAACACTTGAACTCTTGTGAGAATCAACTTGCTGAAGACTCTCTCTGACTATTTTTATCAACCCTTATGTAGACAATTTGAAGTGACCACTGAAGAAGAAAACCCGATATACCATACTTGAAACTGAAGTCAACTTCCCCACATTTGTATCTTAAGCTTGCACCTAATGATGGAAGAACGGTGTAGAGAATTTATGCTTCAAGCAAATCTCTAAGTACTCACTACCCAAACAAAGTATGAGACATTAACACCTCTTGCGATTATCCACACCGTCATATGCGTGTGACACTGAGTAAAACAAAGTAACTCCTAATAGTGATAGTTAACCAGGTCTTCAACCATCCACCTCGACTGCTGGCAACTAGATAAACCAAGTCTTCAACTCAAATTCTTAAGCCCGAGCAAGTTATCAAATAAGAACACGCCTTTGTGAAAGTCAACTTCAATCTCAAATAAGTGATAAATGATTAACTTCGAAGTAATCAACTTGTGTCAACTGTCCAACACGTGAATAAATGTACAACCGGATGTACATTGACCCACTTAATGAACCGGAACAAATGATTCCTCAACATCAATTCCATCTTCCTAAAGATATACATATTGAGACTGATCTGGAAGATTCACCAATAATGTCTTCAAGCGGATGAGGAAGTCATTTTCCTTAATGTTCATGTGGTTGATTTACAGAGTGCACAATAATCTGTGAAGATTTGGTAAAGGAATACCAAAGAGCGGATCATTTTTCATGAACAATAATCCGTGAAGATTTGGCAAAGGAATACCAAAGAGCGGATTATTATTCAATAGTGCAACTGTAATATTACAATAGTCAATATCAACATCTCGAGGAGTCACTGCTAAAGAATATAAGCAAGTCTAATTGGAGATTGAATCTGACTTATAACTCTCTCCCAATTAGTGCTCTCCCCTAAACCGACAATCTGTTTGATAAATGCCCAGATTAAGAAGAAGTCTTTAGATCGTTAAATGCAACTCGTCTTTAGTCTTCTAACATGTAGCAGAAAATGTAGAACAGACTGTAGACTCGACCTTCTTCAAGATTGTGCAGTTGGGGAATAGATAGTTAACATCTTCAACTCACACCAAAAAGCATCCCACCAAAAAGCATCCCAATTAACTTACATCTTGCAAATCCCCTTAACTAAAATCCCTCCCAATCAAACAAGAACAGAAAGATGTTCATTAAGTAAATCAGCAATCAGGCCGCAACGAACACACAAAATGGTAACACCAAACTACCAATCACATCAAACAAGAACAGAGAGATTGTTCGGAATCATCATGTTGATGTATACGTGAAGCATTAACCGGAAGCACTTTGTCGATAACCTCATCAATCCGAGTGAAGATGTCAACCAACGGCTCTTAGAAGAGAAAAACTCCATGTGAAGATGACCCGATAAGAAGAAGCTCGGTTCTTACATGAGTTTAGAGCCGTATGACCATTTATATTCTCAAATATCAATCAACAATGCAAAAAATTCACACTTCTTCTCCCCCTCAAGAATTGCATACGGAGATGCCATTCTTGACTAAATAAGTGAAATCATCCAAAAGTATTCTATTCACACTTCTCCCCCGCAAAATTAGCACATGATTTCGCCATCGTCATTATAGTTGAGCAAGTGGAATAAGAAAAACAATCAATGGTAGCCCGGTTCACTTGATGACTGAAGCGCATGGAAAAAGTATGAAGCATGTTGATGAGAATGGTCATTAATAAGAAGATTTCTCTTCTTTCAGAAGATAAAGCGCACTGACACGTACACTTTTCTTTTCTTTGGAAAACGAGGTTTGAACTGAAGTATTCAAACGTCATTATGTTGAAGTACGAGGCCTGAACTGATGTGAACAGACGTCATTATCTCTCTCTTTTCATCCTCTTTTGGCAAACTTATAATCAACCCCATTATCATTCAGTAGGCTCTTTGTAGTGACATCTTATGGAGAAAATCCAATATGATGAATTTGACCCTGAAGTAAACTAACCCGAACTCGTGACTTAAACTTGCACATATGTAACAAAGAGCGGTGCCGATTTCCATTAGCATCTCTAAGTACTCTCTATGTACTCTATACTCTTCAACCAACCAACCATCAAGTATAAGACGTACATTACCTCTTGAAAATCCACAATTGAATGTGACACTGAGCACTACAACGTAACTCCTTAAAGTGATAGTTATTTTGTAGTGGTATGAGCCCAATTCCCCCAAGTGGTAAAAGAAAAGGTAAAAGACACCCAACAATAACTAGATTTCCAAGTCTTCGTTTTTAATAATAAGCTCGAACAAGGATCATGAAGAATCTTCATCCAACCATCCCCGATACCTTCAGATACTAAGTACACTCGCCCGTGATATTTCACTTCAACCTCAAATAAACAATAGTTAATTAACTCCATTGTCACATCTTCTGATTAAAAGCTCAATTCTAGTCTCCTTTGACGTTTAAAGTGAACTATGATAATGGTTTTCATTCCGACCATGGTTAAAAGCACAGAACCCCGTAAAACCAAGCAATAACCAAACTGCCATGACGAATATCCAAACACACATCCAATTTATGAAGTACACCCTTTTATCCCTTCTTCGAAACAGAACCCGTAACACCAGCATCAGAAGACCCCGAGATACGCTTTCCTTTCTCCAAGATGGTTCCATCATAACGGGATTTTACAATTCTATAGTTTAAACCGAGAAATAGTTTCTTTCGCGGGATTTTACAAAACCAAGAATAAACCGTATGATAGTTCCGAAAATGCACTTCACAATTACCAGGATGTTTCCATTATCACGGGATTTTACAAGTCCATGATTTAAACCGAGAAATAGATTCTTTCGCGGGATTTTACAAAATCAAGACAAAACCGTAAACAATGTCAGTTTGAATGAGTTATGACAACCTTGGTTTCGGTGAATATCTGTTTTAGGAGAACATGCAGCGATTTATCAACGGTTCATTATCCAACATCAACAATATCATCAACCATCCAATTAAACACTTTGGTAAATACAACAATCACGCATTCTGTCGGCTATTGTAGTGACCACATGGAGAAATAGATCTGATGTACCAAACTTGATCATGAAGTGAAATTCCCCAGATTTGTTACTTAAACTTGTACTAATCCTTGTGAAGAAGAAACGATGTACCCAATGTACAAAACCTCTTGACATTCTCAACTGAGTGAGACACCGAATTGATAGTTACGTTGTGGGTTAATCGAGAAA
This sequence comes from Chrysanthemum seticuspe, assembly GCA_019973895.1. Lineage (NCBI taxonomy): Eukaryota > Viridiplantae > Streptophyta > Magnoliopsida > Asterales > Asteraceae > Chrysanthemum > Chrysanthemum seticuspe. The sequence goes on along the minus strand of BPTQ01000005.1, from coordinate 139,262,834 downwards.
AAATCACAACAGTAATTAAATAGCCAAGTCTTTATCACACTCTGTAAATGTTCAAACAATTCATCTTCGCGGAAGGGTAGGAAGAAAGAAGACGAAATAAGTAAACGCGCCTGGAAAAACGTAACTTCAATTCCAAATAAGAAATACCGTACAAACAACCCCGTAGTCAACCATTTCCAATAAGCACATCAAGCCGTGACATACTATTCTTCGTGAAAATGTATACACCAAAGTGCCAAACTTCATAACCCATTGAAGCACACCAAATCTCATCATCATCCTTTTAACTCGCATGTCTCAAATAATTAACCGGCCTGAATAGACAATTTCATTTTGATCCGGTTCAAACAGTACGTGACATATTACCAGGATCAAAATAAATTAGCAACCTAAATTCACATCCAAGATTTGTATATCTATTGGGCCCAATCCAATTATCATGCTTGACCAATCCACAAAATACAATCAATACAAGGCCCAATCACTTTGCAAATCATCACTAAATCCGTCAAACCCGAATAATAGGTAACGAGACCTCTCGGTAGTCACATTAGATAAGCGATGCAAATTCAAGCCGTGAAGCATAACCTTGAAAATATAGTAATCAACATATAACACTTACACTTAATACAATGCAACTTTTGATATATCATAGTAGCAGTCACACGAATTCATGACCAGTTACACGAGGCCCACCTGTGAAGACTACATTTAAACGGATCAAAGGCCCATGTTACCACCTCCCGGCCCATCCAGACTTAATCCCTGATCCAATAAGATGCAACCCTAATATTTGGGTATAAATGACACACTTCTAACATATGATCTTACCCTAATGAAAATAACATTCGCCCCCTAATTTTCCTCAACACCTAAAACGCATTTCAGTCAACCCCATCTCATCTCACTTATCTTACAAGTACACTACTCCGTTGATGATCTGACATGCTCGCCACTGGGATGGAAGAGCTGCGGACATGGTTCCAGGTTAAGGTAGGTTACTAATTGAATGATATTTCCATTTAAATTAGATAAACCGATTGAATGAAAGATGAATTAACATCACTTGTTAAATTCATTTCATTGATCGAACATATAATAGAAGTATTGACTTTGAACACTGGTCGATGATGACAAAATTTTGTGAATACGACTCTTGGAAGTCTTGATGTTACAATAGGTCACACGAAAAAAATTGATCTGAGGTCACATTAGTTTTCACTGAGATGTATCTCACTCGCCAACCCTGAATCATTACTTACTCAGCTTATATCTTAAGAACGAACCAAAGAAAAGAGCTAACATCCTTGTTAGAATCTTTAACTTTTTAGATTCGGATAGTAATAAGATGGATCTGTGAAGAGAATATGTTGTGAGAAAGCCTTCAATGGTTTTATAATAATCACTAGAGAACACAACATAAATCTGAGATTCTTTCCTTAATCTGTTGGGATAGATATGGTTGAATGTAGATGATTTTGAGACTTGTATGATGTAGATTGAGTCTTGTGGTTGAATAAATAGATTGATAGTGTAAACCAGATTATGTGTGAGTCTTGAATGTAAATTGTAGATGAAACGTGTTGGCATAAGGTTTAGAGGTCATGTGGTCATTTAATCTTCTTCCTTTCTATAGTAACAAGTCGCTAGCAAAAGACATGACCCAACTCGCTAACCCAACTCGCATTTGACCCTAATCTTGTGACCCAACTCGCTTTATAAACATTAGTACTCAACTCGCATCTGGTTTTCTGAGTCAACTCGCTTAATGTTCATTGTAGCTGGACAGCATGACAGCAACTCGCTTTGACATTATTAAGCAACTCGCTAAAGAGCAAGTGCAACACGCATCATACCAACTCGCATTGTCCAAAAGACAACTCGCATTCAATAATGCGAGTCCACAACACGCTCATAAGATCATCACAACTCGCTTATGAGACATTGAATCTGGACAAGTTAAACAACTCGCATATGGACCATTCAACTCGCATGTATGAATTAGACTAACTCGCACATGAGAACACAGTAGCAGCAAACCAGAATTTGTTAAAAGCTCATGAACACCAACATTATCCAACTGTTAATAGATGAACCAACATAAAACCAGTTTTCAAAAAGACATCAAACCATGTAATAACCACTTAAAAACAGCTTATAACAACATAAGCATAAGCAGAACTTGAAATATAACATGTAGAAAATCTGTTTTGACCATTAAAGCACAGTTATATGCCAGACTCAATCAACCAAGAACACCGAATAGTAAAACAACATCAATAACCATTAAAACAACATCAAACCAAATCAAACCACATCCAAAACAACACAAACCGCGTCAAATAATGAGCAAACCGCATAAAACCATGAAATAAACCGCGAGAATCAAAAAAAACAACAGAACCTGGGCTCTGATGCCAATTGTAGGATCGTGAATATTATGTTGTTTGATGATTCAGGTGGTGTAGGACAATGATTAAATAAGAAAGCCATAGATGAAGAGAGTTGAGAGGAGGTTCTTGAAAGAGAGTTGCTTTATGAAATGAAAGGTTTATTCAAAGAAGCCACACCCCGTCCATGGATGGAAGGGGTATTTATACTTACAAACAAAACGTCCTCCTATCGGACTGTGGATCAGGCATACAGTGGGTAAAGACCCGTCCTTCCTCCACGGTGTTGTACTACACTATTCTACGCTACAAATTAACTAAATAACTACTACATAACGTAAATAACTACAAATCTACGAGCTAACATATGCTAGTTTATAATTGGGGTGACCGACACTTTAACATGGAATTTCCAATTCCTAACAAAGAGCCTCAATATCTTTCTTGTCAAGATGACGTAGAAAAATTCCAAAATGTTTTTACCAAAGCATCGTCGTTTGTCAAGAAAAATATGTTAAACATGCTCAGAGGTATATACGCTCCTGAATCTGTGGAAACCCGTCAACCTGCTGTTAAAGAAAGTACTCGTGGACGTCTGAGCGCAAAGGACAAAAAATCCAAGGCTAAACAAAATATCCCAGATTTGAACAAAGAACCCCCAACAGGGCACCGCAGAAGCTATAGAAAACCTAAAAAATTCTGAGACTTAAATGAAGAAACTGCGAGACATAGTTCATACGTGGGAGAGCCTTCTAACGTCCCAGACTTGAACGAAGCACCTAGCGAGGGTGATTTAAGACACGAGTTATACATTCCAGATGACGGTAGCGAATGTTTATGGCTCTAATTCCACCTCTTTTCCGACGGTGGATCCTAGGGATTGTTAACGTGGAAGGTGATGGAAATTGTGGGTATCGAGCTCTTGGCGTAGGTCTTGGTCATCCCGAAGGGATATGGCCCAGACTTCGAACTATTGTCAGATAAGAGGTCGACAATCACCGAGAACTTTACATGCAAATGTGGGGGACTTTTTTTACACATATGGTCAACTCGCTGAATTGGTTTGAATCAGGTCCAGCACCCCACGATTACTGGATGATTATGCCAGACACGGGAGTGGCTATTGCTACAGCTTTTAACCGTCCAATTGTATGCATATCCAATTCACAATCTACTACGTGTCTTCCGCTTAGGTCAGGTCCAGAGACATCACAACTATTGTCCCCCGTTGTGATTCTTCGTGTGATGGAAGACCATGCTGCTCACTACGTTCATGCGGTTTTGGATGAAAAGTCACCACTCCCGGTCACTCATCCACAATGGAGATGGTTCAGAAATGACTTGGCCGCGGGATGGGCACATCTGTTTGCTGAACGACAAAGCATGTTTAGAAGGACGTAGTATAGACATATGTTGCAAACAATTACTGATTTATAGAAAACGATTACTGATTTGTATTGTAAATGACAAAACATGTATAGACGATTACTGGTTTATATTGTAAATGACAAAACATGTATAGACGATTACGGATTACTGATTTATAGTAAACGATTACTGATTTATAGTAAACGACTCCTCATCTTTTGTTACAGATTTCTGCTCCTGATCCGGTTCTTCCTCATCTTTTGTTACAGGAATCGGATGATATTCAGTGGAGGGACATTCAGTGTGTCAGCAATACACCCGCTCGTGTTGAGAGTCCAGATTATGTGCCTTCTTCTCCATCTTATGTGCCTCCCTCTCCAGCTATATCTCCAGCTGCAGATGAGGAGAATTTTATACACCGTCCTCCGGTTCTTCCTCATCTTTTGTTACAGCCGTCTCGCGTTGACGAGTACGAGCGAGAGATTGCCGGATTGAGGAGACGCATTTCAGAGTTAGAGTTTCGTGTGGGACAGATGGCAGCATCATTGGAGCGACTACGCCTCGAGCGTGATTGATCTTAGTTTCTAGTTATATTGTGATTTTGTGAACCATGTATCAACTATTAATCTATAACAAGATTAGTTATTTATGTATTCGAAGCTTCTAATTTTGTGAACCATGATATTACTGATTTATGTTGTAAATAATTATACAAATTCTTTTGGCCAGATGCAACAAGAAAATCCTTTCTTGTGTCGTTGTCGACGGGGACTTATAATTGAAAGAACATCCCAAAAGCCCAAAAGTTGTGGTCAGAAGTATTATGCATGTCCTTTATCAAAGGTAAATAACTAAACGTTTGCGTATTTACGTAAATATATCAATAACTTGTTTGTTAAGAATACATTTCTTATAATTGTTTCACCATGTAACAGCCAGGGACTTAAGACTATGGGTGTCGATAATTTATGTGGAAAGATGTATTTCAACAGAAGTACTTTGGCCAAGGCTCTTCTTCAACGCAGTGCTTAAACTGCGAAACTAAAGATAACACGATCAACATGCTATTGGCTCAAAATAATTTGTTGAAGGCAAGAATAAAGACGTTGGAGGCATCACTGGAATTGGCCAGAAATCCAGTTGATCACGCATGTCAGTCGAGTGGAATACTCTATGAGCTTATAGATGACATTAATAATCTTCATGTGGAGTAGATTTCGTTGTAATAGTAGTAACATTTGTTGTTGTACTTGTTTAATGTTTTAATGTCTAATGTTTTATTGTTATTGTTTAATTAAATGGAAACAAATACACAATTAAAAAAACATAACGTAAAAAACTACACAAATAAATATACTCTATATATAAAAATACTACACAAATAAATACACTATACATATTAAAACACTACATAATTTAAACAAATAAATACACTACACAAATTAACTCTACACAATTTAAACAAATAAATACACAAAAAAAAAAAAAAAAAAAAAAAAAAGCCAATCATTGGGTCGTACGGATCAGGGGGCCCACCCTATGGGGTGCATGGGAAGCAAAAATTGGGGTGCTTGTGTAGATTGTCCCAATTTAGTATTAGTATGATTTTTAGTTTTACTTCTACTTTTACTTTGCAGTTTTTGTTACTCGTAAAAGTTTGTTGACTATTGTTGCATAGAGTTTATGAATGCATTACTTTTAGCAGTATTATTGTTTGTTTTTTAGAGTGAAATTTTGAACTTGTATAAAATTATCATGCCGAGTCTGGAAAACTCTTTTTTGTCATCAAAAGTCCTTACTTGCATGTTTTTCGTCACCCAATGTCCCTTTGACCATTATTCCACAGTCAACTTCCGTTATATACTGTCGCGTTTATTTTTAGTCTGAGGGCATAATGGACATTTCGTAAATTAATTAGCGTTGAGTACATGTAAACCACATCTACAACCTGACAAGCTAGTGTATCTTCTCCCCTATTAATAGTCACCCCTTCTTATCACCACTCATCCCTAAATTTTTCTCGCTAGAAAAATCTTATCTTTTTACCTTTTCTTATCATCAAATCTGAATATAGTTCGTTGCAGTTGCTCGAGACTAGCCGTTGTAAAAACTTGATGGAACAATGTGAACCCCCGAATGTAGATTCTAGCGTGTCCACGACAGGTTATAACATTTTTTTATGTTTAACTTGTAAGTTTCCTGTTCTTTAATGGGTTTTTGTAAATAGTAACAATGATGGTTTAAGTTTCTGTGTAAATTTTAAGTGGTAAGTTTTATGTACAATAATAATGGTGGTTATCCTTAGTTGCTAACTATTCATTTCACGTTTAGGGTTCAACCTGTCAATTCCTTGAGTGGTACGATCCACCCATGTGTCTAAGATCCAAGGTTGTGATACTTTTTTTGTAGAGGAACATTCACCACCTAGAGTCGGCATTACAACAATGCTAAGCCGACTTTATTGCTGAGGCAGATCGAGCCGTAAGCTCGACTAACGAGCATGTGGCTGCTCGCCAAGCCTGCTAAGTTGACCTCCTTCTTGAGAAGGAGAAAGTTTGTAGGTTGAAGAACTTGTATGTTTTCTCTTGTATTGTTATCATCAGTATTTTGTATGGTTTATCTAGTGGGTATAGAAACTCACTTTTTTGCATTTTGGGTTGTAGATGGTAAGGCTTGTGTAGGAAGATGTATGTGCCTTAGGGCTGACTAGTAATACCTTTTGGTTGACTATTATCTACTGTAATCCTTTTTAGTTAGGCCCTTGTACAGTTGTTTTATTATCTATTTTTTTTAGTTTGGTCCCAGCTGTACAATTGTACTAGTTTGGTCCTTGTACATAAATGTGTTAAATACATCCGTAAATAATGTAACATGATCAAAGTCAAAATACATATCAAAATAAGATACATAGAAAATGCAAGTGGATGCGTAAATAGACTAACATAAGGATGATTTCATAGATAATGCAAATGGATATATTTTCAAATGCATAAAATTTGTTAGTCTATAAAGTACACAAACACACATTATTTAAAAATTACTAATATTGTCTAGGAAATGCATATTAGATTAAAAACATTGTCTTTGAAATACTTCACACATATGGCCTATGGTGAGGCCATTCTTGTAACACCCCTAGTTTCGGATAGCAGCGGAAGCTAAACGAGGGTATTACTTCACAACACAACAATCATGAATTATAAAAACGACTCTAAATGAGACGTTTTTGAAAAGTTTCCATTTGATAACAATAATATCAGAGTTACAATCAAAAGAGGTCCCAAGTACAAGATACATAAATGTTTTAAAAGTATTATCGAATGGTTGAGTCTTCAAAATATGCCAAAAGACTCTAAAGCTCCAATCTCTAGCTATCGCCTTACGGACCTGAGATAAAACATGCTAAAAGGTCAACACAAAGGTTGAGTGATATTCATCGGTTTATAAATAAATAGTGGACCACAAAATTTCAAGTTTAAGAGACAATTGCGTAACCCACAATAGTTATAAAACAATTATTATGGCACTAAGCTCATGACTTAAAACGTTAAATGAGGGTATCAAAACAATGATATAATAATAATTTTCCTGGTAGGTAATTTTTCGTATACCTAGTATCTCAAATATAGTGCGTCTGTTATCTATCCAATTAACACAAACGGGATTCGTCAATCTCAATAGGCCTATTCACAATATTCGCGTTTACATAAAGTAATTAATGGTCATGATGTTTGGGACTTTCTGGCAATAGTGGTACTTAAGCAATAATACTTTCAGATAAGCATACAGTTTTAAATCACTTGTGTCCATAGTAAAAAGTACTAGCATGTATCTCCCTCAAGAAGTTTATAAAATAGTTAATCGAGTAAAATTGGCGCTATGAACTCACATAAAGTATTCAAAGTACACGTGAAAGTGTAAAGTAATGAAATCAACCAGGAATCCTAACGCGACCTAGAAATATAAGTCGTTTTAGGAAAATGTAACACGTACTACATGCTTATAAATTTTATGAAGTTTAGCAAATTTATATACTTTTAGTGAGGTTTTAAAATGTTATGAAAGTTGGTCATTTAATAAGTATATTTCAGAACGCGTTTTAGTTACTTAGAAACCCTAGAAATTTTAAAGCACGTAAGTCATGTTTAACACGTCTTGGAAAGTGTGTATCTAACTCGTTTTAAGTCCGTTTTTCCTTGTTAAACTTTCAAAACCTAGATACACGTGTCTATTTTAATTATTTCAAAGTTCCAGTTTGAGAAAATATGTTCCAAGTGTCAGTTTCCATTAAAACAAAAACTATGATAGCGATGACTCATTTTAAGAAAAAACTTTCAATAAATCAGGTCATTGCTCGCTTATTTTCCAAAGAAGGTAATTATTTCAAAAGGCTTAGGTTTATTTTTTTTAGTATATTTTCCAAAAATGGTAGCCTCTCGGCTTGGTTCTCTACCAATAGTCATATGGAGTTAAAAACGAAACAAGGTACCAAAGCTGTTATAAGAAATCTAAACTTGCGGTTCTGAGGCCTTAGCTCCTTCGATATTTATCGTTAGGTTTTGAACTTACTGTCCGTGGAAAGGTATAAGAGTCCTTTAAAATGTATTAACTAGTGCAAAAGCACAAAATGGCCTTAGATTAGGTATTTTTACACAAACATCTAGATTACAAATTTTATTGTCAATTTTGAGCAACTTTATTGTACGATTTTTAAAAAATATCAAATCAAATCTAATGACCACGAAATTTGGTAGAGATCTACCTAAGACATGTATATAGGTCAATAAAAATTGAAAAGGTCCATAGTGATGTCTAGGTATGGTTTCTATATCGACTTTTGTGACTAAAATCTGGGACATCAACATTTTTAACATAAACTAGTTTATATCAAACTTCCTCAACATTACAAGCATATATAAGTGATAAAATAATTATGAAATGCATAGATAAGTAATATAATGATTTTTAGACGAATGTTTGAAGCTTACAACAAGTTGGTGAAAGATTGACAAAGAACACAAGGAAATTTAAGTATAAACCCAGCTAAGCTTCCAAAAACCCAAGTCTTAGTACCCTTAAACAATAAGCTATTAAATAAGCTACCAAATAAGCAATTACTAAAGCATATACACACTTATATTCTTATGTTTCTAACGTGGCTTCAAGGGGGGACAAAAGAATTTGTGTTGTTTTGAATTTGCGAAATGAGAAGAGTAGTAGTGATATTATATAAGAAAGAAAAGTAACTAGTTACTAAAAAACTATCTAGTAGACAACTTGCAAGACAACATTAATGTGAGACTTTATTGAGGAGTGGTTTTGGCGTAGGTAAGTAAGCAAAGAAAATAAAATTTGACTTGGTTTGAAAACATCTTGTTAAATATACAAGATTTTGGGACACGACTTTAGTAAATAAGATATGTTACGGATATTTTGTGTAAATAAAATAAGGGCAGATTTTTGTTTTGAAAAATAGGGTGGAATGAGTAAAATTTGATGATGTATAAGTATTTAAGGTATTGGTAAAGGTGGTGCGGGTATTGGGTATTGTTGTTTCCATTAACTTTGTTAGAATTAATTAAAAGTTAATCTATCCAAGCTGCACGACTTAGTAATGTTATGAGAAATTCTTCGTTAAATTTTAAACGTAAAGTAGAATACACAGTTTTTCAAAGTTTAATTCTATTTGCAATTAACAAAGAATTATACCTAAATGTTTGCGGAACAACATTTGGGATTGAATGACAAGTATGGTAATTCTCCTCTCTAAACTTAAGCGAAGCTTAAGTACACTATGCTAACCAACTAAGATATTCTCAGGGACTTAGTTGTATTTGGAAGAGAGAAATGTGTTTGTGAATGTCAACGCATTAAGTGCACAAACTTGTCTACCTTTATACTCCTACTTATGATTCTATCTCAATAATGTGGCACTGATTTTGTGACATGTAGGGTTTGTGATAACTCTTGTAAATAAAGTTTGGGATTAAAAAAGAAGCAGTCGTATATAGATGTATATGGGGCGGGAAGATGGATGGCAGACCGACTAATTAATGTGACTATTAATCAAAATTTATGAAATGGCCATTATGCCCCAAACTAAAAACAAATGCAGCAATACATAACGGAGGTTGACCGAGGGATAACGGTCAAAGGGACTTTGGGTGATGAAAAACATGAAAGTTGGACCTCTGGTGACAAAAAAAAATTATAAACTTAGCATGATGGTTTTGTACAATTTCAGGAACGAACGGTATATTTTACTTTTTTTTTGTTATTAACATCATTGAATAAATTAAGGAAGAAGGGTTTGATTTTAGTTTTACAGCAACGTTAAACGGTATCAATACAAAATAATATAACTTTTCCTTAAAAAGATGGCTTTGAAATGAGTTGTAAAAGAGATCAAAATTTGAGCCTTTGTAAGTTAAAAAGTTGTGATAGTATATTTCAGTTTCACCATGATTTTTAGTTGAAATCTTTGACATCCGTCCCTTGCGGCTAAATGTTATATGAGTATTCAAAGACCCAAAATCATGTTAGATTTAATTGCATATTTAGTAGTTAAACATGTATTAATTAATATTGAATAAAACGTTGGATTGAATATCCTAACATAAATTCACTCCTTCTTTTTATTAATAACTTGATGCTGTCTTTGCACACAAATCAACTTTCGTGTTAAAGAGTGTTTACGAAATAAAGTTGTAATTTATATTTAACAAAAGTTGACAAAAAGCATTAACATGTATTTGATTGAAAGAAATGATACATGGACTTAAACTTATAACTAAACTTACATTTAAAACTATTTGACATCATCCTTATATATTGTAAAAGAAGTGGGTTTTTGTCTGCAGCCATCAAGACGCTGACACATAATTTTAAATTTAAGTTTAGGCCTAAGTTTATGTCCATGTATCATTTAAATGAAATTTGAACTTTGTTGTACAAAGTTATGCGTATCCCTTACTTTTTTGTACAAATATTCGATGTTCAGAAAATATTATCTGATTCTCTTACAAAAGAATCCGGTTTTTACCCGCAGTCAACAGTATTTCAATTGCATCTTTTGGGTGTACACTTTCCATTCCATAAACATCCCAATTTGAATTGATATTTCAATTGTTCGAAACAAAATTGATATTTCAAGATATCGTATTTTATCAATTATCACACACTCATTGTCAGATTCATCATTGATATTTCAAGATATTCACTTACGTAAAGAATCTTTCACCAAACAGCTATAGTACTATAATGAATTTGCTATACACAATTATGTGGATATTATTTAAGGATATCAAATATACAAAAATGACAATTAGTGAAATTTGTCGCTTGGTGGATTAAGGTTATCCCAATCAAGGTTAATGTTCATGTTTGGAGGGTTTGCTTGGACAAATTACCTTATAGATTAAACGAGTGTGGAAACTCGCGCGATGCAGCGGGATTGGCTTCAAAGGACTTACTTTGCAGCGACACTTAAACCTTAGGGACTATTTTTGCCAAGTTGTGAAACTTTGCATTTAATGTTTGGACTTACTTTGCAACGACGCTTAGACCTCAAGGACTGTTTTTGCCAAGTTGTGAAACTTTGCATTTAATGTTTGGACTTACTTTGCAGCGCCACTTAAACCTCAGGGACAATTTCTGCCAAGTTGTGAAAGTTGGCAATTAATGCACTTGCTTTTGATGCACTTGCTTTTGCATACAAATATGTACGCTATTTAGTATATATAATAATATATTGCTTAGAAGAATTGATATCCCATCGATCTTGTGTCCCCTTTGCAACTCGGTTGTGGAGTCTATTTCTTTCTTTCTTTCTTTTCTTCTTGTCCTTTGACTTGTCAAGTGTGGAGAATTTTTTTGCTTTGGTGGGAGCTCGACGATATAGATCTTAAATCATATAACGAGTTGCTTTTTTGGCTCGTCAATACTCGTTTACCTAAGCATTTGAAGGTGTTTCTTGAAAGTATTTGTTACATGATGTGGTGGCTTATTTGACGTTTTGGAAATCAACTGTTGTTTGGTCCCTCTCAACCAAAGTCATGAGCTGCTATTTGATTATGTTGTGCAAATGTCATGTGATGTTCTAGTCGTTGTAAGTTTAACATCAATTGGGTTTCTTGGTTACAAAACCCTAATTGTATTAGTTTGTAATCTTTCCTAGCTTCTTACTAGTTTTTTTTTTTTTTTTTTTTTTTTTTTTATAAAATTTTTCCGGTCAAAAAAATTAATGAAATCATATATTACATAATTATATACTTCTATTCATTTTAAAAATGATAAATGATGTTAATTATGAAATGTGTGATATTTATTAACCGTTAATATAATTATATTATTATAAAATGATGAGTAAATTACACCGTTCGTCCTTTGACCAAAAAAGTTGCACCGTTCATCATTAAGTGGCAAACGTTATGCATCGTTTGTCCCTCCATCCAACTGGCCCCACCAAATCCCACTAACGTATGTTAACTCACTTAACCCATGAGGGCATATCAGTCATTTCCAAACCCCCCTTTTCCCGCCTATATTTCTTACCATAGATACTTATTTATCTACCCCCACCCACCCACATAAACCTATCTCTAATCCTTCTTCCACCACCATTTTCTAAACAAAGGGTTTTCTCAAATCAAATCAAATCAAATCATGGTTAGATGTTCTTGTTGTCAATCAATTGCAGTTATGAATACATCATGGACAAATAGAAACTCATGTCGAAGGTTTAATGCTTGTTCCCAAATTGTATGTGTTAATGGTTTTACTTTGTAATTGAACAATATATTGTGTTAATCTTCAAATCAATTAAGTATTTGTTGTTTAATTTTGTTTTACACGATTGTAACAGATTTATTGATTGGGTGGACCCAGAAATGTGTCATCGTTCAATGGTAATTATACCCGGTTTATTAAGGTCTTTGAACAACCATCAAGCAATGCTACATAATATGGATCAAGAAAGATCAACATTGAAGAAGTATCTTATGGTTTCATGTATTTTGCTTTTTGTGTCGGTTATGTACAACATATTGACCTAGCAGTATAGTATTTGGGTGTTAAATGTTAGATGTATTTTGGGTGTTTAATGTTAGATGTGTTTTGGGACCATGATGTATGTCCATTGTAATGAAAGCAAGTTCTTGTAATGAAACGAGTATTTTGGGACCATGATGTTTAATGTTAGCAGTATACTATTTGGGTATTATGTTTTAACCCATTGTCATAATCTGTTTTGAACCATTACCAAATTAAAGTCAACATGAATGGGTACATTTGGGTGATTTGGGTGAGTTACCAAATTAAAGGAATGGGTACATTTGGATGAGTTAAAGGAATGGGTACATTTGGGTGAGTTAAAGGAATAGGTACATTTTGGCTGAGTTACCAAATTAAAGTCAACGAAATTGGTACATTTGGGTGAGTTACCAAATTAAAGTCAAAGGAATGGGTACATTTGGGTGATTGTATTACCAGTTACCAAAATAACATACCATTAATCAATCAAAGCAGTTACCAAAATACCAAATTAAAGTCAAAAGCAACCATACCATTAATCAATCAAGTTTCAAGGAATATAATGCCATAAACATCCAAAAAAGCTTAATTGATATTGTGCATAACTTAGTGAACCTTAAACAAACACAGACATAACAGACAGTTCAACTACAAAAACACAGACATACTAGACACAATCATAACAGACATTTAAATAAACAAACACAGACATGACAGATAGTTCAACCTAACACAACCACTTTCTCCCTTGGTGCTGTCTTCTTTTTTGCACCATCTTCTATTGTTGGTGCCTTCCCCTTATCTTGACTACCTGATCTTTTCTTTGATTGTGAACCTGTAGGAGTATCAGCATCTAAATCCACCCCTTTGCTTGCAGTTTTCCTCTTATTTGACTTTGGCATTCTTGGTCCAGTACAAGTTCTTTGGTTGTGACCTCTTGTCCCAAATTTGTCACAAGTTACAGTCTTGTGCCCTCTTGAAAGCTTACCATCCTTAACTATCTTGAAATCCTTTTCAATCCTTGACTTTTTCCTTTCTTTCCTTGGTCTTGCAACTTGTGGATTATGTTTTGGTGGCAACAGAGTAGTTGGAACATTGCACTTCATCTTCAAAATATTCATTTTCTGTTTTGGTACCTTCATTGTCACTACCTGATCCACTCTCAAAATATTCATTTTCTAATTCATTGACATCATCTCCATCTGCTGCTTCATCTTCAATCTCAACTGCTTCCCTATCTCTACACCCCACAAACTCCATAGTCTCATCAATAGTGTAGTTAAAGTCCCTCATGTCAGCATCCACCTCATCTACATTATTATTCTCATCTAATATGAAATCACTGTCTTGACTATCATCCTTAGTTTCACCCTCTGTTTCACTCTCAGTTTCACCCTCAACTTCACTTTCAACATTCTCACTTGTAAGATCCCGGAAAATTTCATTGTACTTAAGACCTTAATCAGAAATTAAGCCCGATTTATATCATCATGAAATTTTCTAAACATCACATTTGCATATCATTTGGCATATGCATGATCAACGCAGCTTGAGCGTTCATAAATATACCATTGTGATCAGAACGAAATTCCCCACGATCCCGATAATCTTAAAATACGTAACGGATACGTAAAAATTTGTAAAAATACGAAATAAATTATAATAAAAATATATTAAAATTTATATTGGGCTTCAGAACTATTTGGGCCTTATACCACCTCACGACCCAACCCATTATACCATTTGGGCCTCATAACCGAACCAAGCCCACACCATTATTTCATTTGGGTCTCGTCCCAACTCGAGCCCAATTCGTTTAATATTTCCTTGGGCTTAACCTTGTACACGATCCACTAAACAAGCCCGAAACACTCTTGATAATTCTTGGGCCTAACTGCGAGCCCAGCTCGCCCCAAATGAAAACCCAAGCCCAACCATTTTTACATATTACAAAAATTGTGATATGTTTTCTTGTGAGTTAGCAACCGTTCGAGTAAAGAAACCAAACCAAATCCAAAACTAGAAATCCTGCTTTGAATCCTAAGCTTTTCGTGTAAGGGTAGACAAAGAGAGACAAAACACAACTTTAGCCACCCTAAAATCATTTATATAATAGCCTAAACATCACCCTAAACCACACTTTGACCCATTTGACCTTAAGGACCATTGGTTAATATGTTTCCTTGTTGAGTGTCGATGGGAATAGGAAAGCATGCCACCATGAAACTCGGCTAAAACACCACACGCCCAAAGACCAACTTCAAAGAACACATGTCTAAAATTCCTAAGACTAGGTGACCTAAAGAGTAAAATATAAGAAAGACCATGCTACCTTACTTCCTTATAAACCATCACAAGACTTAGACTTACACACACAACACTATCACAAAAACTTACTCTCACATACATATAAATCGTCCACCGTGATCATCAAGGAAGAGCAAAGGATATCGAAAAGGTTTAAAGCTAAGGAAACTTGGGTAAAACAATAGGTTGGATATCGTTATAAGGAGAACACGGGGTTTAAAGTTCGAATCACTTTCATATTGTTCATCTCCACTCGTAACGAGTGTTGTAAGTACCTCTACACTCATTTTGTTTCAAACTCGATTAGGTTACATGTATATACATGCTTTATCACACGTTATAAATGTTACGTGCACCATTTCACAATAGATCGTATTATGTGCTTGTTATAGACAATCTCGACACTTAGTTTACATGCTAACACTAGTTAAAAACTGTTGTTCCCATTTCACAATCGTATAAAACAATTTAAAGCATTAAGTAAACTGATTGTGAGTAATGACTGAAAATAATGCAAGTAAAAACACACTGAATAATTTTCAACTTAATATTCTTTATTAGAAACAAATAAAAAAGAATACATTACCCAAGTACTTGCGGAATAGCACTTGGGATTGAAATGACAAAGTGTAATAACTCCTCATTAAGCTCGGGCTAAGTCTGAGCACAACTACAAGGAACCACTGAGCTATCTCAGGGACAGAGTTGTATTTGGAGGAGTGAAAGATGGCTTGTGTGTGTGTGTGTTTTACAATTATCACAAGCTTGAAATCTTCCACTCCATCTCTTATGCTATTTATACAAGTATGGATTTTAACTCTATCCTAAGGAACAAACTGACAGGTTACAGAAGACAAAATACTAATGTATTTTGTCTCTGTTTACAAAGGCTATGTTGGGTAAGTGACAAGGTTGCTTTCTTCTAGTCAGTGATGACACTGAGCCTGATAGTTAGCCATTCAGGGAAAGTTGACTTTGTTTGATAAGGACTTCGTCTTATCTGTTCAAACTTATCCCGCCTTCTCCCGCTCATTCTTCAGTCTTCAGTCTTCATTGCCTTCAGTCTTGAACTTCAGTTTGTCTTCAGTGTAAGTAGTTGGTGAGGAGTTTTGGGATTCAGTGAGTTATTGTCATCACTCACTGAACCCACCATCTTCTTCTTGACTCAGTCTTAACCCCTTAAGTTCCGCCTTACTAAGTGGAGAGACTTCTTCTTTGTCTCTTACTGAGTATCTTGAAGATAGCTCACTGAGAGACTATGCGCTCAGTAACTTATTAGTGTTTAAAGGACAACACTTATGGTATTTTCTATTCATATCCTATACTTAAGGGGTTTGGGTATTTAGTGAACCCAACAGTCTCCCCCTATTTGGATATACAAATAGCCTAAGTGTTTTATCAGTATAAGTGAGCAAATAGCTTCTTCTTACACTAAATGTACTAATGAACATAATAAGGAACACTGAATATTTTAACAAAACATACATCGTTTATTGATCAAATTACATAGTTCCTATCACTAGTACAAAAGATAAATCAAAAGATGTCACTCAATATGGATTCCTAGTGCTTCAAGCTTTGGTTTCTTCTTGAGGAGTGTTTCTTTATCAGGGTGCTCTCTTATCTTAGCATTCAGGTCATTGCAGAACCTGACGTTTTCTAGGGTTTGGATCTGAGAGGCCACTGGTAGATAACTTGCCATTGTAGACACTCCTGCAAGGTCAATGTCACTCCACCTCTAGAATGCTGGGTTTCCATAGACATCAATAAAGAAGAGTCCACTTTCAGGCTCTTCAATGCAAAGACAGTTTACAAACTTTACACCTTCTGGTAGCTCCCTGTTGCAGTCCAGGCCAGGAACTTTGATTTCAGGCTCAGATTCAACCCTTTTTCTTTTGCCTTGGGCTGGTTGAGACTGAGATCCTTGTAGTACAGTTAGAGTTGGCTGAATTCCAAGTTGTGCTGGTGCTTCCCTCAGTCTTTCATACCTTTTGCTTAGGGATTTCATTAGCTCCTTGACCACTGCATTCTGCTTCTTAGAAATGATTGGACCAAGCTCATCGAGTTCAGTGATCCCAAAGTCAGTGAATTTCATGGGATCATAAACCTTGAAATGTCTTTTATCATCCCCCCTGTAGACATTCATTGCCAGTGGTTTGGAATTGGGGATAATTTTTACATCTGTGATCTTCTCAGACAGCCTTCTGCTTGTCATTGACCAATTGTAGTGGTCAATTAGTTCCTGCCTGATGGCTGCAGATTTCCTGTTCTTTTCATCCAGCCTTTTCCTCATTTAAGCCATTTGAGCAGCCTGAGCATCCTTGAACTTTTGTCCAGCCTGACCCTTTTGAAGCTTCTTGGGATCAATTCCAATATTTTCAGCTTCCTCAGCTACAACTTGTACCAGTGCTTCTTTGCTTTTCCTTTCTTCCTCAGCTAGTTTCTTTCTCCTTTCTTCCTTTGCAAGGTAGGCACTTAGCTGTTGTGGAGTAAGCAGATACTGAGTGTTGCCGATGACATAGGGAATCTTCTCAGGCTCAGGTGTTTGCATTATAGCTTTTCCTTTATCCTGGCCTGATAAAGAGGATGCTACCAAAGGAGGTGTTGTTGTCATGATGGGTGTTACAACTGCCATTGTCATTATTGTTGTTGTTGGTAGGACTGATGATATAGGTGTTGCTGAAACTGGTTGTGATGGCTCCCCCTTAGTGTGAGAGGGAGTTTCTTCAGTGGCTTTCTCCCCCTCAACTGTTGCTGCAACATCAGTGAGAGCAAGAGTTGCCTCGGATACTGAGGGAGTTTGAGTTTCTTGACCTTTGAAGGCTTGGTATATCTCTGTGACCATAGCCTTGATGTCAGTTGTATCCTGTTGAATACTGGTGACCTTTTCTGCCATATTAGCCTGTGATAATTCCAAAGCAGCCATTCTAGGCCCAAGATTCCAGGCCATAGAAGATGATGCCTTATCCAAAGTAGTCACTTGAGCATCCAAAGAACCCAGTGTTGTCTGAAGAGACTGAATGGAGGACTGAAGACCTTGAACATTGGCAGATTTGAGCATGTCGATTAGTTCAATGAGGCTGGAGGAATTCTTCATGTAAGCCTCAGTAGCCTCCAGCACTTTGGAGTTGAGTGTTGGGTCTTCTTTGACCGAATCCCTGATTTCATCTATCTTTGTGCCACAACTTTGAAGGTGCTTGAGAAATTTAACCAGGTTTTCATCCAGTCTGTGAAGATGTTGATACATTAGCTCCCTGAGCTCATCAGTGTTGCCGTTGAAAGTAAGCACTTCAGATTTTAAGTCAGCATAACTTGAAGCTGCTTCAACGTGCTGATCCCAGAGAACAGCAGTAACACCTGAGTATGATTTCCTGGAAGCCTTTGTGATCCACATTACCAGCTGTCTTTCAGTTAGTGGAAGAACATTATCATATTTTTTGAACTCTTCAGGACAGGATGAAGTAGAGGAGTCAGAGTCAGTTTCTTTAGCAGGTGACTCTTTAGTCTCTTGAGGATCAGGCTGATGCTCTTGTTCTTGAGTTTGAAGATCAGCGTCCATTTCTTCCCCTGCTGAAAGTATGTCATCTTCACTGTCAGCCAATTCTTCATCAGAGAATAGGATTTCGTTTACTTCAGCAACTGTTAATAGACCAGTGGTGGTGATGGGTTCCATATCAGCGGGTGGTATTTATCCCTCTGAGTCTATGTCCCCCTGTGCTCCTTCAAGCACTGGTGGGCGATTCTCAGTGCTATCCCTAGAAGTGGTGGCAGTGAGATCCCTATCAGTGGGTTGTGTGTTTCCCTCTGAGTCTTTGGGATCATTCAGTTGGCCCTCAGACAAAAGTTGTGATTGGCGAGTGTCATCCTTGGGCAGTGTGGAAGGCGCTCCCCTATCAGCGGGTTGTATGTTTCCCTCTGGATCTTAGGGAGTAGTAGTTTGGACCAAGGCGCTCCCCTATCAGCGGGGTGGATGATGTTTGGTCTCCTTTAGGTGGCTGATCAGTCTGGGGCTTTCTTTGCCTTTTAGGCTGTGCTCCAGAAGCCTCAGGGCCCTGAGACTTGAGTTTGGTCTTATTCCCAGTCTAAGACTTCCCCTTTCTATTTTTAGGAGTAGGGTTTGGAGACACTGAGTCCCTTTGGTTGTTTACAGCAACCATATGGGCCGTCAATTCAATTTCAGTGACTTGGGATTGACTCAGGATACCAGGTAAAGAAGTGTATTTGTATTCCTGAGGGTAATTTCAACCCAGTAACACTTGTAAAGCACATGAGACAAACCTAGGGTACGAAACGTATTTCGTCCTAGTTTTGCTCAGTAGCTTGGTTACGAGATCACTGTAAATGATCTCCCCTATGTCGACAGTGACCCCTGTCATCAAGCAATATGCCACCATCAACTGAATAGAGTTAACTTGTTCAGTGGATGAGTGGTTCCCGCCGAGAACCTGAATCACAAATGTGAACAGGATCTTCTAAGCCGCAGGAAATGAGTTCTTGGTGACAAGGGTTCTGTCCAAAAAATTTGGATCCAAACCAATGTTTTTTAACCCATACTTAACTGTGGAGGGTTCAGGATGGGCAACATAGTTACCATAATTGTAGTCTAACCCTGTTGATGTACAAAAAGTTTTATAGTCCAGGGTGACTGACTTTCCCCCATTAAACAGACTGAATTTGATGAGATACTCCCTGAGGGGTCTAAGGTCAGTCTCATCAGTAGAGGGTGTCGGGTCATAGGCCACAATTGTAGCCCAAAACTCCCTGAGGAGATTTTGGTACAGAATTAAAGGGGACTGAGTAAAGGCCTGTTTGAGTGGGTAGTTGAATAAAAACTTCATGATGCCCTTATAGGCTGGGACATCAGGGGGTATTCAAAAGTGTCTATAACATTGTTTGCTTTAAATTCAACATTATTAAGATCTCCTACCCACTGAGGTGAAAACTGAAGAGATTGTGTTCTTGCCATTTCCATTAAAAGTTTTAGGTTTTGAAAAAATTTCTTGACAAGAATAATCAAAGAGTTTTGAATCTCTTAAGTTTTGTGATGAAAAACCTTTTGTAAATTGTTTGCAGAGAAGATTTTTACTGAAAAACTGTTTAAAGAACACAAAGATTTCTGGGTTTGAGAAGTGATTTTGACAGAGTTTTGATGCAGAAATTCTTTGTGTGTGTTTTTAGTGTTTTTGAGAGGGGTATTTATAGAGTGGTGAGAGGGGTAATTTTTGCATAAATGAGGATTTGTAAAGTCAGTTTTTGAAAATGTTTTATTTACCTCATTTAATGCCACCACTCCACTACCCGCAGCAATTTCCCGGTTTTCAAGGGAACAGTTGCAGTGCACAGTTAAAGTGCATTCTGCAGTAATAAAATATCCTTAAGATATTTCTTGTGAGATGAGGCATTTAATGCCAAGTGGGATGAAGTAATGTTTTGAGGGACCCTTGATTTGGATGACAGTAAGACAAAGAGACATATTCCTATATTAAATTGGTATGTTTACCAACCTAGGACATTTAAGTAACTGATACTTGGAGCATTTAGTTACTCATTCAATGCTCAATATCTAAAGTCAGGGTCCCTGAATGAGTCTTACTCATTCAATGAGAGGGTTGTATAGGGTTTTGTTCAGGGAGCATGGACCATTTCAGAGAGAACTTACTGAGATTGGGATTGATTTTTATGTTGCTGACTTTCAATGTCAAGCATTCCTAATTCAGCTTTCAGTCTCCTGAAGGTAGGTTCATCTAAGGGTTTGGTGAAGATATCAACAAGTTGATATTCAGTGGGGATGAAATGAAGTTCTATGTCTCCTTTCATTATGTGGTCCCTGATGAAATGATATCTGATATCAATGTGTTTGGATCTTTGGTGAAGGACAGGGTTGTTGGAGATTGCAATAGCACTGGTGTTATCACAGAAGTTGGGTACCATTTTGTAGTGGATGTCATAGTCACTGAGTTGACTTTTCATCCATAATACATTGGCACAGCATCCTGCAGTAGCCACATATTCAGCTTCCGCTGAAGACATAGCCACTGATTGTTGCTTTTTAGCACTCCAACAAACCAGCTTTCCTCTAAGAAATTGACAGGACCCTGAGGTACTTTTTTTGTCCATGTTGCAGCCTGTATAATCAGAGTCAGAATACCCTTTGAGGTCAAACCCTGAGCATTTTGGATAGTAAAGTCCAAGGCTTGGAGTTCCTTTCAGGTATCTGAGGATTCTTTTGGCTGCAGTGAGATAGGATTCTTTGGGATTGGACTGATATCCTGCTATTAGACAGACTGAGAATTGTATGTCTGGTCTGGAAGCAGTTAGATACATCAGTGAACCTACAATCCCCCTTAAATGAGTTTGATTTACTGATTTGCCAGTGAGATCAGGTCCAAGGTTGTTGGGAGGGACCATTGGTGTCTTCACTGAGGCACAATCAGATATCTCATATTTCTTCAAGAGATTTTTGGTATATTTCTCTTGACTGATGGAGATTCCTTTATCAGTTTGCCTGATTTGTAGTCTAAGGAAGTATGTGAGTTCACCCATCATACTCATTTCAAACTTCTTTGTCATCAGTTTTTCAAACTGTTTGCAAAGAGTATAATTTGTTGAGCCAAAGATGATGTCATCAACATATACTTGGACCAGTATCACATCTTGCTTTGTCCTGTAGATAAACAAAGTGTTGTCTATCTTTTCTCTGACAAACTTGTTTTGAATCAGGAAGGCTGAGAGAGTTTCATACCATGCTCTAGGAGCTTGTTTAAGTCCATAAAGGGTTTTGTAAAGCTTGCAGACATAGTCAGGGAATTCACTACTCTCAAAGCTAGGAGGTTGTTGAACATACACATCTTCCTTGAGTTTACCATTCCGGAATGCACTTTTTACATCCATTTGGTAAACTTTGAAGTTCATATAGGTTGCAGATGCAAGAAAGATCCTGATGGCTTCCATTCATGCAAAAGGAGCAAATGTCTCATCATAATCAATGTCTTCTTGTTGACTGTAACCTTTGGCTACAAGTCTGGCTTTGTTTTTAATGACAGTGTCGTTTTTATCAGTTTTGTTTTTGAAAACCCACTTCATTCCTATGAAAACGACATCCTGAGGACATTTGATCAAAGTCATGACCTTGTTTTTGTCAAACTGTTGAAGTTCTTCTTGCATAGCCTGAACCCAGCTTGGATGTTTTAGAGCCTCAGTGACACTTTTGGGTTCTATTTCTGATAGAAAATCAGCATATAGATATTCATTTGCTGAAGCTGCAGTTAACTTAGCAGCCATGCTTCTAGTGAGCATGACCTCAAATGGGTTCATCAATGATGTTTACAAGCTCAATGTCTTGAGATTTTGTCCATTTACTTTGTGGTCTAGGATCTGAGCTTGAAGAGGTCACTGGAAACTCAGGAGTGAGTTCAGGTGCAGGAGCCACATAATTATTGAGATCATCTGTTGAGATGCTTTGTTCAGGTTGGGGTATTTGAATCACAGGTTCCTAAACATTTGGTTCAGTATTACCTATCTCAGTAGGGACTGATTGATTATCAATGATTTCACTGATGGTTGGTTGAGGAAGGTTGTGGGGCAAGACATAGTATGAGATGTCAGCATCAGCTTGATAGGAGGAATTGATTTCAGTGTTGAACACATCAGGAGGATATCTTGTTGAGTCATCAATTCCTATTTCCTCCACTGAGGTATTGGTGAATCTGATGCTTTCTGAACTTTTATCAAAGGTGACATGAAAGGTTTCCTCAACTTGTTGTCTTCTGGTGTTAAACACCCTGAAGTCTTTAGAGATCAGTGAGTAACCTAGGAAATATCCATCATCAGCTTTTGCATCAAACTTGCCTAGGTGATCCTTGTGATTGTGAATGAACACAGGACATCCAAACACATGAAAGTAGTTGATATCAGGAAGTCTACCTTTAAATATCTCATATGGGGTTTTGTTATGTCTTTTGACAATGATTGACCCGTTTTGAGTATAACAGGTTGTTTTGACTACTTCAGTCCAGAAATGCTTTGAGAGTTTTGAGCCATTTAACATAGTTCTGGCAGCCTCAATGAGAGTTCTGTTTTTCCTTTCAGCTACCCTGTTTTGTTCAGGGGTGTAAGGGGATGAAAAGTTTTGGGTGATTCCCTTTTCATCACAGAAATTCTCAAGCTCTTCATTTCTGAACTCAGTGCCATTGTCAGTTCTGGGTTGTTTAACAGTAATGTCATTCTGGTTTTTAATTTTCCTGATGAATGACATTATTGTATCTGCTGCCTGACTCTTTTTGGAAAGAAAGTATACCCAAGTGTATCTTGAGAACTCATCAACAATGACAAGTGTATACTTCTCGTACTGGATTGATCTAGGACTGACTGGTCCAAAGAGATCCATGTGCAGGAGGTGAAGGCAACTTTTGATGGAGAAATTTTGTTTTGTTTTGAAAGATGCTCTGTGGTGTTTGCCTTTTTCACAGGCTGAGCATGGTTTATCTTTTGCAAAAACCAGTGATGGTAAGCCAAGGACTTTGTTTTGTTTTGCCAAGTTGTTGATGTTTTTGAAGTTTAAGTGAGAAAGTCTCTTGTGCACAGCCAGTTGATAGTTTCAGTGGCTTTGGCAAAGAGACAAGTTCCATCTTGAGAGAGTGTTGACATGTCTAAGACATAAACATCATCTCTTCTAGGAACTATCAAAACAACTTCTTTGTTGGCATTAAAAATGGTGCCTTGTTTGTCATTGAATTGCAGAATGTACTTAGCATCACATAGTTGACTGACACTGATGAGATTGTATTTTAGACCATTGACATAAGCTATTCTAGAGAAAACTATTCCATTTCAGTATACTGAACCATAACCTTCAGTAGGACATGATGAGTTATCACCAAATACTACCTTGGGTCCTGGTTCCTTTACATACTTGTGCAAATACTCCTTAACACCAGTCATGCTTCTTGAGCATCCACTATCTAGATGCCAAATAGGCTCCCTGGCATGTCTCTGCACAAATAGTAAACTGGATTAGTTTCTCTTGCTGACCCACATACTAGTGGGCTTGGGTCTAAAGGTCTGCTTGAATTTGGCAATTGACTCATGGTCAGTGGTTGAGTGCATTGTGCTACCACAGGTTTTGCATTTGATGACTGAGGATGACTCAGTGATTCGGGGTTGCTTTGAACTTCTCCTTGCTTGGATGACACTGTCATGCTGGGATGTCTCATGAGCTGGATTTCCACAAATATCACAGCATGTGTTCATGAGACAATCATTAGGGTGATTGTTGGAATCACTCCTAAACTACATTACAAGTGTTAGTAATTAATATGTAATAGTTAGCTTAATTAGGCTTTTATGTTAGTTATTAAAGGCAAGGCTTATGTAGAAAGCCCATAAGCCTTGGCCCATATCCAATAAGGAAAGGAAGGGACTAGGAGTGTTGCCCTAGCTCCCTCTCCTATAAATAGCCTTGTATACCTTCATTTGAAGGTTGGTTGTTCACTTTTCTATTTCACTCCAAGCATAAACATTCCATAGTTATTCGTGTGTTTGGTTAAGTGTTCATCCGATCCATTCTTCATCTATACTTCTTATATTGATGCTTGTGTTACAAACATGGTGACCTAACAGTGGTCTCAATCGCCAAATAGTTGGGTGAAACGTTTGCTAGTTTTTGAAGTTTTTTTTGGTCTACGCGTAACTCTCAGTGTTCAAACATTCATACGCATCAAAACTCAAAATTTTTCACTTTAAAACTCAAGATTCTTGTACTTTAAAGGTTATTTGGTGATAAAGTTTAGGTTTTTGGCAAAAAGTTTGAAACTTTACGTGTATTTCACTGTTTTTGAGCTTGGTTTTATTCGTGTGGTTAGTTCTACGCATAAGGTGTATAAGAGTTTTGAATCATCAAGTTTCACACCTTTGTGTTATTTTGGTGATATTGAAGCTGTTTCATCATAAAAATATGGTTTAGAAACACTTTTGGGTAGAAATCTCAGTTTTGGCAAAAGTTGACAAAACTTACGCATAGCTAAACCCTAATCTTACGCGTAAGCTTCTAAAGGTTTGATCTTCTGTGTTTTTTGTTTACTCAGTGTTTTCTTGCTTGGATAAGGCTAAAAACACTTCGACTTTGGATATCTTCTACACTGAATAAGTGTAAAGGATTTTTGGGATAAAACCCTAGTTTTACGCCTAAGCATAAAGCTTACGAGTAAAAAAATCTTACGCCTAAGCATTTCCTACGCATAAGCACGTCTTATGCATAAGGAAATACTACGCATAAGTTTCTTACTTCTAAGTCTCTAGCTTACGCATAACCTAAGGTTTAACCAACCCTACGCGTAAGCTCTCTTCTTACGCGTAAGTTGGTGTTTTTAAGCATAAGGTCTTCTCTACGCTTAAGCTGTTTTCTACGCCTAAGGATACTTCATCAACAAAGTTTCATTCGACTACAAAGATCCATTATCAACACAAGTTTTCAAGATGTCTCAACCACCATACTCTAGCTACTTCCCTCATGTGTATCCTCAACAACAACAACTCCATCAATAAAAACAATTTTATCAACAACAACAACAACAACAACAACTTCAACAACAATTTCCTCAAAGAGAAATTCAACCACAAATGATTCAACCACCACCTAGTCTTCAAGTACAACCCTACACAAACTTTCACAATCAACATCCATCCAGGAATACTATGAAGGAACCGTCTTGGTTTGCAAAGATGTGTGAAGCTTTAAGTAGCCAACAATCCATTCATGAGGCTGGATCACTAGATAGACCTCCAATGCTCACTCCTGGAAACTATGATCAATGGGTGATAAGGTTCTTTAGGTTTTGTGATCTAAAGAAGCCACATGGAAAGTTCTTAAAGAAGGTCATCTTGGAAGGTCCATTTTGGATGCCTACTATCACTGTACTCGGAGATCCAACTGCTAATCCACCAAGAGATGATCTCACCAACGTTTTCGGTCTTAATGAACTTACTACTGATCAACTTCTACACTTTGAAGCCGATGAACTGGCAATGCAATATATCCTTTTGGGATTACCCAATCCGATACTTCGAAGTGTTGATGCTCAAAAGACTGCTAAAGCAATGTGGGAGCATATTCATCTTCTCATGGAAGGCACATAACTCAATCAAGAAGACATGGAATCCAAAATCTACTTGGCTTATGAACACTTCATGATTGAACCAGGGGAGACATTAGAGTCATATCATCTTCGATTCTCAGACATCATCAATGACTTGGACAAACATAACATAATTATGCCAAGAATTACAGTCAACACTAAGTTCTTGAGTAGTCTTGGTCCTGATTGGGAAAAGTATGTCATTTTCATCCGTCAAGCAAAAAATCTTCATCATGCTACATACGGATTGTTGTACGACTATTTGAAGCCCCACCAAAAGGAAGTTGACAAAGAAAGGATCATCCGTGGAGCCCCTGCTTCTCCTTCACTCCCGGATAATCAATATTTAGCTTTGTGGGCTCAAACGTGTTATCCTCAATTCCCTACTTTACAAACTGTCTTCACAAATCCCCAACAACCAACTGCAACAATTACACCAAATGATCCGTCACAGCACAAATCTCAAGAAACTCAATTGGTTCCATACAACAACAACAATGATCAAGCACTTTACAGTGAATCTAATGAGGATACATAAGCTTTCGATGCATTGCAACAAGGGTTTGTCATGATTGCTAGAGCCTTCGGCCGATATTCAAACAAATCCAACAATCGCATTCGTACATCATCTAACACAAGGAATCAGGCTGTTGTTAACAATGGACGTGTTGAAGTTTAGAATCATGGTAATGTTCGTCAGATGGGCGGTGGTCAAGGGTTTAATGCTATGGGAAGGAATAACATGGGTGCTCCACAAAAATAAAGGGCTCAAGTGGTTGAACAGGGTAATGCTCAGAATGGGGTTAATGGTCTTCGTTGTTATAACTGTAATGAGAAGGGTCATCTGGCTAATGATTGTAACAAGAGGCAGTGCCTATCACAAAGAGGCTTTACTCTTGGCTCTCAAGGATGAAGCTGGTCGAACTCTTACCAACAAGGAACAAAGCTTCATGGCAAATGCAGATTCTGATGATGACATGGAGGACTTGCAGGCTAATGCAGCAGTGATGCTAATGGCTAACATGCACGAACTCCACCTGAGTGACACAGGCCCAGTGTATGACACTGACGGCTTGTCTCAGGTACCGGATCAAACCATATTCATAACTGATCTAGTATCTCCACCGGCATTTGCATCCGATGATATTCAGAGTGTTCAACATGAACCTTCCACACCTCATCACGATGAAAATCAAATGGATCCAGTAGTCATATTTGACGATCAAGATAACTTTACGGTTACCTTTGACAATCAAATTGACCCCGTGGTTTCATTTGAGGATCCTCATGATAACGGTGTGGAGACTCCGGTTGAACAAAATGAATCTCTGTCTAATCCAGATCCCGGGCTCATTACCTTCTTTGAGAGTCTGTTAGATAAGTGCCCTGATATTAATGCTAAACTAAAAGATAAAATTGCACTGTTAACTAAGGATAATGAATGCTTTAAGTATCAACTCAACATTTTTCAAACACAAGAAAAACGTGAAAAAGGTTTTTGTTAATACAAATATCGTCATTAAACGTTATTTATATTTTTGATCTTTGCCTAAGTTTTGTTAACGACAAAAGTAAATTTAATTTATAAAAGCTTAAAGCTTGTCAAGTTTATTAGATATTAAAACAAGCTTTCTCAAACAATATATTCATCATTCAAGCATTTACATTTGTGATTAGTAACATCTCTATATGACTCTAATCATTATGTATGATAGTAGTTTGTAGAATGTGTTAGGTTCTTAAAACCAAACACTACTTAAGCATTTGCATATTTCTATAAATAGTAATACAACATTTGACATCATGTATTACATCATGGAAATCATTGGAAGATTCCATTAGATATTTTGTGAAGATTTGTACTCTTCATATCTTGCACAATCTCACTTAGATAGAGTTGACTTTGGCAAGATTTGATATCTTGGCTGTCAGACCGGCGGTACCAAAATGGTACACGGGCGGAACCCTTTTAAGGGGTCCGCCGTCCGTGGACGCTCCTGTCCATTTTGGCTATAAATAGCAATGCCAAGCCAAGTAGTTTCTCATCCCTTTCTAACATACTCTCATACATATCTTCTCTCTAACCTTTCTAATTCAGTTTCATATCATATTAGTGATCTCTTTTGTAGCAAAGAAGATCAAGTCATATTCAAGCTTCAACGAGAAGTTGGAAGTCTTGTTTGTTTAGTGTTGTATGATCTAGTGTTGATCCATACTTCATTGTTGTATCAAACCATCATAATCTTGTGAGTGTGAGTGGTTAGTATTTTAGTCCTCAAAATACATTGTGTGTGGGAGTAGTTGTACCCTTGGAAAGAACTCGACATCTAGCTTAGTGTCGGAAATAGTGTAAGAGAAGTGTAAAGGTTTTCTCCGCCGGTGAAAGGAGCTTGTTGACTAGTGAAGTTAAACTCTCGAGTGTGAGACTCGGGGAGTGGAGTAGGGCAAGGAAAAAGAGTCCTTGTAGGCCGAACCACTATAAACAACTTGTTGTGGTTTGATCATTTCTTTCCTTATTTACTTATTACACATTGCTTGCATATTTCATTAACATACTTAAGATCAATATCAATTGATCTTTCAATAAGTTTCAAAACAAAGTTTTTAATCGGTAAACTATTCAACCCCCCTTCTAGTTTTCTACAATTGGTACCAGAGCCTCGTTGCTCAAGAATTTCTAAAATAACTTGTATTTTATAAACTTGAAACGATCCATGGATTCTGAAAACTTTAAAGAAGGGCAATCTATGCAAAGACCACCACTCTTTGAAACCAATGGATTTATCTATTGGAAAAACCGTTTTGAAACATATGTAAAATCAAAAGATATAGATCTTTGGTTTATTATTGTTAAAGGAGATTTTAGTTCTACAACAAAGGATATTTCCGTTGATGAACAAAAGAAATTAGTTGCTAAAAATAATGAAGCTAAAATGATGCTTTATAATGCTTTACCTAGAAAAGAATATGAAAGAATTTTTATGTGTGAAACCGCCAAAGATATTTGGGAATCTTTAATTGTTACACATCAAGGTAATTCACAAGTCAAGGATAACAAAATTGATCTTCTTGTTCAACAATATGAACAATTTGTTATCCCTGAAGATGAAACCATTGATTGTGGCTTTGCTCGTTTTAACACTATCATTACATCACTTAAAGTACTTGATGAATCTTTTCGTAGTAAGAACTTTGTCAGGAAATTTCTTAGAGCACTCCATCCCAAATGGAGAGCTAAAGTGACCGCTATTGAAGAATCAAAAGATCTCTCAATAATGTCACTAGACGAGCTAATTGGCAACCTCAAAGTTCACGAAATGGTAATGGAGAAAGATTCGGAGATCATCAAAGGAAGAAAGGAGAAGATCAAATCCGTTGCTCTTAAAGCAAAGGCGGAATCAAGCGATGATGGT
This sequence comes from Chrysanthemum seticuspe, assembly GCA_019973895.1. NCBI lineage: Eukaryota > Viridiplantae > Streptophyta > Magnoliopsida > Asterales > Asteraceae > Chrysanthemum > Chrysanthemum seticuspe. Next base: position 139,233,194 of record BPTQ01000005.1, on the reverse strand, counting down.
GAATCTTGTTCCGATAGTGAAGATGAGGAGTATGCCATGGCCGTTAGAGATTTCAAGAAGTTCTTTAGAAGAAGAGGAAAGTTTGTAAGACAACCTCGAGAAGAAAAGAAGCCATTCCGAAAAGATCGGGATGATAAGAAGATTAAAGGTGAAAGAAAGTGTTTTAGATGTGGTGATGCAAGTCATCTCATAGGAGAATGTCCCAAGCCACCTAAAAGCAAAACTCAACGAGCTTTTGTAAGTGGTGCTTGGAGTGATAGTGAAGACGATGAAGAATCAAGCAAGGAAGAGATCGCTCTAATGGCACATGAGTCAAATGAGGTACTTTCCGACTCTTCTTATTCTTCTATAGATGATGACACCTTGCAAAAACAATATAATCAATTGTGTGAGCTAAGTCTAAAAATCATAACTAAAAATAAATTTCTAAAAACCAAAAAGGAGTTTTTGGAAAATGAGGTATATGAGTTAAAAGAAAAAGCAAAACGACTTGAAAAAGGAAAAGCAAATGACGATGATTTTAAATCATGTCAAGAGCTTAATCTTGAAATAGAAAAACTAAAGCTCACACAAGAAGTTTTAATAGAAAATAATTCTAAGTTTAAAAGGTTTAACAAAAACATCGCTCTTGCCGATGAAATAGTCAAAATCCATAAAACACCAGGAGACATGAATGGGCTAGGTTTTAATGAAGTATTAATTCCAAAGAGTCAAAACAAAACGGCCGAAAAGGACGAACATTCTGTCAAAATTGCTGCAGTACAGCACGGACCAGACGGAACCAAAATAAGGGTTCCGTCCGTTGTGCAAAATGGTACCGCGGGTACTTCAGCAGAACAGAATGTTCGCAATACGGACCGTACTGAATTTGTTAAAGTAACAAAGAAAACCAATGATAATGTTAAACTAAAACCAGCCATTATATCAGGAGTAGGACTTGTTAAAAATGAATTTAGATCAAAAACTACTCAACAACGATATAAAACTTCTTTTGCCAAACGCCCCTTTCCTAAGAGCAACCACAACGTTCAACCTAACTACCAACACAACGGTTGGAATCAAAACTTTCCTAGACCATATCAAACTCCAGATTACATGCCATGGAACCCTTACCCATCATTTCCATACACGAATCAAATAAATGGTATGTTTAACCCAAACGGACCCATGAGATATTGGGGACCAAATGTTTGAGTTATTTGCTTCTTAGGTATGCTTGAAAGTTGGATTGGAACCTGATGAATGGATAAAAGATAGTGGATGCTCACGACACATGACGGGCAACAAAAGTCTCTTCTCATCATACCAAGAGTATGACGGAGGTAATGTCACTTTCGGTAGCAATCTCAAAAGCAAAATCATTGGCAAAGGTACGATTGCTCATAACTCTCTAACTATTGAAAATGTTGCTCATGTGGATAGGTTAGGATTTAATCTACTTAGTATTAGCCAACTATGTGATAAAAAGTATAAAGTACTATTTGATGAAAATGGTAGTAAAATACTAAAAGATGGTATCACCATAGCTAAAGGAGTTAGGAAAAATAACATATACGTCATGAAAATAGATAAAACATATAATGACAAACTTTGCTTAACAACATTAGACGATAGCTCATCTATTTGGCATAGACGCTTAGGTCACGCTAATATGAGACTTATACAAAACCTATCTTCAAAAGAGTTGGTTAGGAATTTACCAAAACTAAAATATGACCAACACTTTTACGACGCTTGCAAAATTGGTAAACAAACACATAGTAGTCACAAATCTAAAAATATGGTGTCCACATCTAAGTGTCTAGAATTATTACATATGGACTTGTTTGGACCATCCGCTATAAGAAGCTATGGAGGCAACTTATACACTTTGGTCATAGTAGATGATTACTCAAGGTTTACTTGGACGTTATTTTTGAAAACCAAAAATGAAGCTTTTGATAAATTTGAAATACTTAGCAAGAAAATTCAAAATCTTCTAGGTGTCAAAATTGTGTCGATCCGAACGGATCATGGTCGTGAATTTGACAACGAAACTCAATTTGGAAACTTTTGTGATACAAATGGTATAACACATAACTTTTCCGCTCCACGAACACCTCAATCAAATGGAGTAGTAGAACGTAAAAATAGAACAATTCAAGAAATGAGTAGAACAATGCTTAATGAACAAAACATTCCTCAAAAGTTTTGGTGTAATGTCGTTGACACTTCTACATATATTTTAAATAGAGTCCTAATACGTCCTTTCCTAAACAAAACACCATATGAACTTTATAAAGGTAAAAAGCCAACATTAGGATATTTTAGAGTCTTTGGTTGTAAATGTTTTATTCTTAATACTAAGGATTATCTCACCAAGTTTGACCCAAAGTCTTATGAAGGTGTATTTCTTGGTTACTCTCAAACTAGTAAAGCTTACATTGTCCTAAATAAAGAAACAATGATAGTCGAGGAATCGTTGAACATAACATTTGACGAAAGTCCACCTCCCTCTAAGACATCACCTTTGGTAGATGATGACTTAGTTGAAAGTCAAATAATAGAAAATCAAATTAATAATAACAAGGAAGATGAACCATCAAATAAGGAAATTGTCAACATCAAAGAATCTAAAAGTCATCCATTAGAAAAGGTCATAGGACAACTTAATCAAAGAACCTTAAGGTCACAAGCTCAAAATCAAAGTAATCATTTTTGTTTTGTATCCACCATTGAACCAAAAACCATAAATGAAGCAATAAAAGATGAATCATGGGTAATGGCCACGCAAGAAGAATTTAACCAATTCGTTAGAAATGATGTTTGGAAACTAGTTCCAAAACCCAAAGATCAAACTATAATTGGAACAAAATGGGTCTTTCGAAACAAAATGGACGAAAATGGTGTAGTATCTAGAAACAAAGCTAGGCTTGTTGCACAAGGTTATAATCAACAAGAAGGAATAGACTATGATGAAACTTATGCACCGGTAGCTAGACTTGAATCCATTAGAATATTACTTGCTTATGCATGTGCTTATGACTTTAAATTATTTCAAATGGATGTTAAAAGTGCTTTTCTTAATGGGTTTATTAACGAAGAAGTGTATGTTGCTCAACCTCCCGGTTTTACCGACTTTGAGAAACCACATCATGTCTTCAAACTCAAGAAAGCATTATATGGCCTTAAACAAGCACCTAAAGCTTGGTACGACCGTCTTAAGACTTTTCTTATTGATAACAAATATACTATGGGATTAGTAGATAATACTCTTTTTACTAAGAAAAAGGAATCGCAAATTATTATTGTTCAAATATATGTTGATGACATTATATTCGGATCAACTTGTCAAGAACTATGTAATGATTTCTCTAAAATCATGCATGACGAGTTTGAAATGAGTATGATGGGTGAGTTAAACTTCTTTCTAGGACTTCAAATTAAACAACTAGAAGATGGCATTTTCTTTAACCAATCTAAATATATAAAAGACATGCTTAATAAATTTGGTCTTGAAGATTCCAAACCAACTAAAACACCCATGTCCTCGGACACTAAACTCACCAAGGACGAAGAAGGTGAATCCATAGATAACACTAAATATAGAGGAATGATTGGTAGCCTACTCTACCTTACGGCTAGTAGACCCGACATTATGTTTAGTGTTTGTCTATGTGCTCGCTTTCAAGAAAACCCAAAGGCATCACACTTAGAAGCATTAAAAAGGATTTTTAGATATATTAAGGGAACAACGTGTTTAGGATTATGGTATCCCAAAGGAACTGGTATAGAAACCATAGTGTATGCCGACTCAGATCATGCCGGTGATTATGTCGATAGAAAAAGTACAAGTGGTATTTGCACTTTTGTTGGACATTGTCTCACCTCATGGTTTGCAAAGAAGCAAACGGCTTTAGCCATCTCTACTACTGAAGCCGAATACGTCTCAGCCGGAAAAGCATGTCAACAAGCTCTTTGGATGAAGCAAGCTCTCGTAGACTACGGAATTCATCTCAACGACATTGTGATACTTTGCGACAACAAAGGAGCCATCGATCTCAGCAAGAATCCCGTTCAACATGCTCGTACAAAGCACATTGAAATCCGTCATCACTTTCTTCGCGACAATGTTCAAAAAGGAAACATTTCAATCGAGAAAGTATCCTCCGAAGACAACATTGCCGACATCTTTACTAAACCTCTTAAACGAGAACCTTTTAATCTTCTTAGACTTGGTTTAGGGTTAATGGAACCAAACATGTAGGATAAACATAGCCTAAAACATTAGAATAGTCAAACCAAAACAATTTTGCCTTGTATCTGCTACTGTAGCCACGGCACCAAACGACAACACGGACGGAACCAAATATTTGGTGCCGTCTGGTCCGTGGTATCTACAGAAGCAAAACTGCTATATACATAACATCCTCTTCCTCACAACCCACTTTACCAAAACGTGTAAAACTTAAACCAAGCTCATTATTGACACATTCCCACTCACTAATCACTGAAGATAACATCATTGTAAGTATCCTAACTTCATTTCATCTCTTAATTCTGAGTCTAGGATTCTTATTTATACACAAAACTATCACAAATCATTACATGGGGTTTTATGTATGCTTTTATACCAAATATGAATTCAATTGGCAAATTGCATAACTAGTCATTCAAATTAGGTACAACATTATCATATTGCATAAACAAATCATGTTTCCCACTAATTGATAGATAATAAATATAAGGCCTTATTCAAACAACCAAACACCCCATGTCAAAAGTTTTGAAAAGCTTCTCACTTGAAGGAAAACATTTTTCATTGCTAATACAAATAGAAACGTTAAAATTTTCATCACTTGCATGCTCTTGAATACTAAAGGTATTGCATAACTAATATGCACTCCCGGGTATATTCAAATGTAGCCACATTGAATTAGGAGCATTTGGGTTATCTCATGGTATTTGCCAAACACCCCACTAAAACCATCTTGTGCATAAAATGAGTCGAGATAACCGCAACTCCAAATTGTTTTCATATAGGCACACACTAGAATCAAAAACGTTAAAATTCATTTTCATTTTTTAACATATTAATTCTTGTCCTTAGGAATAACCATGGTAGCCGCAAGATTCTATGATCACAAAGACACCCTTAACTACATTCCCAAACACCACAAAACCAAAGGACTTACCAAGGAACAAGTAGAAATATTTAGGGGTCTAGAATCAAGGTATTTCCATGAGGGTAGAACCATTCACCCATCCTTCCTTGAACATACTAATCTTCGTGAAGAACTAGCCGCCATTCAATTCGATTGTCTTCTTCACATTGATGAACCAATTTGTCCTAGGTTTGTGTTAGAATTCTATGCTAGTGTGACCGGTTTTAGTGATGAAGATGATGATGAATTTTGTCTTAGCTTTAGAATCAACCAAAATGACTACACCATCACCTTAAGCGAATTTGCTAAAGTACTAGGAATTCCCAACCGAGGAACTTGTGTCTACACGGATAAGTGGTCACTCACCGCCCTTGATGCAATCAATGACCGCACTTCTCCCTATCTAACCCGTTTGGCCGATAAGGATGTCATCCGTGAACACCTTTTTAACCCAAAAACTGATACAACCCGAGTAACCCGAAAGGGAAAAGAGGTAGACCGAGATCCATATGGAATGGAGCTAAATGAACTTAAGCACGAATTTAAGAAATGGGAGGAGTTACTTAGAGCAAACGTCATTAGCACCATAGGGAATAGGGATCACATAAACGCTTGTCTTTGCCACATGCTCTACAACTTGTCCACCCGACAACCATTCAACTTAGCCTACTACATAGCTAGGAGAATGATTGATATTCCAACTCAAGGATCAGTTGCTCTTCCATACGGGATGCTTCTCACCCGTCTCTATAGAAACTTTGCTCCAATTCCACCGACCCCAAAAGGGATGCACCTTCACTATGAACTCATCCCTCACATCTTTGTACCTTTGAGTGATGCTCGAGTTGCTAAGACTAAAGGCAAGAGAGCTAAACCTCCAACTCCTTCATCATCATCATCAAATAGCTCCGAGGATGGTCTTCCAAGCTCTCATCTTCCACCTCATGAGTATTACGCATCTCTTCCCGAGGTTGAGAATGAATCAGCAGAATTCAAACAAACTAAGGGAAAGTTCAAGTGCCTTGGTAGGATGATGAACAAGATTTACAAGAAGTTGGACAAATAAGGGTATTTTAAGGAATGTTTGGAACAATGCATTATCATTAATGTTTGATACTATTTAGTTGTTTTTATTATGTAGGATGATAATATAACTTGAAACAATGGTGTATGCTAACAATCTCATGCAGGGGGATAGCACAAGTATGCTATCAAATTTTACCCATTTTCACTTTATTGTGAAAATCAATAAGTCTTGCTCAAAATCTATGCTCCACTATGTTTACACATGTGTTATTTACTTTTCCTAACTAGAAATGTTTAGTATAACAGATTTTAAGAAAAATTTCAGGTTTCGGAAATGTCCCCGATACCTAAAAATGTACTCTGTCCATATTTCAGCACTCCACGGATCAGACGGAACCATAATTTTGGTACCGTCCTTTATGTAGTTTGGTACCGCCATACCTGTACAGGCGGACCAGACGGCACCCTTTTTAGGGTACCGCCAGTGTATGATTTTGGTGCCGTGGATCCTCCAGGTAATTTTCTGAATTTCGACTCTTTCGTGATTCCAAATTATCTTCCATCACTTATAAATCAATCTTAACTAGTTTATACTGTTATTAGAACTAGTACTATTTAATAAGGTATATAAGAAATCCATTTCCCACCAAAATTCAAAAATTTGAAAAATCCACCCAAGGAGCCCTTTGGCATAAAGGAAGGAACCAAATTTTTGGTACCTTCAAATCCGTGGGTAATCTGAATATTAGGAAATTCCACTCACTAGAACACATTTATTGCAAATCTTTTCTTCTTCACTCCATCTTCCTTGTATGGATTGACTTGGGTGATATGACTAGCATTCAACCCACTTCCAAATCATTAGGAACCTCATCTCTTCAATGGTTCAACATCAAATCAAACCATTTCTTACCCCTATAAATTGAAAGGCTTTACCATGATCATCCTCACACCTTCTTCATTCTCACTACTATCTAACAAATCAAAACCAAAGTTAAAAATGACTAAATCATCACCAAAACCTTGCAAGAAAACCGCTAGAATTAGCGTAAGGCCTTGTTGTTTTGTTCATCTTAGCTCATCATCTGAATCTTCACCACTCACAATCTCATCTCCCATTAGAGATGATACAAATCTTACCTTAGCTACACCCACTTCATCACACATTGTGATCACCACTCCACCACCAATAAAAACACCTACTTCACCTCCACCGGCACCCATCCAAACATCCAAAACCCCCTCACCACCTTCACCAAGGTCTCCCACTCTCACTCCCATGGAGTTATTTTCAACTCCACCAACATCCCCAAATCCTTTCCTAGAGGACTTGGAAGACTTGCCTCCTAGGCCAAGTCATCCACCACCATTGCCATCTTTTGGCACAATTGAGCGAATCGCTCATGAGTCACCTCGGTCATCCATTGACCCAAACGCCCCATTAGGGCCAATACCTCTCCTTTTTCACCCCATTTACAAGGACATTCATGGTCCTTTATACGGGGATCATCCACTTCCATCATCAATGTCCCCTCATATTGAGGATATTCCGGAGTGCATGTGGGATGACAATCCCACTCGAGAGGAGATTCAAGCCAAACTCCACAACCTCCACCAATTCAAAGGCATGGTGGATTCTCACTTAAGTGAGACAATGCAAATGCAAAATGCTTTGCTTGCATCCATCATGACCACTCCAAACATTCCCAACACCACCAACACATCCACCATTCCACCACCACAACCTCCCCAAACTTTCTTCCCTCCAAGGCATGGTTGCTCAACTTGTGAGCAAACGGGCCAAACCGTGGAACGGACCCGGGTTATGGTCCATGACTTCCAAGAAGAAATGAGGTTCATCCTCAACCACATCCTTGAGCGTCTCAACGCTCTTTCCCATCCACCATCACTTTATGATGGTTTTAGAATAGTCTTTCTTTTGTTTACTTTCTTAGGATAATTTTTATTTCTTGTACTTAAAACACATCATTGTGTTCTCTTTTCATGATCTTTACTCATGAAAAATTTTAACTAATGAATGTTGTTTATTATATTGTTGGTGTCATTACATAGTGTTTGGAAATGCTTGTGAATGATCATTATTACTAACATTTTTTTTGTAGCTTTATTTTCACAATCCATGTATCTTCCCATTAAAGCACCCAATTTAGGGGGAGCTTTGAACAAGGGGGAGATAATAGCTCGGGCTCATTACATTCCGCATAGCCTCTTCTTTTTGTTGAGACAAAAAGGGGGAGAAAATATAGAACTTTGAAATTATTTATATTTGACTTTTCTGAAAAAGTCAAACTGCATACATTTGACTTTCTAAAAGTCAAACAGGAACCCTCATTGATAATACTTGACTTTTCTTAAAAAAGTCAAACTGCATACTTTGACTTTCTGAAAAAGTCAACATCATGCATCAACTAGTGAATTCTTTGACTTTCATAAAAAGTCAAATTTCATACACTTGCATTATCATTTCCTTTTCAAGTTCTAAAACTAATATTTTTATAACTCTTGTACAAACTTTGTTTCTTTTATAAAAATAAAATTTATATTTTGTCCTCAACAAAAAGGGGGAGATTGTTAATACAAATATCGTCATTAAACGTTATTTATATTTTTGATCTTTGCCTAAGTTTTGTTAACGACAAAAGTAAATTTAATTTATAAAAGCTTAAAGCTTGTCAAGTTTATTAGATATTAAAACAAGCTTTCTCAAACAATATATTCATCATTCAAGCATTTACATTTGTGATTAGTAACATCTCTATATGACTCTAATCATTATGTATGATAGTAGTTTGTAGAATGTGTTAGGTTCTTAAAACCAAACACTACTTAAGCATTTGCATATTTCTATAAATAGTAATACAACATTTGACATCATGTATTACATCATGGAAATCATTGGAAGATTCCATTAGATATTTTGTGAAGATTTGTACTCTTCATATCTTGCACAATCTCACTTAGATAGAGTTGACTTTGGCAAGATTTGATATCTTGGCTGTCAGACCGGCGGTACCAAAATGGTACACGGGCGGAACCCTTTTAAGGGGTCCGCCGTCCGTGGACGCTCCTGTCCATTTTGGCTATAAATAGCAATGCCAAGCCAAGTAGTTTCTCATCCCTTTCTAACATACTCTCATACATATCTTCTCTCTAACCTTTCTAATTCAGTTTCATATCATATTAGTGATCTCTTTTGTAGCAAAGAAGATCAAGTCATATTCAAGCTTCAACGAGAAGTTGGAAGTCTTGTTTGTTTAGTGTTGTATGATCTAGTGTTGATCCATACTTCATTGTTGTATCAAACCATCATAATCTTGTGAGTGTGAGTGGTTAGTATTTTAGTCCTCAAAATACATTGTGTGTGGGAGTAGTTGTACCCTTGGAAAGAACTCGACATCTAGCTTAGTGTCGGAAATAGTGTAAGCGAAGTGTAAAGGTTTTCTCCGCCGGTGAAAGGAGCTTGTTGACTAGTGAAGTTAAACTCTCGAGTGTGAGACTCGGGGAGTGGAGTAGGGCAAGGAAAAAGAGTCCTTGTAGGCCGAACCACTATAAACAACTTGTTGTGGTTTGATCATTTCTTTCCTTATTTACTTATTACACATTGCTTGCATATTTCATTAACATACTTAAGATCAATATCAATTGATCTTTCAATAAGTTTCAAAACAAAGTTTTTAATCGGTAAACTATTCAACCCCCCTTCTAGTTTTCTACAGTTTTGAAGTCGCTTTTCCTAAATCTCACCAAAACTAAAAATCATTAGAACAACAGATGCGTGATCTAGTTGCATCTAAAATTGATTTGTTGTCTCAAATAGAACAACTGAAATATGATCTTAAACAACAACTTAACGCTCTCACTTTGGAAACTCAAAAAGCCAAGTCTGAGTTGTTAACTTGTCAAAAACAGTTATGTGAGTACAAAAAGCATTCAAAGAAACGAATAGATAACTATCTTGAAGAAATTGTCGACTTACAAAACAAAATCAGAGAGTTTCGAAATGTTGTTTATAAACCTGGTGAGTCAATCACAACTATTCAAAAGTTCACTTTTAAACCAAATCCAAATGGATATGGACCGAATCTTGATGATTACAAACCAAAGTTTTCAAATAGAGCATTCAAACCAAATCCGCAAGTCTACAGTGCAGAACATAGAATTGATGATTCCATTATGAGTGTTGTTGAATATAATCGCATGGAAGAATTAGATGCTAAAGACGAGAGTCGATCAAAGTTAAAAAATGTTGTTAACAACAAACCATTTAACTATTCAAAAGCTGTAACTTTTGTCGCACAACAGGACAATTCTAACACACCTTGGATTATCAAGCCTATTTCTGAGTCTTCTAATGTTGGTCCTCAACCCAATTATGCACAAATTAATGGTCCTTTACCTTCACTTAGTGAAGTAAAAACATTATCCGAACAATGTAAAATTCTTAAATATTTTGAAACATTCCTTTCGGATATCAAAGTTTTGGAACGTGAAATTGAATTTCATTCTGAAATAAAAGTTGAACATTTTCAATCGCCTCTAGCGCGAGAACAAAGAGATATTTTTCAGAAAAGAATTTTACCCCATGTCCGAAATTTGAAAATGTGTGCAATATATTGGGAACGGGATTTTCACAAGGAGCTTGGACTTATGAAAAGAGTTTTCGAACAAACTGAAACATCGATTTCTAATACCAAACGGAAAAAGAAAATGTTAAGAAAAAATGTTGATCGACTCTTCGAAGATGTTATCTGTGCTGATATCAATAATGTTGTGTCATTACACTCTGTTGCATATGCATTTCATTATATCTCTGCTGATTTTGTTGATTCTGTTGAAATTGTTGAGAATACTAATACTGTGTCTCAAATCAAGTCTTTAAAAGTTGAAAATGAGCGATTGTTAAACGAGCTTTAAAATGCAAAACGTCGTCTTCAATGGTGTCAAAAAGATTTTCAAAATCGAGAACTCGCTTTGCAAAACAAAATTAATCAGTTGCATACAAAAACTCTTAATCCAAAACTTGAGCAACTGGATGATGAAAACGTCTCTTTGAAGTGTCAAATTTCAAAATATGAACAAGAAATTGCCAAAGTTAAAACTGAATATGGTGTCATATTTGATTTACTCAAAAAGACTCGTCATGAAGCATCAGAAGAACTTGATCACCATCTTGCATACACTAAAGAAGTCGAAAACGTTCATGGAAACATTCGTTCTCAAAATCAAGATTTGTTACACACTGTCCATGACTTAACTGAAGAGTTGGTAAAACTTAAGCAAGATAGGGATAGTAACACAGAAGTAACTGCACCTAGACAGATTCAAATTGACTCTAGAACATCTAATGACAAACCACAAGAAACTAATGTGCTTCCCTCTACTGAAACAGGAATAGTTGCCTCTTTTCCCTACGCCTGCACTTCACAGCCTAGGAGCAATACAAGGAAGAATAGGAAGTTGCGACATAAGAAAAGAACAATAAAGAATGCTGAAGTAGATGAACACCTTAGGACTTTGAATAAAACTCAAGTTGCACCCACTTTAGATATTGCGTCTGACAAATGTAATAGAAAAAGTGATGTAACGAATGCTAAATCTTTAAGTACTTTAAATGTTATATTTGAAGCTTCTTGTGTTGGTTGTCATAAAAACATGTTTTCTGGTTGTCATGATAAATGTGTTGCTAAGGCTATCTTATCTCGTACGCGGAATAATAGAACACGGAATACCTCTAGGCCCACTAATGCTTCTAAGTCTGTGCTAGGTAAACCACCTTCTAGTGTTCCGGATACGATCATTGATGTACCCAAAGTAACCCCTTCACCTCCTAGGAAGAACTTATCACCTAGTGCATTTACTAAGACCAAAGCTAAGACTAGTTGGAGATAGCAGAAATGGTTACATAATACACTTGGCTTTACATGGATACCTAAAATCATAGACATGTGTGTTTCAACTACAACTGCATCGGAACCCTCTAACTCTTCGGGTTCCACATCTACTTCTATTCCATCTGTGTTGTCTGTGTTTAATGCAGGTGATACAGATCATCCTCTGGATTGTTGATAGCGGATGTTCCCGGCACATGACAGGCAATCTCAAACTGTTATCCAACTTTGTTTCAAAGTTCATTGGCACTGTCAGGTTCGGGAATGATCACTTCGCAGCTATCATGGGCTTCGGAGATTACATCAATGGTAACATCGAAATTAGCAGGGTTTATTATGTGGAAGGTCTCGGTCACAATCTTTTCTCAGTAGGTCAATTTTGTGATGGAGATTTGGAAGTTGCTTTTCGGGAAAAAACTTGCTTCATTCGTGATCTACAAGGAAACGACCTTATGTCTGGTACCCGCACATCAAGTCTTTACACAATTTCAATGCAAGACATGATTGCTTCATCTCCCATCTGTCTACTCTCAAAGGCAACATCTACAAAATCCTGGCTATGGCACCGTCGACTTTCTCATTTAAACTTTCAAACCATAACCAATCTTGCTCGTTACAAACTTGTTGAAGGTCTCCCAAGATTTCGGTATTCTAAAGATCACCTATGCTCAGCTTGTGAACAAGGGAAAAGCACTCGTGCTCACTTTCCTTCAAAAGTGGAACACAGCTTACAGCATGTGCTTCATCTTCTTCACATGGATTTGTGTGGCCCGATGCGTGTGCAAACGATTAATAGCAAACGCTACATCTTGGTAATTGTAGATGACTACTCACGATGGACTTGGGTTTAATTTCTTCGAAGTAAAGATCAAGCTCCACAGATGATCATCACCTTTCTCACGAAAATTCAAGTTCAACTTCGGAACACAGTCAGACAAATCAGAACAGACAAAGGAACTGAATTTGTGAATCAAACTCTTCGTGAATTTTATGATAAAGTGGGAATTGAGCATCAAACATCAATTGCACGTACACCAGAACAAAATGGAGTTGTTGAAAGACGAAACCGTACATTAGTGGAAGCTGCACGAACGATGTTGATAAATGCTAAACTTCCAGATTACTTGTGGGCTGAAGTTGTGTCAACTGCATGCTACACTCAGAATCGATCAATAATTACCAAACGCCACAACAAAACACCTTATGAGCTTATCCACAATCATAAACCGAATCTCAAACACTTTCATGTATTTGGATCCCTTTGTTATCCGAATAATGATCGTGATGACTTTGGTAAGCTCAAAGCCAAAGCTGACATTGGAGTCTTTGTTGGATATTGTGAAAACTCTAAGGGTTACCGGATCTGGAATCGTCGTACAAGGGAGATTATCGAAACGATTCATGCAAATTTCGATGAACTTACTGAATTGGCTTCTAAGCATAACAGCTTGGAACCCGGTCATAACCGTTTAAACTTCCCTCAAACCCCATCATCAGCTGAACCAACCATTCAACTTACTCGTCAACAAATGGAACAGCTATTTGCTCCTCTGTTTAGTGATGATATTGATACACGTGCTCCAGATGTATCAACTGTTTCCGCTGCTCAACCTGATAATAATCAAATACATGATACACCTGCCACAACAACTACTGTTGAGGAAGCACCACCAATTGATTCTACAACAACAACATAACAAACCGCATCCAATGACGCAGAACCAACTGATGATCTTCTGAACAATGAAGTACCCCCACCTGCAGATTATGATCCAAATGCGTTCTTCAACCCGTTTGCAAATGCTTCTGCCACCTCTGATGTTGCGGAATCATCTACAAGTCATTTGAATCCTCCAAATCTCTAGAATGTATATCAACATCAACCCTCCACACATCGTTGGACGAAAGACCATCCTCTTGTGAACATTATTGGTAACCCGAATCAACCAGTCGTAACTAGACAACGTCTTCACACAGACGGTGAACATTGCATTTATGCTCTCACTGTCTGCCAATCTGAACCTAAAAACATTAAAGACGCAATGACCAAAGACAACTGGATTGAATCCATGAAAGAAGAACTCAATCAGTTTAAACATCTTGAAGTATGGGAATTGGTTGAAAGACCAACAGGGGTCTACGTCATTGGTCTCAAATGGATTTGGAAAAACAAATTGGATGCTGAAGGAACCGTAATCAGAAATAAGTCACGTCTAGTGGCTAAGGGTTATAGACAGGAAGAGGGTATTGAATTTGAAGAATCATTCACTCCGGTTGCTCGTCTTGTGGTTGTACGGATTTTTCTAGCGTTTTCGGCTCACATGAACATCACCGTTTATCAGATGGATGTCAAAACTGCTTTTCATAATGGAAAACTGAAAGAAACGGTCTATGTTAGCCAGTCAGGAGGATTTGTTGATCCAGAGTTCCCTAATCACGTCTACAAACTGAACAAGGCTCTCTAGGGTCTCAAACAAGCCCCTCGAGCGTGGTATGATGAGTTATCCTCCTTTCTCTTATCTCACAATTTTGTCAAAGGTTCGGTCGACCCAACACTTTTCATACAATATCACGGGGCACATATTTTAATCGTGCAAATTTATGTGGATGACATCATTTTTGGGTCAACACATCTAAAGTACTCAAACGGTTTTTCAAAACTTATGAAAAAACATTTTGAAATGTCCATGATGGGTGAACTTACGTTCTTTCTAGGACTGCAAGTTCATCAATCACCCCTTGGTATTTTCTTGAGTCAGTCCAAATATGCCCTTGAAATTTTAAACAAAAATGGAATGCAAAACTGTGACACCTATGCCACTCCAATGGCACATACTAAGAAACTGGACGCTGATTTGCATGGGAAATTGGTTGACCCTACCAAATACCGTAGTATCATTGGGTCTCTCATGTATCTAACAGCCAGTAGACCTGATATTGTCTTTGCTGTTTATCTTTGCTCCCGTTATCAGTCGAGACCAACTGAAACTCACCTCTCTGAGGCTAAAAGAATCCTCCGATACATCAAGGGAACCATTAACTTGGGGATCTGGTATCCGAAGGATTCTGGTTTTGAACTAATAGCTTTTTCAGACGCTGATCACGCAGGTTGCTTAGATTCTCAGAAAAGTACCTCAGGGGCTTTACAATTTCTTGGTGATAAACTGGTGTCATGGCAATCGAAGAAGCAGGATTGTACATCGCTGTCCTCAACCGAAGCAGAATATGTAGCCATGTCGGCGTGTTGTGCTCAAGTCATTTGGATGAGAACACAACTCAAAGACTATGGTTACGTATTTGATAGAATCCCGATGTACTGCGACAATCGAAGTGCTATTGCAATCTCGTGCAACTCTGTTCAACATTCAAAGTCTAAGCACATCGATCTTCGATATCATTTCATCAAGGAGCATGTGGAAAAGGGTATCAATGAATTATACTTTGTGGGTACTGAATACCAACTGGCAGATCTTCTCACCAAAGCCTTGGCTCCTGGTAGGTTTACTGAGTTGGTCCACTGGATTGGTATGCGGTGTTTGACTCCAGCGGAACTGGATGAACTTTTAAAACAATCTTAAAACCAGTCAAACACCAAAACCTCTTTTGTAAATATTTTCAAAAACAAAATACAAAAATATAAAATCTGATAAAATTCAAAAATATTCTCCTATCTAATTTCTTTCACACATGGCAAGTACAAATCTTCCG
The DNA here is from genome assembly GCA_019973895.1 of Chrysanthemum seticuspe. NCBI lineage: Eukaryota > Viridiplantae > Streptophyta > Magnoliopsida > Asterales > Asteraceae > Chrysanthemum > Chrysanthemum seticuspe. Next base: position 139,217,407 of record BPTQ01000005.1, on the reverse strand, counting down.
TCAACACTTTACTCTTTCAAAATTCAGTATTTTCTCGGTCAAGTGTTGAGGGGGGGGGGGAAAGTAAATATTTTTCGGTTTCATAAAACTTTGTACTTGCATGTTACCTTATTCCGGTTGTTTCTTTGATAATGGTGGTCACATTTCTGGTTTATTGACACTCCCCGGACTCAAAATTATAAAATTTCATTATTTATTAAGTCGAGGGGGAGTGTCGTCATGTTTCTTTCCAAATATCATGCTTTATGTAACCAAAATGGAAGTTATGGGCGTTGGATGTAAATGGTTAAGGTGGAGGGACTGAAGTTGTCAAAAGCTTAAACTATTTTTTTAACAAAACTCCCCCACCAACTTATCTTTCACATTTATTTCTATCATTTATACCTCAACCACCAATCCTAAGCCTAAAATCAAACAATCAAATATGTGCTTTGAACTCCAAATTTGTAAGTGTTTTCATGATCTTTGTGGTAATATAAACATTGGTTTTTTATTTCACAAACATCCAACGACTAGATTTTAAGTTATGAGTGATTTTGTGTTCTACGCGTATGCGTATGAACACAAAATCATCAAAGGGTGCTTATGATGAAAATTATTGTGTCAAAATGCTTAAAAACAAGTGTTATTAACATTTCCAACTTCAAAATCCACCCAGAAGACGTTTTAATAGTTTTTCATGAATTAGGGTTCATACGCATGATTTGGGCGTTCTCATATGAGAGTGTTTTTGGTCTATTAGATGGTTGTGTTATGCTTTAGACATGTTTAATTGATCAAATCCAAACTTGAATCATGCCCAGAAACAACAAATGTTGAGAAATTGAAATTTAGGGTTTATGCTCATAAGAAATAGGTACTTTTGATTCACAAGGGTATTGATGTTAAAACTTGTCTAGAAAAACTCATTAGGCATCTAAGATATCACATAAATCATTTGGTGTCATTCCTATGGCTAAATCTCTTAATCGTAAAAATTGAGTTCTTAGGGTTTAGCTTTTACGCATAAACTGTTTGGTACATTACTTCATATGAAAACTGAAAGGAATTGGATAATAGGTTAATGAAAGTGTTATGATGAATTTGTTTCAGGTTATTACGCGTGAAATATTCAGAATCAAGGTTAACCATGGACTTCTACGCATAAGGATCATCTTACGCGTAGAACGTTACACACAAGAGTAATCTTACGCGTAACCTTTACGCGTAAGGTTCTACAAAGGGACTACGCGTATCTTGTGAAGGATATGCGTAAACAGTGAGTCTTACGCATAAGGTTCACTCTTACGAGTAAACCTTACGCGTAAGCTCCCACATACGCTTACGCGTAAGCTCTATGCCTAAGGCTCTCTTTTCCTACGCTTAACATTTCTTACGCGTAAGTCAAGATCCTACGCATAAGTTTATGCCTACGCGTATGGTCTACTGATTACGCATAAGCTTGAAAGTCCTACGCCTAAGCCTAATTTTTAACCAAAATTGTGAATTGTTACGCGTACAATCTTGTAAATAAATAAATCATAACGTCACGAAACCAAAATGTCATTAATAAGCTTAAATGGTTAATATGTTGTGAAAATAAGTGAAAATTTAGACTTTAAAACTCAAAGTTAATCAACTCACGAAACTTATCACGACTACTTTGGACTATTGGACAAACAAGTGACGTTGGACTTGTAACATTCATCAACATAACATATTCAATAATTAGTCAATAAAATCAACTTTTGACTAACGTAATGTCTTTCGATATGTTGGTTCTTTTGGCTAAATATCTTTCAGATCACGATATGGACATCCAAATGGAAAACGTTGATGCACCAAATGTTCTCTCAATGGAAGACATCTTCCCCAACGGTTACACAATGAAGATCGGGAAGAACAACCTCAGAGTTGATTTTGACAACTTCACATGTTCTGAATCTTCTTGTCAAATTGTTGTGGATATCCTAAAGACTCATCCATACAAGAATATGCTCACAAACTCTGCAACTATGCCGGTGATTTATGTTCATCAATTCTGGCATACCATGCAGAAGGTCAAAGGTCAAGATGCTGTGACAATGACACTTAACGACAAACAAGTCACTATCACACCAGCAGACTTAAGGGCTATTCTCCTTCTTCCTACCATCAAGCCTACCGATTACTCTGCTACTCCAACGGAAGAGGTCACTCTCCAGTTCATGGTCGACATCGGCTATGATGAAGCTGATGGGATCATCACAAAACACTCATCAGTTGATCTCAAGAACATCCCTCAGCCATGGAGAACCCTCTACATCATGGTTGCCAAATCAGTTTCTGGACGTGATAGTGGTTTTGAGCATCCTAAGCTCATGGAACTACAAATATTTTGGGCCATGGTCAACATGAATCATATCGAATTTGCAGCTCTGATCTGGGACGACATGAAGTCATACCTTAAAAAGCCTAGCACCAAGATCCCCTACATCAGATACACCAAATTGTTGATCCAAAGGGTTCTAGGGAATAATCCTGATATTCCCTTGAGACTTGATGACCCCAAACATTACTCAGTGTTGCTTGCGCCCACACTCAATGTTGTCAGATTTAAGGACTCAACAACGAAGAAACAAGGTGCGGTATTGCCAGATTGCCTTCTTACTGCTGACATCAAGGGACTTCAATCGTACCAACGTTATCTGGAAGCAGTGGCATTAGGAAAAGTGGGGTTCATTAATGAAAAGTCTTCTGGTACACCTGTTAGGAAGACCAGGAGAGGCAGTACTGGAAGTATCGCAAGCACTGGGAGTACTAGAAAGTATCCAAAGAGGACTCACACACTCAAAACGAGAGTTCCATTAACTAGTGACATCCCTATTCCTAAACCAGAACCAAAACTGATGGACGAGGACTCGGAGGACACTGAAACAGATGAAGAGATTATCTACTCGGAATCTGCAACAGAAGATACACTAGTTGAAAAACCTCTAAGTCCCAAGTCTGATAAAGGGAAAACTCCAGTGCAAGAGCAGGAAGAAGAGAGCTCAGAAGAAGAGCCACTGGATGAAGACAGAGATTACAGAAAGAAGCTTAAGAATCTCAGACTCCAACATACTGCTAAGGAATTCAATCTTCAGCAAATTCGTGGCCCTGGAGGGTCAAGTGGTGGTGCACTAACCACACAAGTTTTCGATGCGGTTAATCAACCTGATAAGGAAACTAGTACCGCCACCCACGAATCAAAACAACGGCAACTTGAGGATTCTATCATCTATGACTTTGGGGAACCGTAAAAGGAGACGACTGAGAAAATTACTGATGAAGATGTTGAGGCTGCGACTAAAGAAAAAGCAGAAAAAGAAGCTCAAGCTCAAGCAGATGAAGAAGCTAGGGTTAAGGCAGAAGGAAAGGCTCAAGCGGAAAAGGAAGCCAATGAATACATTCTTGATAGTCTTGCTCGTAGCAAGGAACAAACTTCTGAGCCACCAAAGGACCCTGAGCCTCCTTATGTCTCATCTTCGTCTGACTCATCATCTCATTCTTCACCACCACCATCCAAAGGCACCACCAGATCCGCATCCAGATCGATAAAGAAACCAACCGACACTTGGGCATCCCGAGCAAAGACAAAGATTGTTAAAGCTGTCAAGCAAGTAAGGAAGAAAAACGTAGTTAACAAGAAACTCAATCAACTCGCTGACAGAGTCAATCTTCTTTAAAATGGGATAAACGAGATGTTGAGAGAACGGGAACATATCCAAAAGTTTCTCAATCGAGATGTACAGGGTGAAATGAACAAGACAATTAAGGAATATTGATTCGTGTAGAGTGAGTGGTGAAAATAAACACAATATCAATATATCAAATTAATCGTAAAATCCGACAAATCAACCTTTTAGGAAAAGGGTTAACGTGCCAAACGTCACGAATGTGATAAAAGTGATACCGGGAAAGTGATTTCCGGGTCGTGTCCCAACGAGGTGTGAATGGAAGGATTCGTTGAGTTTCGTGATTTGAACTTGAATTGGTTTTAATGATTTGTTGATTTGATTACTTTTTCCACAAATTAATTAACGGGAAGGTAATTAAGGCAAGGGAAACCTAATAAACTACAAATAAACTATTACTAAGCCTAAGGAATGATAAAACGAAGCTACACTAAGTCCTAGGGTGCTAAAACGTAAAAACGTAAAAAACGGCAAACAACCCGAGCCATAAACGTAAAAATTTTGCAATTTAAGGGCTACGGGTGTGAAATTAATTTTCCTACGTTCTATTTGACTAAAAATAATTTTAGAAAAAAGCCGGGAATTTTTTCGACTTTTAAAATAATTACTACGAATTAAAAACTATTAAACACTAATTAAATGATTAAAAATACTAAACTATTTTTGAAAAATCTGAAAAATTCACAGAAAGTACTTTGATTAATGCTGAATCTAATAAAAATCTGAAATCAGTGTGTTGTTAAGCAAATAAGCTATCAAATAAGCAAAAATGAGCTTAAAGTAAAAACTGACCAAGTGCCTTTTATATTAAATGTTGCAAATAAAACATGAGAAAGACCCAAGGGCAGTTGGTAAGCGTGTGGTGTGGTGAGCTGGGTGGCCAGGGATCAAATCCCAGCAATGACGAATTTTTTTTTTGAACGTTTTTATTTTGAATTTTTGCCCATTGGAAGTTGAAGAGATAATCAAAAGGAGAAATTTTCGTGAAAACTTTTTTTTAAAAAAAAGCTTTAAATAAGCTGTATGCGCAGCTTATTTCCAACAGTTGACATAAACCAAACCGATCACTCTTTTTGCAATTTTTTTTAAGCACAAACTAACAGGAACAGTTAATGATTATGCCTAACTAAAGAAATTCCTAAGCTAAGACAGATTAAACATAAGCAATAAACATCTAAACTAAGGCAACTAAATTACACTAAGGCGGGGGGAAGAAACTGATGAACAAGGGATCAATAAGCAAAGTTACTACACTAAAGGGATTCCTAAGCTAAGACAGATGAAAAATAAGCAATAAAGATCCTATAAATAGTACTAATACAATTAAACTAGATCCTATCTAATCTAATACACTAATAAGAATAACTAGAACCTGAGTAAGTTGATGAAAAAGCCCAATAAGAACTCAGAAGAGAGCTTATCTGCTGTTGTGGGCTGCAGGCTGAAAAAACAGCCCAAAGGGACTGTTTATAGCTTATTATTAAGCTAAAAGAAGGGCCTCCAAATCAGAAAAAAGCTACAGAAACCAAGGTTAGTATAACAGATATACAAAAGAACTTAGTCATGGTGTTGAAAAAGCTGGTAACAGCTTAAAAATAAGTTGAGATCAGCTGGTTTTGGGGCCATTTTGCAACTGATGCCGAAAAAGAAAATGTTCAAAAGACAGATTTTGAACTCAATTTTGATTATGCTAGACGATTATTTGATGCCCAAAAATGTAACCAGAGGGAGTTAGTCATAAAAGGACTTGGGAAAAATAAGATTGACACTTTTTTAACACCTAAATAGATCAAAAAGAACACCACAAACAGCAGCTCTAGCTGCTGTTTTTTTTCTGTTTGCAAAGTAAAAAAAATGAACTTTCCTCCCCTTTTTCTTTCACACTAACATCTTACATACTTCATTACTCAAACTACAAACTTGGAACATGACTTATAAGCTCAAGGAAGGTTCTACTACAAAAGTCAAACGGGTAAAAAGTAAGCTTTTGACCCTTTAAAAATCTTAACCCAAACAGTCCCTCATGGGATAAAAGACTTGGAAACTGATTTCAGACTGAAACTAACTCGACCTTTCTTGTGTAAAAACTAGTTATCACTTAGAAACTTTATCTTGATTAAGTAGATAAGCAAAGAAACTGGTTATTGCAAACAAACTGAGACTATATAGAAAAAAGTACTTTTCATTAACTAAAAATTCATTACAACAGAAAAAGAGAAAACTAATTTTGAAAGCTAAATTAAAGGGTGCCTTATCATGGCTACATTGATTCCTATTTATACTACTACTAAGGGCAAGTCTTGGCTTCTTGATGTGTGATTCTTGTGAGAGAGCAGTCAAAACAAAAGGCTTTGTGCTTTTCTTGAAACAATCCCAGCCATTGAATAGAAGTAGGTAAGCTTTTGACAAATCCTAGTCGTCCCTTTGTGCCTTTGAAGCAGAGATTGGGGGGGGGGGGAAACATGGTAGTGGCGTTGGGTTTTGGGTTAAACTGGGCAAAGAGGGAAGGTGAGGTTTTGGGTTTTGATGAAGTTGGGTAAAAGGGTGATGGCAGGTTGAGTGTTTTGGTAACAGGGAAAGGGGAAAGAGTTTGTGGGGAATGGTAAAAGGGAAGAGGGTTTTTGTTTGGGCGGGAAAATGGGGAAGAAGAAGGGGGAATGTTGGTTAACTCGTTGACCGGGTTTTAGGGTTGGACTTGGACCGGGTTGGGTAGGATTAAATGGACTTGGATTTTTGTGTTTTGGGCCTAAGCATTTTGGGTTTAAAGAGTTAATATGAGATTGGACTAGCTTTGTGATCCAATGTGTAGCTTAGGGACTAAAACTGCCAAGTCTGATAATTCAGGGACCACTCGCGTAATTTCTGAAAAGTATAATCCAAGGGCTAGACTTGACAATCTCCAATATTCCAAGGACCAAACTTGCCATTTTCTGAAACTTGAAGGACTAAACATGACAATTCTCAAAACTTTTTACCCAAGGATCATTTTTGATAAATTTTGATTTTGAGAGGACTTGGGTTGACTTTTATTTCAAAACAAATGCTCAGGGACTGATTTTGTCAAGATTTGAAAGTTGAGGGACTGAAACTGCCAATTATGCAAACTTAGCTCGTTTTTCATCTGATTTTAAACATTTTGCATCTGAAACATATAAAATACAATTTTGGGATATTTTCAGTATTTTGATGCATTTCTGAGTGATTTTAAATGTTTTGCAGTTCAGATTTAACCAAAAATGATGAGTTTTTACACACTCATCAAATATACTCATAAGTTCCTTCTCGACACTGTTCCTGGAGTAACAAGAGAGATGTTCACCAGACAACTCTATCCGAATCTCATGCAGTTGGTCAAGCAAACAATAAAAGCAACGCCTTTAACAATAACAATCAACCCAACTGAGCCTGCAGTTGCCTCCAATGCAGAAACGGTTTCCAGGCTAGTACTACAAATGTCTCAACAATCTGCAACGTTTACTTCTGACGAAGCTAAACTGTTTGACGCATTGCTGGAATACCAACTTAAAACTTCATGCAAAGCGGCAGCTGAAAGGCCAAAGCGTCCAAGAGACGATGATGATCAGGATAAGGATAAAGAGTCGAAACGCATGAAGAAATCTGATGACTCCTCTATGCCACCACCACCCCAAAGGACCTCCACCAAAAGAAGATCTCCTCCACGTTCTACTGCTACTGAGAAACCTCAGGACTCTGAGTTACCACCACAAACAGAGAAAACTGGTGATCATTTCAAATACACTGGTGGTGATGATGAAGAGATCCCTGAGCCCCAACAACAACCCACCTCTTCTGCCACAACAAAGAAACCAGAATCATCATCAAAGCCTAAGAAAAAGAAGAAGAAGACCATTGTTGTCTCATGGCTAGATGAAGATACTACCGATGAATATGACTGGTTTTCTAGACTTGTTGATGCTACCCCCTCATTACCAGAAGGTCAAGAAATGGTAGATGGCCATACAATGGAGCATGTGAAGCTTATACAGGAAAAGTTCAAAGTGAAGAAGATGACTAAGGCAGAGTTGAGGCGAATCAAGAATGATGCATTTCAACTACTTAAAGACAGCTCAGAAAGTGCAATTGAAGTCGAATATCATCTTGATAACATTGCACGAGTCATGTCTAACAACATTGATTGGCTCAATCCTGAATCAAACATTGACTTCACCAGACCAGACAAAGCTCCATACTACACTGACTAGACCAAACCTCTACCTATCATTGGCCGACCGGATCAACCCAAGATTCCATTCCGCTATTTCTTCAACAACGACTTAGAGTTTCTTCTACACGGTAGCGATGTCTCCAAGAAATACGCTACATCACTCACACTCCCTTTCCCGGCAGCAATATACTCCAACAACATAGCCATCGAGGAAGACGCCACACACATGTTTGCTGACAAAGTGGAAAAGTATGACCTCGATGCATTGTATGGGATTCATCATTGGCCTTAACGCCAAAGAATCTACTACAAAAGCTGCCAGGTTCTAAAGTCGAAAAAGGAAGTGTTCAGTGAAAAACGGATCATTGCAATTCAGCATGTTACCCTTTCGTCAAAGTGGGACTACACATTCCTTAAGAAAATAGTGGTCAAACGACAAGACGAAGAGGAATATGACTTCTGTGAAGCGGATTTTCTGAGATTGTCGCTAAATGACATTGAGGATATGTATCTCGCCAAGGTACAAGGACGAATGCGACATTTCTCTACAACTATCCAACGCGAGTACATAAAGTCACTGTTAATCTTCATCAGAAGCATCATGATCCAAGAACGTGTAGAAGACATTCAACTTGCCGTGGAATCTTATCAGAAACGTGTAAACCTCACAAAACCACAACTAGACCTTCCTGACATAAACCAACTGGCTCAGTACACCATCATCAGGAAACCATTTGGGGTAGTCTACCGAAGTGAACTACACCACAATTGCTTCATGGCGTGCAAAGAGCTTCATAAGTTTGGGGATCACACATTGAAAAAGGTTCGGGACGGGTTAGCATACCGGTTAAAGGAGATACATGACGGCATAGGGTCACAGAAGAGATGGAATTCGAGGGATAGAAGGGATGTTAAGAAGATCATCACGCGGATTGATGAAAGGTTGTTTAGGCGGGATCAGATCAGAACATTGGAGAGTTTCGTTGGTGGTCATCCAAGCATATCTCTCACAGGCTATCAACGTCCAGAACGCATTTCCGGAGTTATTGCTGGAATACCTGAGACTCCTGGTACCCCTTGATTTGTTTCCCTTATCATTATTTGGATGTGTGTTTTTTCATCTGACTATGGCTTGTGCACACATAACAGTGTACAACCCGTACTTGTCATGAAAGGACCCTGTGGTATGCTTCAGTGCCACAATCCTATAAAAGGAGCGAAAGCTTCTTACTTTTGAGTAAAACTAATCAAAACTTTCAATTTTCAAAGTTTTGCTCAAAAGATCAAGTACTTCCCCTTATGATTTTCAAAACCTCAAAAGTTTATATCACTTGTTGAGGGGGAGTATTTGCGTAAAAACTTTGTTCTCAAAATTGTTCTTCGTGGTAATCTTCCCAAAAAACTCGAAATGGACATATTCGATATCAAAAATTTCGTCAAAAATAACATTTATATGCCATTTTTGAGGGGGAGAAAAATTATGTGATAAGAAATATGTTGTGAATTGCTATTGAATTCTCGTGTGATAATACTTTAACCCATGAATTGATGAAATCTGAACTGTCGTACATCGAAAAGATTTGTCTTCCAAGACATATCCGAGTAGATCGTACCTATTCGAGAAACTCTTGATAGACATGAACTTTGACGGGTTTGACAACATTTCGAGGCCTGTCCACACCTTCAAGGTAGTTATTAGAGCTAGTTGTCACCTAAAAGCTGACAATGCAACTCTTTAACTATACAACGTAACCGTTTCTCCCGGGGAATTGTCTATCTTGAGTCGATCAATTCAAAAGTGTGCGCTCTTCTCGCACCGTGCAGATTTCTGTCAAAATACTTAAGCATGTGTGGAGGGGGAGTATTGCTGCAAAATACAAAACTCTTTCAGTGGTACAAAATGTTTTTAATCATAACCACTTTAAGAGATTTTTATGAAAATGGTTTACGGCAACATAGGTTAGTCATCGAGTTATAAGGTGACTAAGGTTAGGAATAACCGTCCAATGATCCGCCAGAGCTGGAGGGATCTACCCAAGGACACCACCAATAGTTAGAATTAGAAGTCCTTAGGTATGATTAAAAAAGGAGAAAATGAGAATCAGAGAAAGAAGGAGTTGAAGAATTAAAAAGAAAAGTAAAGAAAAGGGTGAAAATAAATAGCCCTCCAGATTATTCAACTTAGGGCAGACACCGGGTTCAATTCATATGCTACTGGTTGTCACTTGATGACACCGGTATTGAAGATTAAAGTCGTCATGTACCCAGTGACGCATGCACTAAACCTTCTTAGCCACTCAAGTTTCTCTCAACAGAAGCTTGTTTCATTCTCACAGGGATCCCTACGTAAACTATCGGCTTTCTCTTAGAGATTGCTGGTATTGAAGAAGGAGACCCACTCCCTAGTCTCCGCTTTGGAAAACCAAAGCACACTATTGAGTCTAGAGCCACGAGATTCATCAAAAGATCTCTTAGGTACACTTGAAATTTCATCACTTGTCATTCAACATTAAGAATGCAAGTGATCCATTATCGAGTCCTACACAGATCTTAGCAATCTGTCAAGAACATTTGTGAGAGGTTCACACATGTGATCCTCACTGATTGAATGGAAACTCCTGCCAGGGTCAACATCAAACAGCCCTGACAGCAGGTCACTTCGGTAACTCCTTGTGGGTTACACTTAGTGTGTCTCAAACGGTCTACAGTCGTGGGGTGATGCTTCGGTGTACCTCAGCGACTCATCTGAATTGTAGGTGTACTTGGGTACATCGCGTTATCTCACTTGTGGGACTCCAGTTCAGGAACAGCCTTTGTGAGAATTAGAGACGTGTTTTTACACTATGCTGTTAACACACTCGAAGTTCAAACCTGTAAGCGCTGGATTATTTCTAACCCATGTTTTATGTTTTCTTCTTATGGATGCTTGCGGGAGGAAGAGATCGTGCTGATTCTCCACATGCTCATACCAAAAACATCACAAAATAAGTTCTCTCATTATCAAAGGCAACACAAAGTCATAATGATTCTTCATCAAATCAAAGAATCTACAAAGTTATAAAGACTCGAGAACTACTTCACATCAAAAATTCATTGTCAAAAGAGTGTGTGAGCATGTTGGAGAAAGACGTGGAGACACTGGAGCAACGAAGCGGACCTGATGCAGATAACCACAACATACTATCACTACCACCACAAAAAACAAATATCAAAGAACAAAGAAAATGAAGACGTCAAAGGTGAAAAACTTCAAAGTAAACAAGGTCCCTACACTGGGGAGATTGTTGGAATCAAGACACTTCTTCTCACAAGAAAGAAGAATGTCAGAAGACGTCAAAGCAACTATTACATCAGCACCTAAAATGTTTTTCACTCTAATCATCAATTACCAACACTTAGAGGGAGATTGTTGGAATCACTCCTAAACTACATTACAAGTGTTAGTAATTAATATGTAATAGTTAGCTTAATTAGGCTTTTATGTTAGTTATTAAAGGCAAGGCTTATGTAGAAAGCCCATAAGCCTTGGCCCATATCCAATAAGGAAAGGAAGGGACTAGGAGTGTTGCCCTAGCTCCCTCTCCTGTAAATAGCCTTGTATACCTTTATTTGAAGGTTGGTTGTTCACTTTTCTATTTCACTCCAAGCATAAACATTCCATAGTTATTCGTGTGTTTGGTTAAGTGTTCATCTGATCCATTCTTCATCTATACTTCTTATATTGATACTTGTGTTACAAACATGGTGACCTAACAGTGATGATCATTGAAGCCACAGTGTGGGCAAGGAGGAAAAGGTTTTGCTCTATTCTTGTGAGCTGGTTTGGAGGTTGAAGCATATTGATGACCAACTTTGGTATATTTTGCTTCACTGAATGAACTTACATACTGTAAGTGATCAGAAGTTCTGAGATCATCCTTTTTTCATATCATACAAAAAAGAATTCTGTAGGAATTGTCGGTGGTGTGACTTGTATAATGGCATAGATCACACTTCTGCCTGGGCTTGTTGGAGGATTTTGACCTTGATGAACTAGAGGAGGCTGACTTAGTTTCCTTGATTGAATCAGGAGCTTTTTTGATGGATTCCATCTTATCAGTCATCTTTCTCACAAGTTCAGTTAGTTGCTGAATTTGGTTAGCTTCAGTAGGAACTGAAGTTGTGGAGGTCTCAGTGGGAGTAGACTCTTGTTGGATTGGTTTTGGTTGTCTTTTCAAGATGGTTCTACCAAGTCCAGACCTTTCTTTTGGTGAATGAGGATTGAATTGTAATGGAGTAAGCTCAGAGTTTGGTGCAGCACCCTGAAGAGGTTTCAGGGGTGGAAGCGGTGCTTGAGATTCTGCTTCAGACTCGGAGATGTGTTCAGTATTATTGGGCACATCAGGGAGTCCAATCATACTCTTTAGAGCTTGGCTTTCAGGCTCTAGTATTCTTCCAGAATCGAAATTTGGAAGCTTACTCTCAGGGTTAACTCGTTCAATCCAATCACTGGGCTTGGAAATTGTCAACATATTGGTAATCATGCCACCAGACACAAATGGCTTTGGACTCTGGTCTTTGTTGTGAGAGTCAGGGAGATGATTGATGCAGGTTTTACTGACCAGGTCTTAATATTTATAGTGTCTCGCTATACCTATGGTCTACCCTAATGCACTAACGGGCAATTTACCCGGTCGTGTGTAGTGCAGTAAATGGTAAAGCCGAGGTCGTCCCAAGAGCTATGTGTGTCGGATAATTACTAAGTCTAATTGTCACAGAATATTAATGGTTTGATAAGGTTTTAATTAATTAAACTACTAATGCAGAAAATAAAATAAAAGCAAATAAATGTGTGAAGGGAAATCAATAGAGGAATAGTGGTGCTAACCTAGTTAATCCTCCTAGCTAGTTATGTCTACGTCTACTTACTTCCAATTACTTCAGGTGGGGTCAAATTCGAGAGGACAGCATTTGGTCAATTCGCCCTAACCTATCAGCAAAGATGCCACCACCGGAGAAATCAGGCGTACCGTCATAAGTCCTGTTGTTCCTGGTCCCCTAAGCTGAGTCATTAAGTACCGCTACATGCTAGATTCTGAATAGTGAGTGCCCGGCCGTTTGGAACTTAGACACTACACCCCCCAATTCTTAAGTTCATCCAAACGATAGGTGATCAGTTGGTCAAATCGCACAAGTAGAAAGGGTCGTCAGTTGGTCATATCTTACCCTTCCCGTCTCAGTCCGCTCACCTAGGGTCAGTTGGTCATATCTCCTAGGAAATTGGCCTCTATCGCCATTCAAAACTACCGAACCAGGGGTGACTACCAAAGAACTATGCATGCATACACTTAGAAATAATTGTACGGAAGTAAAGGTAAACGCAAACAAAACAATTAAGGAATCATAACTAGGCTAGCACCAAAGGATGCTTAGCCGCTCATATTAATCATGCAAATCAATTTAATATTCAAAAGTACGAAATACATGAATTGAAAGTAAAAGAAATAGTAAACGCTAAAGCTTATCGTAATGGTGTGACTTCTCCCTTGGAAACAGCTCCGTATGCTTCCCTAGACCTTTCTTGAGCTTTTTCCCACGTTCTCAGAGTGTTGTGTGTGGAATGGGATGCTTTGAAATGCTGGAATTCGTGGGGTATTTATAGGCCAGGTCTGGGCTACGACGTAACCAATAGAGGAGTTACGCCGTAACCTTCTATTTCTTCGTAAATGCACTAGATCTGCTAGTTACGGCGTAACCTTATAAGTGGTTACGCCGTAGTCTTCAATAAACTCGGTTACGTCGTAAGTGATGCAGTAGTTACGGCGTAAGTATCAGCGGCGTGGAACCTCTTTTGACCTAATGGAGTTACGTCGTAACCTTTGGGAAGAGTTACGCCTTAACCTCTTGATAAGTTGGACTTCTGGGTCACATAATAGTTACGGCGTAATGTGAGAGATGAGTTACGCCGTAACTTCTTCAAAATAAGCATACTGTGATAAATCTTTAGTAATGTTTCCATTTACGCGTCTCTTTAGCTCCAATGCTCGTAATTTACCTGAAAATGGAAAACAATAGAAAACAAGCATAAATCCATATAAATGATATAAATAACGAGCATTAACGGGGGAAATTGACACTTAATATTCAGGACTATTTGATGTTATCAAATATCCCCCCACTTGAACTCTACTTGCCCTCAAGTAGACCTTATTAGATAGATTCCTAAAAAGATATCTCCCAAAACCTGGAAAATATGAGTTTAAAAATTCCTTATGCTAGAATAAAACAAAGCCGAACACCTCACGAAAGGGGAACAAACACTCAAATCTCTCAACTATTCTAAGTGTCAATTTTGGGGTGATCACTCAATTGCACAGTCATAGCATGTATTCTATCATAAGCTTGGCGGTTACACAAATCTCCACCACTAGAGTTAAGGGCTAAACAATTCTCGAAGGCAATATGGGTAGACACGACAAAGGTTAAGGGGTGACTCGTCATTACTAACATGTCACGGTGAAGTAGACAAAATCAATGATACATGACCAAATCCATGGCCAAGACACCAAAGATTGCTCGCTGCATCACCTAGACATGCTTCATGACTAAAGGGTAGGATAAGACATGGGATATATAATTGGTGTAAAATGAAAAACAAGCAGGTAGTCTATATTTATAACTAAATCATCACCAATTACCGGTGGCCCAAAGTTCAAGCTTAGAAGTCTAGAGACCGGATCATGAAATGCAAGGTAGATGTGTCATTAGAGGACGTCGTGATGGGTACACTACCTTTTCTTCTTCAGTTGGTATAACTCCAACTCCAATCTTCAAATATGACCGAGGTGGCCTCCTCGATACTAAACAATAAAGCTCATACTATAGTGCTTATAACATCGCACTTTACAATATCATAACTCAACCAACTATATTTTTTTTTGAACATAACATAATAACATAACATCCCCCCACTTGAGATGAACAATGGGAATTCGGGGGGTCTTCAATGATCTTCATAATTTTTTTCGATGAAAGCGTGATTTCCAAACCTTTCCACTCGAACCTTGAACTTAGGCAAATGATGACTTCCTAATTACAAATAAAGACTACAAGGTAGGCTAAGGTGTAAGGGTGTAACGAAACAATATATTGGGGTGACAAAATGAAAGGAATGGCTCAGAAGGGTGTATCTAGGGGTATCTTGCACTAAAGGGGAGTGCAACAAAATGGTTTCACATGGGGGTCGAAAAGTCGAGGTGACTAATCGATAGACTCACAATGGTAGGCTGTTTGGGTGATAATCCTATAATACTGCCTTCTAAAACTAAAAAGTCCAAATACATCGAGCTTACTCAACATACCTCGTCTATGGTATCGAAATGATGCAAAGGCCAAGTTTTAAAGTTTACAAGCTACCGGCACACTCATAATTTGGTGGATTTGGGGTAAAATATTGGAAACGGATAAGGCTAATCTCACCTTACAATATCAAGGGTTGTATGTGCTCGGCTAAGGTCTAATCTAGTTAGGTTCAGAAAAACATGTCAAAAATTTTAAAAATGGCATAATTTTTAAAAATAAACTAGAAAAATGAGGGCGAAATAAAGTTTAAGACGTAATTCTATTCCCGTCCCCCCACTTAAATTGTACAAAGTCCCTTTTGTACTAGGCATTAAAATAAAGGTGAAGAGAAAGGTAGAATTAGAGCGAGAAGTTCCCTGAAATTTGCTCCAAAAAGAAGAAGGCCCACGAGAAAGGATCGTGCCTTCGTTTAAGCGTCATGAACAAACTTCAATCCCTGAAATCACAATACCGACAAGCATAATTCTAAAAAGAAAAAATGAAATGAAAAACAAAACTAACTCACTTTCTTAGGAATCACGGTTGCATTTAGCGAATGCAACAAGCCTTTTAAACCACTTGGTGTCCCAAGTGGACGAGTGAAGTCTCGTGAGGGTTTACAGGGAACACACCCACAAAGATCATTTAAAAACTAATATAAGGTTACTGTGTTTTAAAATGAAAGAATTAAAGCAGAGGAGAGTTACGTCGTAACTCCTATGAGAGAGTTACGCCGTAACTGGCAAAACCTGGTATGAGCTGAGAAGCGAATAGTTACGGTGTAACCACTGAGATAGTATTACGCCGTAATTGGTAATGCGTCAAGAATTCTGCTGCTAAAATGTTGGTTACGGCGTAATCACCAAGATGAGTTACGCCGTAACTCTGTTCAGATCAGCAACTGCAACAGTAATTACTTCCTGTCTCCTGCAAAAATTGTTAGAAAACACAAAACCCAACAGAAATGAAATAAAAATAGAAGAAAGGGATAATTCGGGTTGTCTCCCGAAAGAGCACTTTCTTTATTTACGAGTCTTTAAGTTTGACTCAGAGCCGCGGGGCTCTATGGGGGCCTTTGAGCTTGCCCCACTTCTTCAATATCCTTCATTAAGTGATTCCAGATCCAGGTGACATCGGGGGCTGTGCGGCGAAATTCCTTGATTCCCTTCTTTGAAACCTTGCAAAACTTTTCATCTGGTCCTAAGGAATACCTAGTGAAAATGAACTTTTCGGTGACAATAGGAGGAGGTTTTCTATATTGGATCCCAAGTAGTTTGCATATGTTTTGTTCATACTCTTCATCATCAATGTTAGTTACACATACCTCTTGTCGTGGTTTATTGTCAGTGTTTCCTTTAATGCGATAGTCTTTCGGTTCAAAAGAATTGTCTTCAATCCTATAACTGCAATCTTCTCTTACGTTAGGCAAGTTATCAACTCCCGCGCTACCAGTACCTTGAAGAGTTTCATGATCATCTTCTTTTATGCAGTCCTTCCAGATTTTGTTTTTAGTTGATGAATCTATTCTCCCATACTTGATTTTTACCCAGTCATTAAATCTTAATTTGCCTGTCCATTGTACCTCGGTGCGTTTATGGTCAGTTGTAGAAATCCAATGAAATTTGTCAGTCCCGACTCGTTTATCATTACTTCCTCCATTAAAGAAGTTTTCGTAAGGATCACAAGAGGCCCAAGAATTATCAGAAGTTTTAATCATTTCGCACCAATGCTTTTGACCAACGACTCTCCGGCCAGTTGTTGTTGACTTGTGACTATTGTTTTGGTTGAGACAAGGATCAGTCCATATTTTTATTTTATCATTGTTGCTAACTTCTCCATAATGAATTCTTATCCAAACTTCGAATGTTATCTCCTTATCATTGGTTGAAGACCATAAGTATTTGTTGTTTTTTGTCCTTTCCTTGTCTGTTCCCCCGTCACAGATTTCGGAATAAGGGTTGCATGAAGCCCATAGATCAAATCCTTTATCGTGGTCAATAGGGATGGCCCGGAACCAATGATATTTCAATTTGGGAGGTGTTTGTAATCTACTTTTTGAACTTCATGCCATGTTTTGTTGGACCCGTCCTTCGTATTATTCGATGTGTCGTCGTGTTGTGCTTTATTGCTGAATTCCTTGGGTTTCTTATCCTGCATGTTACGATGATTAGAAGCGCATTGCATATTCGTGATGGAAGGAGGAGTGATTTTGTTTTTTCCTTTTTTGATAACACAAACGGATTCGACTGGGTGACACTTACCCACGTCATCCATGTTTAGTGTAAGTTTTCTATCATTTATTTTTAGAGTGATGATTTTTTCGAAAACATTAATCTTAGCACGAGCAGTAGCTAGAAGGGGTCTTCCTAAAATTAAAGGAATGTCGAGGTCTTCTTCCATGTCTAAAATGACAAAGTCAACAGGGAGAGTGAAATTATTAATTTTGATAAGTACATTCTCAACAATTCCTCTAGGTATACTAACTGTCCTATCAGCCATTTCAATGGTCATGCAAAGGGGTTTAATGGGTCCTAAATTCAACCTTTTACACATAGAGAAAGGCATAATACTAATACTAGCCCCTAAATCAGCTAAAGAATTTATATTATGTAAATTATTAATAGAGCAAGGGAGAATGAAACTTCCTGGGTCTTTTTCCTTGAGAGGGATCTGATTAAGGATGACTGCAGAGCATCTAGCGTTTAATTTAACTTCGTTTCCTGCTTCGTCGTTAGATTGTGTTTTGGCCTCAGGCAAACTTGTCTTATTGCATAAGGCTTCATATCGTGCTTGTAATTCGAAGGGCTCCACTTCATTGCATCAGAAAGGGGTGTAGAGAGGTTTTCCATTGCTAGAGTAAATGGCGTTACAGGAACTATCATCCAATGACTTGTTTGGGATGACATCGTCTATTAATTTCTTGTCGTCCTCCATATGCTATCCTAGAAGAGTACTTCTGGAGTCCTGGAATCTTTTGAATAGTGCATTTCTATCTGCTTGCCGTTTGTTATCTTCGTAAAGATAATTTCTTATTGATTCTTCGAGTGAAGAAGCTCTTGCATTGGAGTGGTCATAGAACGATATCCCTTCTCCATAATTAACCTTCTCGATTCGTGGTTTTATGTCGTTTATAGGAAAATTTCCGGGCAGATCCCAGTCATCATTGTTGTTGCAACGAATAGCACGAACACTTTCCCGTAGTTCCCTCATATCTCTTCCAAGGTTTTCCAATTTACTGGAAATGGAAGCAATGCTTATCTTCTTAGTCTTAGGGCTTAGGTTGCACCCCCCGTCATGCCATTTTTTAGAGTGGTCAGCGAGTCTCTGAATGGCCTCAAGGGTAAGGGTAGGAGTCATGTTTGGGATAGGTCGTTGATAGTCCAGCATCTGTCTTGTAGTTATATTTATTCCTTTGTAGAAAATATTGACCTTCTGCTGGTTATTAAGATCATTGGTAGGACACTTATAAAGAAGATCGTTGCATCTGTCCCAAGCTTGATACAGAGTTTCGTCGTCTTCTTGTTTGAAATTGTGGATCTCCAAGAGTTGATTAGAAATTTTCGATGGTGGGCAATATCTTTGAATAAAGTGTTTCTTTAGTAGCGCCCAAGTATTAACTGCCCCGACGGGCAATCTTTCGATCCATCTTATGGCTGCTCCAGTGAGAGTCATTGGGAACACCTGAGCATAACAGCATCATGAGACACGCCTGGAATGTTGAAAAGGCTAGCGATGTATAGGATATTTTCAACGTGCTCATATGCGTCTTCATCCCTGTTTCCTGAAAAATGGTTAGCGCGAAGCTCCCTCATAAATTTGTCTTTAATCTCGAAACGAATATCCGCTCCGATTGTCGGTCTTACGAGACCCGGCCCTTGATCAGCTCTAGTCAACGCCAAGTATTCCTCAAGAGTGAGGTCATCGATGTTAACAACTTCCATGGCACCTGAAAACTTGAAATATGATCGTGAGAAAAGTTTAAAAATGAAATGAAAGACTTAATTTTAATCCTAATATAGCTCCCCGGCAGCGGCGCCAAAAACTTGATGCAGGTTTTACTGACCAGGTCTTAATATTTATAGTGTCTCGCTATACCTATGGTCTACCCTAATGCACTAACGGGCAGTGTACCCGGTCGTGTGATGTGTAGTAAATGGTAAAGCCGAGGTCGTCCCAAGAGCTATGTGTGTCGGATAATTACTAAGTCTAATTGTCACAGAATATTAATGGTTTGATAAGGTTTTAATTAATTAAACTACTAATGCAGAAAATAAAATAAAAGCAAATAAATGTGTGAAGGGAAATCAATAGAGGAATAGTGGTGCTAACCTAGTTAATCCTCCTAGCTAGTTATGTCTATGTCTACTTACTTCTAATTACTTCAGGTGGGGTCAAATTTGAGAGGACAACATTTGGTCAATTCGCCCTAACCTATCAACAAAGATGCCACCACAGGAGAAATCAGGCGCACCGTCATAAGTCATGTTGTTCTTGGTCCCCTAAGCCGAGTCATTAAGTACCGCTACATGCTAGATTCTAAATAGTGAGTGCTCGGCCGTTAGGAACTTAGATACTACACCCCCCAATTCTTAAGTTCATCCAAATGATAGGTGATCAGTTGGTCAAATCGCACAAGTAGAAAGGGTCGTCAGTTGGTCGTATCTTACCCTTCCCATCTCAGTCCGCTCACCTAGGGTCAGTTTGTCATATCTCCTAGGCAATTGGCCTCTATCGCCATTCAAAACTACCGAACCAGGGGTGACTACCAAAGAACTATGCATGCATACACTTAGAAATAATTGTACGGAAGTAAAGGTAAACGTAAACAAAACAATTAAGGAATCATAACTAGGCTAGCACCAAAGGGTGCTTAGCCGCTCATATTAATCATGCAAATCAATTCAATATTCAAAAGTATGAAATACATGAATTGAAAGTAAAAGAAATAATAAACGCTAAAGCTTATCGTAATGGTGTGACTTCTCCCTTGGAAACAGCTCCGTATGCTTCCCTAGACCTCCCTTGAGCTTTTTCCCACGTTCTCAGAGTGTTGTGTGTGGAATGGGATGCTTTGAAATGCTGGAATTCGTGGGGTATTTATAGGTCAGGTCTGGGTTACGGCGTAACCAATAGAGAAGTTACGCCGTAACCTTCTATTTCTTCGTAAATGCACTAGATCTGCTAGTTACGACATAACCTTATAAGTGGTTATGTCGTAGTCTTCAATAAACTCGGTTACGTCGTAAGTGATGCAGTAGTTACGGCGTAAGTATCAGCGGCGTGGAACCTCTTTTGACCTAATGGAGTTACGTCGTAACCTTTGGGAAGAGTTACGCCGTAACCTCTTGATAAGTTGGACTTCTGGGTCACGCAATAGTTACGGCGTAATGTGAGAGATGAGTTACGCCGTAACTTCTTCAAAATAAGCATACTGTGATAAATCTTCAGTAATGTTTCCATTTCCGCGTCTCTTTAGCTCCAATGCTCGTAATTTACCTGAAAGTGGAAAACAAGCGTAAATCCATATAAATGATATAAATAACGAGCATTAACGGGGGAAATTGACACTTAATATTCAGGACTATTTGATGTTATCAATGATCTTCACCTATGACTCTCTTTTTGCTACTGGGGGCTCCCACAACATCAAATACCCTAGGGTTCTTGGCAGTCCAACTTTCAATGATATCTTTTTACTTTTTAAGTTCATCTTGAAGAGCCTGATTTCTTTTGACTAGTTCAGTGTTTTGAATTTGCAAAGTGACAGCCTCAAGCTTAGCTTGTTTTAAAAGAAGCAGTTCATCCCTACACTTGTTCAGTTCAAAACTTAACTTGTTGTATTTTGAAAAAAGATTTAATCGTTGCTCTTCAACAAACTTAAGGTCAACAATGATATAGTTCATATAAGACTGCCAATCAGAGTCATCATCCATAGAAAGCAAAATATTTACCTTCTTCATTGTGATGTTGACCCATTCTCCATTCCTGGCATGATTTTTCCCAACAGCTAGCTTGTCCTCTTCTGAAAGAGCCATCAGTGCACTGACTTGCACCATTTCATCGTCTGAGGAGATTGGCTCTTCATCCCACTCGAAGACTTCAGCAACCAGGCCCTTGCTTTTACCCTGCACAGATTTAAAAGTGTTTGTTGTTTCTGAGGGAGTGGCCTCAAGCAGTGCTAGCTTAGTTTTGACTTTCCTGTACTTAGCTTCAAAATCAACAGTTTTACTTTGATCAGATTTGTTTTGAAAATTTTGATGAGACTGATAGATTTTTGGTTGAAATTTGCTAAAGCCTGAGGACTGATTTGACCCTGATGGTTTGTAAGAGGGTTCAGAAATTGTTTTTGAAAAACAGTCTTTGGCAAAATGACCTCTTTTATGACACTTAAAGCATTCAGTGTCCTCATTTTCTTTAGCTTGGAAAAACCTTTGTTTCTTGTTATAAACCTCCGAGAGTTAGCAAGGAGTGCCCTTTCCTGAAATTCGATGTCCAGGTCATTTAGGTACTCCTCACTTGATCTCTCATCAGGCTCATCATCTGAATTTTCCTGAAAATCTTGAACCACACTGTTAGAATAAAAGGCAGTAGAGATAGGTGATGAAGTGGTGGTCAGGGACTTCTTGACTTCCTGAGACTTCTTCAAGTCAGGGTATCGTCTGTTGATGAGGTTTTCCTCATAGACAAATTTCCCATATATTTCAGGAAGTTCAAGATTCTGGATATGATTAGCATTCCTAAGCCCCTAAGAGAAATTCAACCACTTCTCAGGGAGACTATTGACAAAACCAACATTGATTTCATGTTTGGACAACTTAACACCATCATTTGACAGTTCATTTAACAAAGTTTTGTAACGGGTGTAAGTTTGAGACAGAGTTTCTGAGTCCTTAGCCCTGAAGGTGTTATACTCAAGTTTCAGGTCCATTATCCTGTTTTTCTTGGTATCAGATGGACCTTCATGACTATGGACCAGGTCATCCTAGGTTTGTTTAGCTGTACTACAGCTTATAACAGACTCCAAAATATCATCAGGAAGACAAGATATGATAATACTTTTGAGCCTTTGGTCCTGGTTGACCACTCTCCTCTCATCCTGAGTCCACTGAGCTTCAGGTTTAGGCAAACCTTCAGCAGTCTTTGGGACAAATGGACCTTCATTAATACACTTTATGTAGTAAGGTTCTATTCCAGTCAAATAGCAAAGCATTCGCTTTTTCCATTTGTTAAATTTACCAACTTCTAGTCGAGGGGCAACAGCTGAATAAGCTCCAGCCTTTTTGTCGACAAGTTGGGGCACATCAATTTCAGCCATTAGGATCCTGATTTAAAAACGTTTTTTAGCGGCTTAAAAAGGGTTTTATAATCAGCCTGCTCTGATACCACTTGTTGTTCCCGTTTCACAATCGTATAAAACAATTTAAAGCATTAAGTAAACTGATTGTGAGTAATGACTGAAAATAATGCAAGTAAAAACACACTGAATAATTTTCAACTTGATATTCTTTATTAGAAACAAATCAAAAAGAATACATTACATAAGTACTTGCGGAATAGCACTTGGGATTGAAATGACAAAGTGTAATAAATCCTCACTAAGCTCAGGCTAAGTCTGAGCACAACTACAAGGAACCACTGAGCTATCTCAAGGACAGAGTTGTATTTGGAGGAGTGAAAGATGGCTTGTGCGTGTGTGTGTGTTTTACAATTATCACAAGCTTGAAATCTTCCACTCCATCTCTTATGCTATTTATACAAGTATGGATTTTAACTCTATCCTAAGGGACAAACTGACAGGTTACATAAGACAAAATACTGATGTATTTTGTCTCTGTTTACAAAGGCTATATTGGGTAAGTGACAAGGTTGCTTTCTTCTAGTCAGTGATGACACTGAGCCTGATAGTTAGCCATTCAGGGAAAGTTGACTTTGTTTGATAAGGACTTCGTCTTATCTGTTCAAACTTATCCCGCCTTGTCCCACTCATTCTTTAGTCTTCATTGCCTTCAGTCTTCAACTTCAGTTTGTCTTTAGTGTAAGTAGTTGGTGAGGAGTTTCGGGATTCAGTGAGTTATTGTCATCACTCACTGAATCCACCATCTTCTTCTTGACTCAGTCTTCACCCCTTAAGTTCCGCCTTACTGAGTGGAGAGACTTCTTCTTTGTCTCTTACTGAGTATCCTGAAGATAGCTCACTGAGAGACTATGCGCTCAGTGACTTATTAGTGTTTAAGGGACAACACTTAGGGTATTTTCTATTCAAATCCTAGACTTAAAGGGTTTGGATATTTACTGAACCCAACAAAAACGTCGAAAACATAACACCAACACTTAGGAAACTCTCGTACACCTTAAAAACTCACGCAAACATTAACGGGCCTAAAGCCCAACCAATGAGCCCAACAAGCCCAAACCGTGAACAAATAAAACCCAGCCCGGCCCAATATGGTGAAAATAAGCTAATAAGCTATGAAAATAAGTTGGAAATAAGTTTGTACTCATTTTACAAAGTTTTTGTTTTTCTAAAAATATATTCGGACTTAAATTGCAAATATTATAGTCCTTGGGTTAAAATTGTAACTTTTCTTGAAGTTAAAGGGGTCCTATTGTACGTATAATAAACAAACATGAAAAGTCTAACAGCTATTATGGCCATTTTCGAAAGTATAAGGGGTATAATTCACGTGCATGCGCACGAATAAAACCACGAGGACCAATTTTGCCAATTGCTTAAACTAGTTATAAGTAAACTTTGGGAGAAAAGTATAAACTTGGAAAATATAAGGTTTAAACGTGTAAAAACAAGTCTTGGAGGGCTGATTTCGTAAAAGTAGTTTTCCCAAGGGACAAAACTGTCAAATCTGAAAGTTATGATATAAAAATACATTCGGGTAGAAAGTGTCATTTTCTCAAACTTGGAGGACTAAACTCGCTCTTTTCATAACTTGAGGGTAAAAAGTGTAAATTCGGGAAAAGTTTAGAAAAAACTTATAATCTTATCGTAACTTCGTAAAAACGAGTATTTTGATCATATGAGTATCTTATTTTCGGATATCGATAAACATATTACATATATGAATATATATATATATATATATATATATATATATATATATATATATATATATATATATATATATATATATATATATATATATATATATATATATATATATAAGAAAATAATTATATATATATATATAATCCGGTAAAACGCACGGGGAATCTAAACAAGCTAAAATACTCAACAAACCTATCAAGATCACAACGGGGGAAAACATTTCACTTATGCGTAAGTGATGATCATTAACTAAGGCAATGTAGCAAGTAAATTAACTTAAAACGTTAAGCACGCACGCACACTATTGGATTGGACAATCCAATGATCTATTGAATAAGAATAGTCAATGCTCTATTATTTTGTTCGCGAACCAAAATGTTCATCATACTGAGACTCGCCATCACATCATTTTTAGGTTTCGGTTTGGAACCTCCGCTACATTGTGCTTGATATGTTTGTGCTTGTTCATATCATCAAGGTGATTTCATAGTCTCGCTTTTACTTTATTCTGCAAACCCCGCGAGGGAGATACATGCTCTAAACTAGAACACAAAGTTTTTCATAAATGTTCGCTTCTTGATTATTGGAATTGCCTACGTATTTAGTCATAAGTCCACTGTATCATGAACCATTAGTCACCGCGAGTGAACGCATATATCGTGAATAGTACTATGGGGAGTAACGACCCCGTCTTGGTTATAGAGAAATAACCGGGGCGCACCATATTTGAATTGCATTAGGTAATTGACTATTACCTCCTTTGGGGCAAAACTTACGTACACCAGTAATTCGGTGTATGCAGTTGAGTCTTGGTTGCATGAGCTTAGCGCATAATAATCTGTGATTTTCCTTATGATATTGTTAGTTTACAATGATCATGCTCTTATACTTGTGTTCAACTTTATTTAAACCTATGAAATTCACTCAACATTTTTGTTGACCTTTTTAAGCATGTTATCTCAGGTAATCTGTGAAGATTATGACCAAGGCGCGGAGTGGGGCATGGCAAGGCTTTTCTGGTGGTGTAAAACATAAAGTTGTCATTTCTTTCAAACTCATGATTTTTATTTTGGGAAAAACGCTTGAACAATTTACAATGTTTTGTAACAACTATGAGTTTTCGATGAATGATAACTACTTTTAATAAAACGTCTCTTTCGAGTCGTTTTCTATAATTATTGACTATGATCTCCATTCGAGTAACACCCGAATTAGTCTTCCGCTGTCATTAAGATTTTTGGCGGTGTTACATCACTAGGATTACCCATTCCAACCTCAGGATTTGTTTCAAGATTCTCACTAGGATTTGTTTCAACCTCAAGATTTGTTTCAACATTCAATGGTGGTGATATAATGTCCAAGTCAGCAAATGGGTCAAAGTTAGGATCTTGTGACTCTGCATATGGGTCATAAAAAGAGTAAAAATCATTTACAAACTGACTAGGGACTTGAGAATACTCATCATTAGCAACTGCACTACTTTGCCCTTGGTCTTTACCACTGCTTTGACCTATACCTTTACCTACACACCCTTCATTGACATCCAAAACTAGTTTCTTAGCCACTGGGGTAATCCCTGCCTTTGATGTTATTGGTTCATTTAACTCTTCTATTACAAGTTTTTTATGCTTTAGTTGTATGTAAATGTCAGGATTGGTCTTTTCATGCTCAACATATACATCAACTAGCTTAAGACCTTCCATCACATACTTACCTAATAACTGAACATCTTTGTCACTTGCTAAAGGCTCTAGTCCATTGTCTAAATCATAATCGGGTTTCAAGAAATGGTAAAACATCAACCTATGACCATCATGACCTAAGTTTTCTAGCATGGAATCAATTTCATGGATAGAAAACTGATCACTGTCTATCAAATTCACAAAAGTAATCTTACCATTCTTGTATATCATGTTGGGTAATTCGTGAAAAAACCACCATGATTGAGCTTGATGGAAAATAGAGTAGAGTTTGTATCTGCAAATAATTAAAGGAATCAATCAGACAAGGGTTTTATACATTGGAAACACCAAACAAAGAATTGCAAACCCAAAAATTCATACTAAAATTCAATAATAATGATTAACAACCTACGACACTTAACAACATTGTAAAAAAACTAAAAACAAATACTTACGATACATGCAATAGGGATCTCAATCAAGAACATCATTTGCTCTAATTTCATACAATGGGGCCACCATATGATTCTTTGTGAAGTATCAATACAAATATTACTGGGTTTTTCACAATTGAATTGGGGAAGAAGAAGATTAAAACTTGGGTTAGTGAGTGCAAAAGGTTTTACACTTTGGGGATTAATCACGACTGACAGGGTAGATGGGGTTTAATAAATGCTACGTACTTGGGAAATGACGGAAATACCCCTTTAAAAACCTTAGTTAACGCACGTTAGTGGGATTTAGTGGGGCCAGTTGGATGGAGGGCAAACGATGCGTAACGTTTGCCACTTAAGGATGGACGGTGCAACTTTTTTGGTCAAAGGACGAACGGTTGCGGTCAACGCAAACCACAAAGACGAACGATGTAATTTACTCTAAAATGATTAAACAAAATCTATAAAATTGTGTTTAACAAATCCCTGAATATAATATAGACCAATAAATCACTCACCCAACCAAATTTAAAAAAAAAAATACTCGTCACTCTTTTCTGGTCTTCGGCTTGACCTGTCCATACAAAAACAACAAGTGATGGCGTAACGGGTGATCTTATATAGCCGTGTAGGTGGTACCTCCATTAAGGTGGCTTGTGTGGTGTTTTCTCGTCACATCAGCTCCATATTAGCTTCTTTTTCTTTTCTGTTTTTTTTCTTTTTTTTTCTTCTTAATTTTAATTCAACTTTATCTCAACCATTGCTCAGCATTCTATTTTTTCACTCATTTATTTTATTATTTAAAAATACTTCAAATACATCCAAATACAAACACGCACTCACAATATCGAGTAAAATACTTTCTCCACCAATACCATTTATGTTTCTCTTTGAAGCTACAGGACTCAAGTGCCGCTTGAGGAAATCATTTTTGTTTTTCTCCATCTCCGCGCCGCTCGAGAAAAGTGGATTCCCGCCACTTCCCGCAAGGCACACCCTCCACACTTACGGGTCTCAGAAGTCATTTACAAAGTAGGGTCAAAAATAATTTTGGATTTCAAAATCCTCGGTCAATTTTTACTATGGTATATCTTGTTTTAAGGGTTGGGTTCCGACGAGAAAGGACTAACTTAAATGAGAACGATAATTGATCTTGAGACGAGCAACTTGTCACATTTACACCCCCATAAACATCTTATTACATTGTAACCGTGAATAATATTTTCCAAGTATTATAACTGATTTGTAGCACAAGTTAAATATGATATTCAATTTGGAAGTTAGCCTACACAATATTTATCATGGATGTTGAGATTTCATCCCCACTCCATCAGCATACACTACATTAAATAACAAATTTATTTTAGAGGTTTCTCAAAAACGTTAGCAGCTTTCGTTTAAGAAATCGCTTTCCATACCAATAAATACGGAGACAAAAATCTTTTTCTTTGGGTCCGAATTCTCTGGAAAATCGCTTTCACATTAAAAGATATTCATTTTAATCACTCCGTATAAAGGAAACAAGAAAAGAATATTCAAAATCAATAATTATTTGTAAGTTATAACTGGGGCCTACTATTGGTCAGTCTAATTTGACTGTTTCCAATAGCACAATTGAATAAACGGGTGATACTCATTTATGTAATTGCACTATTGGAGACAACCAAATTAAACTGGCCTAATAGACCTGTCATACCACGCTAGTTATAACTTATAAAGAATTATTGATTTTGACCAAAGACGTCAAAATTGAAACATATTCACGGCTCTCTTTCCTTAATTTAACCAAGGGCATTTTGGTCTTTTGACTCATTTTTCTTTTTTATCTTCGAACTTAAAACGCACATAACTCACAAACGACAAACTTTAAAAAAACTAAATTTCACTATAATTTTTAAAATTTAATCAGCTTTAATTTGGTATATATTTAGTTAAAAATTTCGAAACTCTTTTTTTTTTTTTTTTTTACATATCGAATGTTTTTTTTTTTTTTTTTTTTTTTTTTGGCATTTTCGACCCTATTTTTACCCTCATAAATGCTGAGTCGCGAAAAACTTAAAATATGAAAGTTATAGATTTTGATTCACTTTTTACACAGGTTTTTGAATCACTCAAATCTGATGCAATATGAGTGAGATATCGCAATTTAAAAATGACGTTTTACTCATATTTTTTGCACACAGGGTTTTTGATGAAATGTCTAGCTTAGATTTTTAGTGTTAAAATTACGTTAAATGCACTAAAAAGTAAGATTCAAAAAGTGATGTTTCTTTTAATTTGTTAATTTTATACAAAAATGTACGCATTGCGTTTTATTACGTTTTTAACCATAAATTTGACCAATATTAAATTCAAATTAGAAAAATTGTAAAACATAAAAGTTATAGATTTTATGTCAATCTTTACTCAGGTTTTTTAATCACTCAAATTGTGACATGTGTCTCTTACAAGTACACATGAATGATATTTTGTCTTATTATCAATAGTGTAAAATGTCTAAAATACCCTCATCTTTATATCTCCACCTACTACTATATTATTATATCACCACCTAACATATCCCACCCACTTGACACCTTTATATCACCAGCATTGATGGTCATTCACACACTTTATTTCGAAACATGAACCACAACTTAATCAATTGTTGAATAAAGTTATGGTTAAGGCGACCACCATAGTCGACCAATTATCACAGCCGACCACCACCCACCTATCCCATTATTATCACCGCCGACCACCACTCCTTTCCCCACCAACACCGACGAAACAACCACCACCGAAACCCCCAACCACCAATGAAATAACGACGAACGAAAGCTTTACTTCCCCGAATGCTTTTCACTGGTTGATGTGTTTTAGTTCGTTTTTTACAGATCGATGTGTTTTATTTCAAATTGTGAAGGTTTTTGCGTATGCATCTGAGTTTTCATAACACAATTAACTTTTTTTAAAACCGACTGCTACTGTCATTGTTGCCGAAAACTTCCATTGTTGTTGCCGAAAACTTCCCCATCACATGTACACACGACCACCGAAACATAAAGACAGTTTCTTCCAAAACGAATATGAGATCTAGTGTTGTTATGTTTATGTTTCGAGTCTGAGACGTGTTTGGAGATGGGATTGTGGTTTTTTGATGTTTGTTGTAGCTTATTTGGAGAAGGGAATTGGGATATAGATTGTTGATTGTTTTTTGACGTGGGTTAAGGAGACGAGACAGTGGTTATGGTGAAATCGATGTATTTGAAGATGGGGCGTGTGTGGGATGCGTGGAAGGTGTTTGATGGATGTGTGTGAGCCATGTTGTGTCGTGGAACGTTGTGGTTGTGGGGTTGGTGGAGAATGGGTTGGTGTTTCAGGGTTTCAGGTTTTTAGGGAGATTAGTGGGGAAATGTTTGGCCTAATTATGCTACGATTACGAATGTGTTGCCTGTTTGTGGGTTGTTTGGAGATGGGTGTGGGTGGAGGTTTGGGAAAGAAATACATTGTTGTGAAAATTTACAGAATTTGCAGTGGTTATGGTTCGAAACAAGAAACATATCTCATCTTAGACCTTTTTTAACAAGGTACCAGTCATGCAGCGTATGGTACAACCCATTGATGCACAAACTTTCTAACAGTTGGCCTGGAAAATGTGTTGCTCTATTTTAGTAAGACATTTTTTTAGTAATAATTTTGTTATGTGATGCAAAGTTATTATCAGACATTTGTTTTTCTATAGTGTTTTTGTTATGTGATAGTCTAATTTATTTATTTTTGTAGTGATTAAATTGTTAGAAAAAAAAATGTTACTCTGTTTTCTTGTGTTGCTCAAATGGGATGGATGTATTTGTGTATTGTGGTCTCAAAAACAAAAAGACTTGCATTTGAAGTTAGGAGGTGGTGCAGGTGGTGGTGGATGTCAGGTGGAGGTGGGGTACGTGTAGTTAGAGGTTGGTGGTTGTGGTGTTGGTTTGGAGATGTTTGGTTGAGCAGCGATGGTTGAGCAGTTTAGCAGTAACGGTTGAGCAGTTGAGTAGTAGTGGTTAAGCAGTGGTGATAGTAGTAGTAGTAGTGGTGGTAGTGATGACTGGTGAAGATGAGTTAGGTGGATATTAAAGAAGAGAGAGGAAGTATATAAAAAGATGGGTATTTTAGACTTTTAACAAGTATAGATAATATAACCAAATATTAATCATTTGTACTTATAAATGACACATGTTACAAAATAGCTGAAGTCGAGCAGTTGATAAGTTGAGCATGACCAAAATGGAAAAAAGGGTGTAAAAGGTTACCAAGTCGTGGATCACACATGCTTTTTTGGCTTAGATTGGTAATTAGCTCATATTCTATTATGGTTTGTGGTATTATCAGTGGTGAACTGGTGATGGCTGGTTTTTCTTATTGGAATGTTCAGATGATGTAGAGGTCCTAAATATTCATTTTTGTGCATTTGAGGTTTTAGTATTGGGGTTTTTATTCCAATTATGTATTGAAATTAAAGACTATTTTTTTAGTGCTCTTAATATTTGTTTGAGGGTGAGTGATTTGATGGATTGATGAAGATGGTATGGGAAAAAAGATGAAAGGGTAAACTTACAAAATTGCCTACACTTATCAGACCATTATTAGTTTAACGGATGTCATGTCATACTTTTGTGTAACGGTGCCTACAATAGCAAAAATTAGGCATCATAACATAGAAAAATGACAAAAATAACTAAGTTTATAGACATATTTCATCAAATACTTAATTTTTATCCAAAAAATCATATTACCCATAGAACTAGCAAGATCTTGCAAATCTTTCTAAAAAAAAATTGCAAGACCTTGCTATTTTTTTAAAAAAAATCACAAGACCTTGCTAGTTTAAAAATTAGCAAGGTTGAAAACTAATAAGGTCATCTTGCTAACTATTTCAAAAAAAATTGTAAGTCGTTGCTAATTTGTTTTAAATCACTAGGTTGACCTTACTAGTTTTATGGAAACTTTGGCTTTTTGGATAAAAATTTGGTATTTGATAAAATATGTTTGTAAAATTGGTTATTTTGGTCAATTTCCCTTATAATAAACATAATAGGAAATAAGAAATTGAGCGTAAAAAAGAAAATGTGTTAAGTTGTATACACTTAAATAAATATCCCTAAACTAAACAAGAAATTGTAGGGCAAAAGACAAAAACAAATGTAACGTTACTTATTGCTTGGTTGTGTAACCATATTTAGTTTTTCTTATTATATATATATATATCATACTTTTAAATTCCGTCTATTGTGTAAACCATTTCACCCCTCCCCGTTACTAAAAATTTGATAAATAGAAGGGTAAAATGGTCACAAAATATACACAATAGACGGAATTCAAAAGTATAATGTATACAATATAAAGAAAATAAAGATTGCTTCACAACAAAGCAAAAATTGTGAAGTTCCTTACATTTCCATGCCCTTTACCCGGATTTTTATCGCCAAATTTGTGGACGTGATGCATTTTCATTATCGAGCATTTTTTTCTATATTTTACACTACACGAGGTAAGTCTACGAAACTTTCGGGAACCCTTAGAACCAGCCTAGGCCAATGCGTTTCTAAAGGTTGTTAAAATTTGGGTATGTGTGAGTGATAATAATCTTAATATATTCTTTGAATCGTGCAAAGATCACTTTTAGATTGAAGTTTCAACCCTATGTGCCTCGGGTATCACGAAATCCTTAATTGGAAAATTCAAAGAATCAAATTCTGTTTCTAAGGCACGAGAGAACAAAGCAATACACATAAAATTGTTACGTATGTTATGGTTTGGAAGAGATCAATTATATCATGTAAAACTTAACTGAAAGTTAAATTCGGTTAAAAAGCAGTTAGCAGAAAGAGTCACACCTGTTGGGAAAAGGTGTGTCTTTTGGTGGGAAAAACCGATTGAATGGAAAAATAGGTAATACCTAAATCTTCAAAATCATTTAGGTTTTGGGGCGTTTCCCCAAACCCTGCGAGGGGAGGCTTACCCTTGGCTCTGCAAGGGGTGTGGTCCCCTTGACCCTCACACTTAGTTGTGGCGACATCAAGCTAGCTATAACGAGTGTGCACTCCTCACCTCCTGACTCGACTATAAACTATACCTGACTGAGCCCTTGATCTCAGGTAAATCACAAGTACAAAAAATATAAGTGATGACACTAAAATCACCAACATTCCTCCCTCGTTTCAGTATAATCCTTTATCTACTAAACTAAACTGAACAAACCAAACTCATGCATAAATGAAAATGCCTTAGGGATTGAATTTTCACATAGTATATTATGTATTTCAAATATTCGAGAATCAGGTTGGTCCATGGATTGAACCCATTAACTCGATTGAATACTTGAAGATAATATATACATAAGTTGCTACAAGTTTCTAATGTACATATACTTGACACTATAACAAGCCTTGTGTCCATATCCCTCATGAGCATATAGAAAACCAAGTCCTAGCTTCTTCAAACGGCAAAACTCATGCTCACATAGGTAGTTACTTTAGTCTTGCACCTGCAATGCAACTTTTTATACAAACTATTAAGAAGATAAACTTCAACCAAACCCATTTGCAGTCTGAACATATACCTTGAGATGATATGATGTGCTTCAATCTCGAATTATAAGCTTTCCGCATTGAATTCAGCTTCTAACGTTGTAGTAGAAGGGGATTGGATGTCTCATAGTTAGAAATTTAGATGGACTTTAATCTCATCCCGATAAAGGACTTGTGCACTAAGTCTCTAGCTAATCCCTTAGTCAAGTGATCCGCCAAGTTTTGTTGAGAACAAACAAAATCTACATAACACTCCATTTGTAACTAACTCATGAACCATGCCCCAAACCTTGCGATGGGAGGCTTCCCTTCGATGAAGCCCACTCAATTGGCAGCGGGACCCCAACAAGGGGCTCTACCCCGTGACCCCGCAAGGGACACTGCCCCTTGACTTTGCAAGGGGGAGCGACCTGTTGTATGTGGAAATGAAAGGTCAAAAGAAGTCAACCACATGTGCTACTCACTTGATCCCTCTAAAAGAACCAACAACCCTTTTAGCTTATTTTCCCTCTACAATTATATTTTAAATAGTTGTCATTTCTCATTTTGTAACTAGTTTTGATTTCCCTTTTCTCTCAACTATCTGTAATCATTTGATAATTCATAATACCATAAAAAATCCCTTCATCATTCTCTACTTTCAAATTTACCAATTACTTTGAATTCTAGTGATTTGATTGGCTAATCTCGATTATTCTATATAATCCGATTAAGCATTTATCATTTGGTATCAGAGCATAATCCTGCTACCACCCACCCATAAACGTTTTTTGTAACAAATTCTATTAGAACAACCATTTTCTGTTACACCACCACCATAATCCGTTGACTTTTTGGTTAAACCACCATATAAACATCAATTCAGGTCACTCTGGACCATTTGCCTTATCACAAATACATCATTGTTCTGTTTTGTTCCATTTCCAATTCAAAAATACGTTAGTTAGGATTGTATGGTGGAATAATTACTCTGTGTGGTGTAAACAGTCGTTCTTGAAATAGTTTGTTACAATTTAACGATGGTGGGAATAAGAAACACATCACTGGAACCTTACATTGATGAATCACTCAATAATTGGGTCACAAATCATGTTGATGAGAAGTTTGTTGAGATCAGTACCAAATTGAATGACATAATGGCTCAAATGCATTTTATGGTGAATGATGTGAAGAAAATGAAAGGAGAATAAGGCAGTAGTAGATTCAGTAGAATGGGCAAATTGGAGTTTCCAAAGTTCTATGGAGAGGATGTTCAAGGATGGATGTACATAGTTAAGCAATTTTTTGTAGTTGATAATGTTCTTGATGAAGACAGGATCAAGATTGTGTCCATTCACATGTATGATAAAGACTTGACATGGCCTTTATAGTTTATGAAGACTCAAAGGAATGAGGTTGAATTGAATATGTATGAGAATGCTATTCAAAAAAGGTTTTAGGCTATCAATCAAGATCCAATGGAAGAACTGAAAAATATCAGGTATGTGAACAGTGTGAAAGAATATTATAATCAGTTTGAACAATTACTTACTCAAGTTGATATTACTGAATCATAATCTGTTAGTTTGTTCATTGGTGATTTTCCTACCATTAGGGAAATGACTGTTAGAATGTTTAGACCCCAAACACTGTCAGATGCTTTTAGTTTGGAAAATTTTCAAGAGGCAAATTTGGTTGTGGTTAAGCAAAGATCTGAACCATTGTTACCAACTCCCAAAACTACTCCTAGTTATTTTGCTAATAGGAGTATGAACTATCCCAACAAAACCGATACCATGGCTTTGCCTGCACCTAACACATAAATTATAACCAAGCACCCTTCATCAGATAGTACTATGCCTAGGAGATAATTGAGTCAAATATAACTTGCTATAAAAAGAGCTAAGAATCAATATTTTTACTATGATCAAAGATATACATCTGGGCATAAGTGTAGTGGTCAAAATTTTGCCTTAGAGATAATTCTTATGATGAGGATGCTGATTTGAGTTTAGAAGACACTATAAATGAAGCAGATGTACAAGGGTTTGAACAATATGAACTTATGATGAGTAAGTGTTGCCCACATATATCCTTGAATGCTTTATTTGGTATCCCTACTTTTAACACTATGAGAATTGTTAATACAAATAAGCCGTAAAAACGTTTATTTATATTTTACGATCTTCTAATGTTTTGTCGATAACAAACGTAAAATTATTTTAACGAAAAAAATAAAATACGTAAATGGTTTGGGCCAATAGTTTTCTAACACACTTACGTTTTCACATAAAACACTAAAACAAGTATAAGTGATTTTATGATTTAGTAATATATATGTACAAAAACTAGTGTTTATATATTGGGTAAATATATACATAACCAGTATGTATTATATTGGGTAATGTAAATGGGTAGAAACTTAAGTATTTGACCCATTGACTAAATACATTGAATGTAGTTGGGTAAAACCCAAAGTCCAAGACCCATACCCAATGTCTAGATACATTGTACCTTGGTGGGCACTCAAAACCATGGACTAGATGCATTGCATCTTGTAGATACATTGAATCTACTTGGTACCCATAACCCATGACCCATACCCAATGTCTAGATACATTGTACCTTGGTGGGCACTTAAAACCATGGACTAGATGCATTGCATCTTGTAGATACATTGAATCTACTTGGTATCCATAACCCATAACCCATGACCCATGACCCAAAACCCATGGGTAAAAGGGAGCGTCCCACGGATCCCCAGTAATACACTGGACGGATCCCTCAAGGGAGGGATCCGTGGGATCCGGGGAACAGTAGCCATTTTCTCTCTATAAATAGTGAGCCATTTCTTCATTGTTTCTTACCCCTTTCTCACATATTTTCTCTTTGAGTTATAAACTCTCTAACCCCAGATCCAAGTGATCTATGTATGTAGTTTTGCTTTTGTGTGATTCTCTAGGTTCCTCTTAAAGGCGAGATCACCACCCTTTGAAGTCGAGCAAGATCAAGTCCATGAGTTGCCATGCTTCGTTATCATCAAGACTACTAAGGTTCTCTTGTTGATAGTTTTCTTCTTTCTCATAAGAAGTGTAGTGTTGAAGACATTAGTGAAAGATGTCTCAAGAGTCAAGACGAACACATTAGTGAAGGGTTTCGATCATCCGTATTAAAAGCACTAGTGAAGGGTGCTTTGAAGTCAAGACTAGAGGCATTAGTGAAGGGTGCCTAGAAGTCAAGTCACAAGACATTAGTGAAGGGTGTCTTGAAGATCGAGTCCAAGGTGTTAGTGAAAGGTGCCTAAGGTGTACATTCGATATGGTGTAATTCGATATACAAGATAGATTAGTATTGGGTCAAAGGATATTGTTATCCTTGTTGATATTATTCTAAGGAGTAGATCTCCTTTGGGGTTAGGTGTTGGTGTAGTGTTGGGTAGTAGTTCCTCCATTGTAATGGAACTCGGTACTTAGCCTAGTACCGGATAAAGGGTAGGCGACGTTGTGGTAGGTGTGGTTCACCTTGGTTGAAAGAACCCGGTGGTTAGCCTAGTACCGGAAAAAGAGTAGGCGACGTTGTGAAGGCTTTTCCACCATAAGGAGTTGGTGTCGTGTAGTGATTACGAACTCTCGAGTAGGTGACTCGGGGAGTGGAGTAGGGCAAGGAAGGTGTCCTTGTAACCGAACCACTATAAATACTTGTGTCGTGGTTATGTGCTTCTTACTCTTTATCTTTCATTACACATTTATTATATCCATCTATCAATGTCCAAGATACGCATCCAAATGGATTGACATAAGTGGATCTAAATATTTTAAAACGAAGTTTTAATTGGTAAAACTATTCAACCCCCCTTCTAGTTTTCCACAATTGGCATCAGAGCTTCGTTACCAAGTCTTTTAAAGTATATTGTACTTTGAAAACTTGATACGATCCGTGTATGTTTGAAAACTACAAAGAAAGGAATTTCTTAAAACAAAAAGTCATATTTTTAGAAATCATCATTTTTTTAAATGTTGGATAGTGATAGATCATTCTAACATTTTCTTTTGAGAAATCTTCATACTAGAATTCTTCCAATGACTTCGTTCTATCCGAAGAAAAAGAAGTCAACATCCAAAGAAGAATACAAAGTGACCACAACTTGCTTTTCCAAAATACGATTAAGTAGTTTTAAAGCTCATGAAGTTTTTTCGTGTCCATGGTTTCTAAAACCATACAAAGGGAATATAGCAAAGGTATGTTCTCTTAGTTACAATTAGTTGGTCAAAATCGTGCTAATTGCTTGTGGATAAAATGGTGATATATGCTTCTCTCTTATAATACACATAATATGAAAAGTGTTTTGTTGATTTTTTTTCTTTAAAGTTTTGTTGTTATATATCTTGTTAATCAAGCTTGAATAAAGGTAAAAATGGGTAATATAACTTCACTAAAAAATCTACAAAGGTTAAACCTTTTCGTCAGGTCAAAACATGCATTTTTGTATTTCTGTGTCAGATCCGCGGATCCCTCAGTTTACACTGGACGGATCCCTCAAGTAAGGGATCCGTGGTACAGAAGACAGTATTTGTCTGAATTTCAAAATTTCATAACTAATTAACCGTAAGTCGTTAGAAGTCGTACCACCTATCGTTTTAAAGGTATTTGAGTCTACTTTCATTTAAAAATGATTTCATAAACTGATTCAAGACAATAATTTACAGAATCATTGATTCATAATAGAAAGTCATTTTTCGGTCATAACTTTTGCACAAAATTTTAATATAATTGGAGACGGATGTTTTCGTCCTTGTATAACAATGTGTCCTATTTTGAAATTAAGGTTTTGATCATATTTATAAAAGAAACTAATCAAGCTTAGTATACATGTTTATATTTAACACAAAGCGATGAAAAAAAATTTCGTATGCTATGCTAAATGATAAATTGTCTTACCTTGCATTACTTGATTATTTGCTTATCTCAAATAGTTTTTGTGCTTTTTTGTTTGAATAACATATGTGGTTTCCTCACCTTGCTATTCATTCTCTTGTTTGTCGATTTAGTAATATTTTATTAATCAATGTGCTATTTGAAGGAGTGTTTGGGATAACATCTAGGTGCGTCAAAAATGTTAGTTTAAATACTTAGATAAGTCATATAAGTTCAAAAATGTTTAAAACATGTAATATACTAAAAGGCTTCTTGTTAAGTTTGTCATATGTGCAACATAAATGTTTTATGTGCTTATATGATTTCTTGATTTCATATTTCTTGTGTCGTTTTCTAAAAACCACAAGAATGTACATCGGATCATAACCTACACTTGTGTTGATGATGTACTCTCCCGTTTTCCGTTTCATGATCACTTTCCAAGCTTCATAGTAGGATTGACAACTTGATTATTTCATCCGATATACTCAAGTAAATTATTTTGCAACGCAAATATAATTGGTCATATCCGAAAATCCAAACTCGAGCTTTCTAAGAACATATGTTGAACTAGCTCACACAACCATTTTTTGTTCACCTTATGGACAACTTTAGATTTTTATATTTAAACATGACACCTTCGTCACCTTAGTTGTTTCGGGTATAATATTAATAAAAACAAAGAAAAGTATCATCATTGTTACTCTTCGATAGGCCATTGTAGGAATATAAATTTTCCTAACTTGAGAATGAATACTGGAGAACTTATTGCACTAGAAACTCAATTTGACCTAACGGTTGATTTGCTTCCTTGATGGAAGTTGGGTATGTGGAATCACCCGTAAAAATGGTCGTGTTTAGCCGTAATTGAGCACCGCTAGTAATAGTCTCATATTCATTCTCTCACTTGAGAAATCTATACTCCTATGTTTTCCTAAAGTAAGTTTACAATAGAAATACTTTGCGTTGTCTTAGGATTACTAATCAAACAAGCTGTAAAATTGATTTTTCTTTTGGTTAATCACAACCACTTTCCTCATCAAGCGATTATCTTGCCTTGATCAAGAAGAGCTACATGACTTCACGGATGAAGTTCATTGTATGCTAATCACCATCCGTAATGACTATACATAGCTCATTGCTTCCGTTGACCAAAACAACAACTCCGGATGAAGTATAGGATTTTCTTGAACTAGCACCTCACAACTCTATTTTCGTGAATACTATCAATTACTCTTTTCTTTCTTGACATATACCTTGCACGCCATTGTTAATACAAATGATTTACTAATCTAGATCGTAAATATGTTTTGAGTTTCTTGAATAGTGCTTGTTAAGTTTGATAAACCTCTGTGTTATTTGTGAGCTCGATCTCATTTGATTGCTTATGTGCTACTCTTACATGCTCTCATTGCTATGCTAGACTTGTATACATATATGCTTGATGTAGAGATCATTGGTTTCAAAATTCAATATCTAGAGCAAAATATTACACACTCACTGTTAAGAAAAACTCTCAGATGCCAGATCCCTAGTTTGTAACTAGCCGGATCCCTCAAGTGAAGGATCTGTGGGACCCGGGTAGACAGAAATAAATGGACTTACAGAATTCCACTCATCAAACCACTCCTCTAGATCACATCATACTAGCCAAACATAATACTTTAGGATCACTCAAGTCCTCCTCAAGCTCAGTAGGTCTCACACTCACTCATATCTAATTTAGGATCACATTCAAGGTGTTTTTGATTTATCACTTCACCAAAACTCACCATATTTCCGCTTCAATGCTCACACATTGTTCCTCACATCTCAAAACACTTAGCTTGATATTTCTCTCAATTTTATCAAATTGATTTTAGTCATCCTTACCTCAAAATGGGTCAAAAACTAGTTTTTCATTTCTTATAATTTTTAAGGAATTTTCCTAATTTATCCGAAGTTTCCATCTGATCTCTAGGATCATTTAGCACCACTTGAAACTCTAAAATTTTCTAGTGCCATCTTTGATCATCCATTGGTACTCATAAAGTCTCAATTTCTTCCATAAAAGGCAATCATTAGCTACATCACTCATTGCCCTTGAACATTTAAGTACCCTTTCATTTAAGACACTTAGGAGGACTGAAACACTCAAAAAGGTATAGGCTTTAGATCTTACAAACATCATTTTATCCTTTCCTAGCTGCTGAGAGTCGGATCCCTAGGATTAGCCTAGACGGATCCCTCATTGGAGGGAACCGTGGGATCCGGGTGACAGATTCATGTCAAGTCTAGCTCAAACAATCATTTAAAGCTCATCTTGCTAACTTGAACACCCCACCTCATCCTAATTAAGTCCCTAGATCAATACAACTCTGAAGTTGACTCTTGTGCATGCTAATCATCACATTCCAAAGGATCTTAGTGGCTTAAGTCTTGAATGCACTTGCCAAATCCTTCCCTTTATAAGTCATCTTGTTAGAATCCCTTAGTCATCAAACACAACATAATTCTCAGCATTTAGAAACCTTGTTTTTTCCTTAGTCATTTCATCATGAGGAAAGCTCCTAGTGCTAACTCATCCACCTAAGAACCACCCAAGAAAATTGCTCGTGTTGTACACGAAATTTCCTCAACCGAATCATTACCCGTTAAATCCACAAATGTTAGGATTTCTCTTCCATCATCAACCTTTGTTGAGCCATCATTAAATATGTCTCCACGAATCCCTCCTTCATTTAAGGATCCCCAATTTCCTTCACTTGATCCTCCACATCAAGTCGCTCCATTTTTACCACCACCTTTTCCAAGCCACGATAAGGATTACTATCATTGTCAACACGTTGAAGGCTTGATACATGATCTACGTGAAGAGCAACGTTTCATCACCTCCTCGAACGTTTCGATGAGGTCAACAAACCTAAAAAACCATGAGCTTAAGGATTCAAGTGGTGTTCTAGTCTTAAGCTTAACTTAGATCGTTTAGGAATCACATTTCATGTTTAATCATCTTCTTGAAAGATTGGACCAAATCAACTAGTCTACCCATCCTTAGACTCAAGCACATTGTTACCTCTTAAGTTTTTGGTCACTTACTAGAATTAGTAGAAAATGTATTACATGGCTTAATCATTCTCTTAGTTTTAGAGATTTGTAGATTATCTCTCATGTTTTATTGAATGAGATTTTATATGCCATATTGCTTTGAGTATATGTTTGTTGATTGAATACATATCTCACTTTGATGCTAACATCATTTGTTACATCACCTTTGCTGTATTTTAGTTACAGACAGATGGATCCTTACGGTTTGCCTAGACGGATCCCTCCAAGGAGGGAACCGTGGGATCCGTGCAACAGAAGACTAGTTCTCTACTAACTTGAGTCTTATTTGCAGGAAATTATGCATTATATACTTGTCTTCTAACCTTTGTTTTGTAGATTTTCAATTTACACATGAAGACTTTGACACCCTAAGCTAGGGGGAGCTTTGTGTCAAAGCATCACATTCCAAAATCACTTGCAATATTAGGATTACATTTCATGACGTCCCTTTGCAAAGTTGCAATCATCAAGGGGGAGCATATTCGTCACATGGACGAAATATTTTGCATACTTAGTTGCAAATGAACTTGTTTAGTATTTTTATTTACTTGACGCCCTCACAAAGGGATGGACTCGTCAAGGGGGAGTTAAGACGAGAACTCTTCCCGTCATTTGCTCTCTATTTTATATTCTTTGACATGTTTTTTCTAAAAACAATGTGTTAGTTTCTTTTCGAAGCTCTTTTTGTTTCGACAAAAAGGGGGAGAAGAAAGTAAAAACTACAAATTCAAACTTTTACAAATTTTAGTTTTTCCTTAAAATAATTTTATGTTTTGTCATCAACAAAAAGGGGGAGATTGTTAATACAAATAAGCCGTAAAAACGTTTATTTATATTTTACGATCTTCTAATGTTTTGTCGATAACAAACGTAAAATCATTTTAACGAAACAAATAAAATACGTAAATGGTTTGGGCCAATAGTTTTCTAACACACTTACGTTTTCACATAAAACACAAAAACAAGTATAAGTGATTTTATGATTTAGTAATATATATGTACAACAACTAGTGTTTACATATTGGGTAAATATATACATAACCAGTATGTATTATATTGGGTAATGTAAATGGGTAGAAACTTAAGTATTTGACCCATTGACCAAATACATTGAATGTAGTTGGGTAAAACCCAAAGTCCAAGACCCATACCCAATGTCTAGATACATTGTACCTTGGTGGGCACTCAAAACCATGGACTAGATGCATTGCATCTTGTAGATACATTGAATCTACTTGGTACCCATGACCCATACCCAATGTCTAGATACATTGTACCTTGGTGGGCACTCAAAACCATGGACTAGATGCATTGCATCTTGTAGATAAATTGAATCTACTTGGTATCCATAACCCATAACCCATGACCCAAAACCCATGGGTAAAAGGGAGCGTCCCACGGATCCCCAGTAATACACTGGACGGATCCCTCAAGGGAGGGATCCGTGGGATCCGGGGAACAGTAGCCATTTTCTCTCTATAAATAGTGAGCCATTTCTTCATTGTTTCTTACCCCTTTCTCACATATTTTCTCTTTGAGTTATAAACTCTCTAACCCCAGATCCAAGTGATCTATGTATGTAGTTTTGCTTTTGTGTGATTCTCTAGGTTCCTCTTAAAGGCGAGACCACCACCCTTTGAAGTCGAGCAAGCTCAAGTCCATGAGTTGCCATGCTTCGTTATCATCAAGACTACTAAGGTTCTCTTGTTGATAGTTTTCTTCTTTCTCATAAGAAGTGTAGTGTTGAAGACATTAGTGAAAGATGTCTCAAGAGTCAAGACGAAGACATTAGTGAAGGGTTTCGATCATCCGTATTTAAAGCACTAGTGAAGGGTGCTTTGAAGTCAAGACTAGAGGCATTAGTGAAGGGTTCCTAGAAGTCAAGTCACAAGACATTAGTGAAGGGTGTCTTGAAGATCGAGTCAAAGGCGTTAGTGAAAGGTGCCTAAGGTGTACATTCGATATGGTGTGATTCGATGTACAAGATAGATTGGTATTGGGTCAAAGGAT
This sequence comes from Chrysanthemum seticuspe, assembly GCA_019973895.1. Lineage (NCBI taxonomy): Eukaryota > Viridiplantae > Streptophyta > Magnoliopsida > Asterales > Asteraceae > Chrysanthemum > Chrysanthemum seticuspe. Next base: position 139,174,485 of record BPTQ01000005.1, on the reverse strand, counting down.
ATTGTTATCCTTGTTGATATTATTCTAAGGAGTAGATCTCCTTTGGGGTTAGGTGTTGGTGTAGTGTTGGGTAGTAGTTCCTCCATTGTAATGGAACTCGATACTTAGCCTAGTACCGGATAAAGGGTAGGCGACGTTGTGGTAGGTGTGGTTCACCTTGGTGGAAAGAACCCGGTGGCTAGCCTAGTACCGAAAAAAAAGTAGGCGACGTTGTGAAGGCTTCTCCGCCATAAGGAATTGGTGTCGTGTATCGATTACGAACTCTTGAGTAGGTGACTCTGGGAGTGGAGTAGGGCAAGGAAGGTGTCCTTGTAGCCGAACCACTATAAATACTTGTGTCGTGGTTATGTGTTTCTTACTCTTTATCTTTCATTACACATTTATTATATCCATCTATCAATGTCCAACATACACATCCAAATGGATTGACATAAGTCGATCTAAATATTTTAAAACAAAGTTTTAATTGGTAAAACTATTCAACCCCCCCCCCTTTTTCTAGTTTTCCACAAGAATGAAAGCTAGTGTAGTCAAGCATGTGTTATATTTGTTGGTAGATTCTGGTAGTACACACAACTTCTTAGATTTGTTCACTGCAAAGATGTTGGGATGTAAAATGAGTAAAACCTTTCCTCTGCAAGTCACAGTAGGTTGTGGTAATAAGTTGGCCAGTCAGTATATGGTATATGGGTTTCAGTGGATGTACAATTCAGGTCCATAAATTTAAGACTTATGTGATGTTACATCCATTGGGTGGGTATGAACTGGTTTTGGGAATTCAGTGGTTGTCCACATTGGGCACCATCAAATGGAACTTCCAAGACCTGGTTATGAAATTTGTGGTAGATGGAAAGAAGTTGTTTTTAAGAGGCACCTACCAGTCTGAGTTACAGTGGATGCGTGGTAAACAGTTGAGTAAGCAAGTGGGTGAGAAAATTGACTCTTCATACTCTGCTATTAACTTCTTATAGCCTACTGCAAGTTTGATCCTAATGCAATTTACTGAGTAGTAAAACAAGGTGTCTGACCCTGCACTTCAATTGTTGCTGCAAGAGTTTGAAGATATTTTTGTTTTACCTTCTGGTCTACCACCTCAGATGAGTTTTAACCACATGATACCTATGAAAGATGAGGCACAATTGGTTAACATCAAGCCCTATAGATACTCTCCAAACCAGAAGGATGTGATTAAAAAAATGGTGAATGAGCTATTGGATACAGGGGTAATTAGACCAAGTCATAGTCCTTTCTATTCTCCTATAGTCATGGTCATGAAAAAAGATGGTTCTTGGAGAATGTGCATAGATTACATGAAACTTAACAAACACACCATTGAGGATAAGTTTCCCATACCTGTTATTGAAGAATTAATTGATCAGTTACATGGAGTTGGGGTCTTTTCAAAGTTGGATCTTAGGTATGGTTATCATCAAGTTAGGATGTGGGAAGATGACTCTATAAGACAGCTTTCAAGTCTCATGATGGCCACTATGAGTTTTTAGTGATGCCCTTTGGTCTTACTAATGCACCCTCAACTTTCCAATCCTTAATGAACTAAGTGTTTAAACCCTTTTTGAGAAAATTCACATTGGTCTTCTTTGATGATATCCTAGTGTACAGTCTATCAATGACATCTCATGTTGAGCATCTCAAACAAGTGTTGCAAGTTATGAGAGAATAGACCTTATTTGCCAAAGTAAGTATGTGTTTGGGACAAGCAAGGTGGAATACTTGGGCCACATTATTTCAGCTTATGGTGTGGCTACAAACCTTGACAAGATACAAGCAATGAAGACTTGGCATGTACCTTCCAATGTTAAACAGGTGAGGGTTTCTTGGGACTTACAAGTTATTATAGAAGATTCATCCAAGGGTATGCTAACATCAGTCAACCTCTCCCTGCATTGTTAAAGAAAAGTGCATTTTCATGGAGTGGAGAAGCTCAAATGGACTTTGAGAAGCTGCAACAGGCTATGACTGAAGCACCAGTGTTGGCTTTACCAAATTTTCAAGAGGAGTTCATAAATGAAACTGATACCTCAGGCTATGGAATTGGTGCAATACTTCAACAAAAAAAAAGGCATCCCATAGCATTTTTAACCAAAACATCACTCCTTATCTTCATATGAAAAGGAGCTTTTGGCAGTGGTTATAGCATTGCAAAAATGTAGGGCTATCTGTTGGACAGACATTTTAAGATTAAGACTGGCCATTTTAGTCTTAAATATGTTTTGGATCAAAGAATTACAACTCATTTTCAGTCAAAATGGTAACCAAAGTTGTTGGGATTTGATTATGAGATAGAGTACAAGAAAGACAAAGAGAATGTGGTTGCGGATGCACTTTCAAGAGTCCAAAGGCAATGAGAATTGTTTGATGTGTTGTCTGTTGTCACTAGTAATGAGTTTATGGATTCAGTAACCAAGCTATGGTTAACTGGTCCCGTGTTAAAAAAGAAGTAATTGTAGAGCTCAAATATGATATTGCAACTCATAGTAAGTAGACTTGGCACAACCAACAGCTGAAAAGGGAAGGAAAATGGGTAGTAGGAGCTGATGAGGAACTCATGAAAGCTATGGTTCTTCATTTTCATACCTCTGTTATTGGTGGATATTGTGGAGTTCAAGCTACTACCAAGAGAGTTGGCTCATTTTTCTACTGGAAAGGGATGGGGAATATGGTCAATGAGATAGTCAGAACATGTGATGTATGCCAACGAAACAAGGCAGATTTGTCCTCTTATCTTGGTCTGTTACAACCCTTACTAGTTCTTACTCAAATTTGGCTTGATATCTCTATGGACTTTGTGGATTCACTGCCAAGTTCACAAGGAAAAATTACCATTTTGGTGTTTGTTGATAGATTGAGCAAATATGCTCACTTTATTGCAGTCTCTCACCCTTATACTACAAAGACCATTTCTCAGTTGTTCTTAGATCAGATCTACAGGCTTCACGGTCTTCCACAATCCATTGTCAATGATAGAGACAAAGTTTTTATGAGCTTATTCTGGCAATCTTTGTTCAAACTGTTACAACAACTAAAGATGTCTACTGCATACCACCCTCATACTGATGGCCAGACTGAGGTGGTTAACAAATGCTTAGAGTGCTATTTGAGATGCATGTATGGTGAATCACCAAAGGACTGGGTTCTATGGTTGCCACTTGCTTAGTATTGGTAAAATACCAACTATCACAGTGCTACTAAGACTACCCCCTTTGATATTGTGTATGGACAACCCCCTTCTTTGCATATTCCCTATGTGGCTAAGGATAGCAGGGTTGAATTGGTGGACATGACTCTACAAGCAAGAGAAAGAGCCATCAGAATGTTAAAGTTCAACTTAAAGAAAGCTCAAGACAGGATGAAGTCCCAAGCTGGCAAGAACATAACTGACAGACAATTTGACATCAATGATTAGGTCTATTTGAAGCTACAACCTTATAGGAAAATCATTGTGAGGCAAGGAAAGCAACACAAGATCTCTGCAAAGTTTTTTTGGCCCTTTTCATGTTTAGGAGAAGATTGGTAAAGTAGCTTACAAATTGCAACTACCAGACAATGCCAAAGTCCATCCAGTGTTCCATGTGTCACAATTGAAGAGGTGTTTGTCTCCTAATACCACTATGGGCAGTTTTACCGAATGTGATGCTCAAGGTCTCATAGTTGTTGAACCAGTTAAGCTTTTGGACAGGAAAATGGTGAAGCAACAGAACAGAATGAAAGTGTTTGGTTGATCCAATGGAGCAATGAAAATGAAGATGATGCCACTTGGGAGGAGACATTGTGAGAATATTTCCTAACTTTGTCTTAGATCCTTGAGGACAAGGATCTTTGAAAGAAGGATGCATTGTTATATGTGGAAATGAAAGGTTAACGAAAGTCAACCACATGTGCTACTCACGTGATCCAGCCAAAAGAACCAAACAACCTTTTTAACTGATTTTCCCTCCACAACTATCATTTAAATACTTGTCATCTGTCGTTTTGTAACTAGTTTTGATTTTCCTATTCTCTCAACTATCTGTAATCATTTAATAATTAATAATACTATAACAAATCCCTTAATCATTCTCTACTTTCGAATTTACCAATTATTGTGAATTCTAGTGAGTTATTGGCTAATCTCGATTATTCTATATAATCCGATTTAGCATCTATCACGACCCCCCTTGACCCTTGCACTTAGTTGTGGCGGCATCAAGCTAGATAGAATGAGTGTGCACTCCGCATTTTTTGACTCGACTATAAGCTAAATATGACTGAGCCTTTAATCTCAGATAATTCACAATTACACAAAATATAAATGAGAAACTAAAATCACCGAGATAGGCCTATTACTATATGTGTTGCGCAATTGTTATGTTGCTTTCGATATAGACACATTGGAGATGGACCCAATCACTGTCAAACAGCTTAACAAGAAAAATGACACCCCATTCACATCTTTCCACTTAATTTAGATTTCTGAAATCTTGCTACTTGATCTCAATTATGAATTCAGTGAAATTTTCATTATATCGCTTCTGCTTATTGTCAAGTGTCACCACCATTTAGCTGATAACAAAGAACCTCAACATAAATATATGGCTTAATACGATGGTTAGGCCACAATGCCGATAGTTGCTATGGAATAATGGAAATTGTCGAGTTTGACATGTATGTCATCTAATACATTCGGGAAATTGTCGAGTTTTACAACAATATCTAATGATATCTCGATTGAGTGGTTGAACTAATGAGAGAAATCAGCTGAGAGGTGATGTATCTACCTGAAGAACATCGTTACTGAACTAACAAACAATGTCATTTTAAAATTTAAAAAAAAAAAAAAAAAAAAAAGCGCTTCTCCAAAAAAGATAAAAGTTCACTAGCCTATAGTTAAACCCGATGGATATCACTTATCGGTTTATGATTAGGATTAGGTTAACTCCAGCCCTCTTGTGTAAGCGTAACTTTTAGGTGACAATGTTTCAGTTCCTTTGTCAGTTGAGAGGACATATTGAACTCCTGGACATAATTGTCCTCATTTTGTAGAAAATGAAGACCTCACTGCTTCAACTCGGACGCGAAGTCACTACCTCTTCTTGGGAACATTCACGACTCTCATCTAATGCAAGTCCCAAAGAGACACCTACTGAGTTAAGGATAAAGTGATGATGTACATTGTACAGTTTCACCATCTCCGTCTTCAAACACGTCATATCAATATCCTCAATTTAACTCTCAAACATATACTTAACAAAGCTACTATAAATTTTTCAATTTCTCGAGTACGTATTATCTTCATACAAAATGAATATTTTTATCTGTTTCATAAATTGACTAACAATCTAGAGTTTTGTATTAGGTCTTTGTGGTTCTGGATCGGTAAAGTTAAGTGGATTTTGTAACATTAGAAGTGGTTTGATGGCATGATCATAAGGAGAGGATTTGATAAAAAGAACGATGTATGAGATCATAAGCCTTACTTTCGCTATATGCCATATCAGTTTCATCATTGTATAAACCTCACACTTTGCTTGATCCGCTGCGTCCAGGCAAATTACGTTATCACCAGTTCACCATCAATAGTCGCGGACAATTTTAAGGTTTCAGGAAGATCAAATGCTCTCCCAACTCCCGAGTTACAAATATTTTTCTTCAATGGCAAATCAATGTCTTTGAGTCATCAAGTAGCCATAGATTTAATAGAATCGAACTTCGAATGAAAATTATTGTCACCTTTCATGGCCATCAGACATGAAAATCTGGTTTTTGGAGGTATGTCGAACTGTTATGGTGCCGTTGACACTACTCATGTTAGATGATCTATAAACTCGACGATGCCAGTTATATACTTGATAACATAATCATTTTTACTTTAACTCGTTATAAATTGCACCGGCTGATCCATCAACATCCAAGCCTTTTTTTCGCTTAAGGTGGCTGAAAAATAGGCATATATATATAAAAGTAAAAAACATTTTCATTAATATCCGATAGTCTAGCAGCCAAAACTAGTCACAGCACCATCATATATATGTGCATCCTGATGGCATATTAAAACCCATTCTGAGTACTGATAAAAAGACTACACTGCATTGATAAAACAAAAACTACACTAGTCTTGATACTGTACAAGACTGTCTCTAAATACCTCTAAACTTTGCTGCACCGTCATTAAGTCTAAACCATCTAAACTGAGAATTGTTGGAGCCTGGATGCAAAAACAGGATTAGTTTAGTAAATGAGTCACAAAGCCAGCCTTCTTGAATCGATTCGTAGCAATAACTCAAAACAATTTTAGCAATTTGATCCATTTACTTATGAATGGGTAGAATTGGGTTATCTATCTTCTCTAACGGGTCAAATGGAAGAACTTAACTGCATGAGAAATGGGTCAAATGAAATAACTTACCTACACGAGAAACGGGTCAAATAGTTGAATTTGTCCAAAGTGTATTATTAATATTTACAATTTCCCAACCCATTCTATTATCAATATATTGGATTATTTAACGCATTATTTATAAAAATTAAATTGGACAACATAAATTAGTAGTTTGTGGGTCAACCCCCAACCCATTCAAAAACTAAGCTTTTAACCAAATCTGTTTCAGACACGTAGCCAAACCCACCCAATTTACCATCTCTATAATTTACGCGGACATACCTGTTCTACCCTGAAATCGCATCATAATGCCCGGCGTCATTGATGGACAACCTGAATTTAAATCTGTTGCCCCATTGTTGCTTCGTAGAATCTGGAACCAGCATATCGTCAGCAAAAGCATGCCACTTTTCCCCTGAGCTACTACCAATAACCCAATTGATTTTGCTTGGAGGGTTGCTAAATGATGATGAATCACGCTCGTTTCTTGAAATACTCTTCTTTGGTGAATCACATGAAGCATGGTTCTAATGAAACAAACAGTTAACCATAATAAGCCATAATATAAAAACATTGGCAACTTATAAATCAATTTTGTAAATTCAACCTTTTTAGAACTGGCTAATTTAAAGGCCTTGGAAATGGGTACATTATTATCTCTAAGTTCTTCTAGCACTGCCGATAACGGTGAATCTTCTTGCAGTTCTGCCGATAAGGGTGAATTTTCTTGTAGTTTTGCTAGGTGCCTTTGGACCGTTGACATGGATCGAAACTTCTTTCCAGTCCCTGGCTCATAATAATACTGCAAAATATACCAAAACTTCTATCAGATCAGTACTTAGTTCATAAGTTAAAAAGAAGACAACAGTAATTTATAAAATAAAAATACAGTAATCGTCCCTGTGGTTTGGTGAAAATAACGGAAATCAATCCTCGTCAATACTATTTGCATAAAACTAATAAATAGCCCGTTTTGTATAAGATTGTTTGTTTGTTATCACAGGGCTCATTTCTGTATTTTACTTTAAAACTAGTATTATTGTTTCTAATGATCTTAATGAACACATCAATCACTTAAGAGAAATCCTAAAAAAAGGGAAAATGGTGTTTGAGGGTCAACCCAGCCAGCCCACTTCCATCTTTACTAATAAATCACTGGTTTCAACCCGCTACACAACCCACCTAACCGGGCCCATCTTGCCACCTCTACTCCCAGCCCAAAACATGTACTGTGCAAGTGCTTAAATATTTTAATAAATGTTGAGAAAAGTGCAAATAAATCAATCTATGTATCAGATATTACTTTTTTTAAAACAAAAGCTGCTGAAAAAGAAAAGCAAATCATGCATGTAACTAAAATGGAATATTACCCTGTCAACGTGGTTGCACCCCCTTCGAGGCACCTCTTCCATAATCCAACCATCAGGGAGACTGAACTCGGAGGTGGAATTAAATTTTGTAGGGGTCACATTCACCAATTGGTATTGATTATTGTTATCTTCATCGAAATCTAGCATCTGCTACATCATTAGAACAAAGATATCCTATACGTTAACCTCTTCCATAATTGAACATATTATTCCTTACTGAACAGATAAACGCTTACCTTGCCACTAGAAACAATCTTTTTCCGACTTTCACAACTCTGCAAATGTTTAATAAAAACAAAACCAAATAAAAAGATACATTAGCGGATAATCATATTAGTCACATTTTATTAACGGATAATTAAAGAAGCTATGAATCTCACATTTGGATGGTTCTTTAGTCTCTTGGTCCTTGTTTTACTAGGTATATATCCTTCTGTAAGGTATCTTTCAACATCTACCACGGATCGGAACTTACGTCCAGTAACTGGATCATGGTAATACTGCAAATTACAACAAGTTAGTAAACATGTAGATGCTAATCGGAAGACTAGTATCTATTTTTTCTCAATACTTAAAAAACATTTTGATCATTATATATTACCTTGTCAAAATGCCGTCCAGACTTACGAGGCACCCTTTCCACATACCAGTCGTCAGGTACAGTAAACCCCTTTGTGGCCCTCCAATTACTTCTGGGAGTCATCTGCAATGAAAACTGATATCAGCAGCATACCAACTCGTTAAACTTACGAACTTAATAGATTTCGGCAAATTAAGCTTACATTTTCTCCAGAGGTAATCATCTTCTGATCCACCGAATCCTGCAAATTAACAAGTATAGAAGCAAATTACACCTTTGAGAGACTAATAACAGTTTATCACGCTCATGTTAAATTATAGCAGGAAATAGACACCTTAGTGCTATACTCAAGTCTCAAGCGCTTGATTTTCGGAGGTTTATCTTCATTATTCAAGTATCTCTGAACCTCATTTCTGGATCGAAATTTTCTCCCTGTTTCTGGATCAATGAAGTACTGCACAACACAGTAAATGCGAAACAGATTAAGGATGCATTTTGCATAGTTAGAAAGTGACTACAGTATTCAATTATTGAGTTTCTCAGGTAACATATTAGATGTGGAAATATGGGTTACTCAGGTATAAAATGGTAACTCTTGCACAAGTTGAAACAGGTCAGGCACAGTTAACCTGGACAATTTTGTCAGAAATTTTAACCTTATATTTATAAACAATCAGTTAGCCAAAATATACTTGCCAAAACTTTACTTGAATAAAAATCCAAAATTTTGAAATAAAACTAGTTACGTATCCATTAAAAGTACATTTTCGGCGACTTTCAACCTCTATTAAACCCTCTAAGCCATTTACCTTTTACCTATTATTCTTGTTTTACCAAATTGACTACTTTTACTAAACAAACTAGAAGGTTACCCGCGCAATGCGGCGGCGGGTACCCGATGACTATTTTGTAGCGAACAAATGTTTATCATTTTTACGTCTAATTCAAGTAAGTTTCTCTCTTTTCAACTCCGCTTCTTTCCGACTACTAAAGAAAACTCATAAAAATATATCAAAATGGATGTTGAATTAAAGAGCACAAAATTTTAAAAAATATGGTGAAATTAGATCATAAAAAAATTAAACGGATTAAAAGATATTTAAATTTAAAAATAAAGGTGATTAATTAGTTAGGAAGCGACATGTGTCACCCCATTATTGGAGCTCTTTATTTTAGTTTGTTAGAGCTCATTTTTTATTTTATTTTTAGTTAGAGAAGTGACACATGTCACTCAATGATTGGAGCTCCTTATCTTATTTTTTTTTAATTCTTTCCATAATAAGCAAGTAAAAAAGTCTGAATTTTTAAGCCTTCTAATTTTAGAAGGCCTAAATGCATTATAAAGTAGTATACATAAGTTGAAACTAATAGTAATAGTTATCTAACAAGCAGCCACAACAAAACTGATTCAAATTATAACTACCTGATTAACTAGGGTTTGTTTCACACACAAATCCTTATATAATCAATATTTCTTTCAAACACAATCTTCATTTCGTACCACATTACCAATACTACAGAATAACCTGTAAACTATACGTCTATACCACCTTTTACATTTCCCTTCCAAATCCAATAAACACTACAATCAAAAGTCAAAACCAAACATTCAACTAAACAATAAATAACTTCTTAACATTCAAATTAACCAACTTATTCTTAATTCACTGAGAGGACCACTTGTAAAAATCCGGCAAAATTGCGCCTGGCATATACAGTAATAAGCTTCTAGTATCCAGATACACTCTAAATAACCACTAAAATTATTTCCAAAAACTATCCTAATTCCACATCATAATAAAATCACTCTCATACCAATATTACAAAACACCCCCTAATCAATACCAACTTTCATATATTTCACTCCCAAAATGAAAACAAAACACCATCACAATTAATATTTCACAACTAAACCAAAATCAATATAAACAATCAACACAACACGCATCATGCATGCAACCAGATAACTCAGCATTAACAAAAACATACATAATAATATAATAATAAACTAACAATGTAAAAGTTCTATGTGCTGAGTAGATACCCTATCGACACGTGGACCGTTGGGACGTGGGACCATGTGGATAAGCCAGCCGCTAGGAACAGTAAACGGAGTTGACGGCGAGGTAATCATCATCTTCTGATCCACCGAATCCTGTAAGTATCCAAGTACAGATGCACATTACACCTTTCAGAAACTAATAACAGTTTATCACTTTCATGTTGAAATTTTAGCAGATAATAGAGCCACACCTTAGTGCTATACTCAAGTCTCAAGGGCTTGATTTTGGGAGGTTTATCCTCATTATTCAAGTACCTCTGAACCTCGTTTCTGGATCGAAATTTTCTCCCTGTTTCTGGATCAACGAAGTACTGCACAATATAATAATATGATAAACTTGTTTCAAACTGTACAAAAATACAACACAAATCTAACGCGAAATAGATTAAGGATCTGTTTTACATTGTTATTATAAAGTAATTGTTCGATTATTGAGATTCTCATGTCACCTATTAGACGTCGAAAGCTGGGCCCCGCGGGTAAGGATCAAGATGCTAATCCTTTCAAAGTTTCAAGAATTGTACAAGGTTGGATCCGATTAACGTGAACACTTTTTGTCTAAAACTTTTAACCTTTTCTGTATACGCATTTAGTTTGCCATATACAGCTACAAAAACATTACTGCAACAATGATCCAACTATATAAACCAAAACGAGTTACGAAGTTGTATGCATTTAAAATACATTTTGGTTACTTCAACCTTTTCAACCCATTTTCCGTTTACCTGTTATTCTTATTTTACCAAATTGACTACTTAGACTAAGCAACTAGTCGAAGCTGAAACCTCTATCAGATACATTATAAGTTTCCAGTGTTGGACATGTTGAAACTAACAATAGGTTATCTAACATTTTAATCATCCTCAATTCCCAAACCACATTAACAATATTATAAAGCACCTCGTAAACTATGCCGCCTTTCACATTTCGCTTCCAAAGCAATGAAAACCAAACATTCAACTAAACAATAAAAAATAACCAACTTATCCTTAATTCGCCCAAACAACCACTTATATTTATTAAAAAAAAAAAAAAAAAAAAAAAAAAAAAAAGGTTAAAATTACCAAAACTAGTTCCAAACACCATCCTAAATTCACATCATCACACAATGAGTCTCAAACCAATATTACAACAAACATCATGCATGCAACAAGTTAAGTGAAAATTAACAAAAACAAACATAATTAAATAGATAGTTACCCTATCGACACGTGGACCGTTGGAACGTGGGATGAGGTGGATAAGCCAGCCGTTGGGAACAGTGAAGTCAGTTAACGGAGAATGAGTGATGACGGCGAGTTCACGGTCATCCATTTGTCGGAAAATGAAATACACGCGCGTATTGACGTCGTTGGTACTCGTAACACTGGGACACTGATCAATATGCCAGCTTTTATCAGTGGGATATTACAGTGCTTTTTAGTGTCATTGGGCTTAATTTGTTTCACTTGGGCTCATTCGCTTGGACCATTTGTCCATTTTTTTTACTAAGTTGTGTGTTATTTTTGTGAAAATCAAAATAGTTGTCTTGCAAGGAAAAATAAAGAAAAAATATAAATTATTTAAGAATTGTAAAATTGTGTAGTTTTTGGCTATGCATTGTGCGGTGATTTTGAAAGAAAAAATAAATGCATGATTAGGGTAAACTTATCCGTACTCATTTTTTATTATTATTATTATTAGGCACTTTATTTTGCATACTCAAAAATCCTTCCATACTAAATGATAAATCCCCACCTTCCATCTAGTTTGATCTAATGGTGGTAATTAACTTAAGATTTATATGTCTAAACATAAGTCCATGTTTTTTTCTTGTCTTTTTCTTTGCTTTTTATATTTCTTATTTATTTTCTCATTATTTGTATTTTTTTATCACTTTTTTAATTACACCTTTTTTTTATTATTATTATTATTTTTGTTTTCGTCAGTTTTCATACGTTTTTGTCCGTTTTTTCCGCTTTTTATACGTTTTCGTCTGTTTTCATACGTTTTCGTCCGTTTTCATACGTTTTCGTCCGTTCTCTTACGTTTTCGTCTATTTTCTTACGTTTTCGTCCGTTTTCATACGTTTTCGTCCGTTTTCGTCTTTTTTCTTACGTTTTCGTCTGTTTTCATCAGTCTTGTTACGTTTTCATCTGTTTTCTTACGTTTTTGTCCGTTTTCATACGTTTTCGTCCGTTTACATACGTTTTCATCCGTTTTCTTAGGTTTTCGTCCGTTTTCATACATTTTCGTCTGTTTTCTTACATTTTCATACGTTTTTGTTCGTTTTTGGCTGTTTTCTTACCTTTTCTTCTGTTTTCGTCCGTTTTCTTACGTTTTCGTCCGTTTTAATACGTTTTCGTCCGTTTTCATACGTTTTCGTCCGTTTTCTTACGTTTTTGTCCGTTTTCTTACGTTTTCGCCTGTTTTCTTACATTTTCGTCCGTTTTCCTATGTTTTCGTTCGTTTTCTTACGTTTTCATACCTTTTCGTCTGTTTTCTTACGTTTTCGTCCGTTTTAATACGTTTTCGTGTGTTTTTGTCCGTTTTCATCGGTTTTCATAGGTTTATATACGCTTTTGTCCATTTTTTTAAGTTTTCGTACATTTTTAGACGCTTTCGTCTGTTTTCAAACGATTTCGTCCGTTTTCATACGTATCACTTGTGACATTTCATAAACAAACAAGCATGTTTTTTAACCTTTAATATCACCTGAGATATTTCATTGATCTGTATATTTTTATATATTATCGCCTATGTTTTTTCTAATATTTTTATAATTTTCAGTTACAAGATAGTTTTTATGCCTTTCATCGCAATTGACAAGCGCATATTTTTTTTAATGCAACCAATCTTATCTATCACTTGTGATATTATACTCTTAGTAGAAATAAAAGGGTTAAAGTCTCTTTAGGTGAATTCTTATTTTGTTAAAAAAAATGCTAATTTAATGCAACACTTGTTTGATTTTGAGAATATGTCAAGTCTCTATTTTCATAGTTTGCTTCATTTTTATTCATTTTGATATTTTTAAGTGACACTTATTTATCTCTTGTGATATAACACTGTAAGAAAGATGAAGAGTATTACACTCTTCATCATATATGTGTTATCAGTTGTGATACTCAACTAAGAATGTGAAATATTAAATTCATACCAAATGTGATAAGAATTTAGTATTTTACCAAGTATATATGAAAGAAATGAAAATAAACATCACTTATTATATTACTGTGATGATTCTGTTCATTTTTCTTATTTGTGTTTTTGAAAATATTTAGGAAGATTTTTGTGTTTTATGATAATATGAAATATTAGAAAAGGTGTTTAACTGAAAAAAAAGAGATGTTATGAAACTTTTGTTAGACTTGTGGTGAATTTTTCTATTTAATGGATACATTGTGCATGTTTCGATAGGTTTTATAGCGGAATTTAAAAATATATGGTTGAATCAGCAAAATAAAGAAGTTATGGTTGAAGAAAGCACACATCTTTATAAACAAACTGAGTAAGCTCAAAGACCTGTGATATCACCTCACTTGTGATATCACATGATATCACAGTTGATATCACATGATATCACAAGTGATATCACTGGTGATATCACAAGTGATATAAACTATGATATCACACATGCTATCATCGGTAATATCACACATGATATCACATGTGATATCAACGGTGTTATCACACATGATATCACGTGTGATATCACAAGTGAGGTGATATCACAAGTGTTTGAGCTTACTCAGTTTGTTTATAAAGATGTGTGCTATCTTCAACCATAGCTTATTTAGTTTGTTGATCCAACCATAAATATTTTCAAATCCCGCTATAAAACCTATCGAAACATGGACAATGTATCCATTAAATAGAAAAATCCACCACAAGTCTAACAAAAGTATCATAACATCTCTTGTTTTCAGTTGAACAACTTTTCTAATACTTCATAATATCATAAAACACAAAAATCTTCCTAATATTTTCAAAAACATAACCATCACATTCTTAGTTGAGTATCATAACTGATAACACATACATGATGAAGAATGTAATACTTTTCATCCTCCTTACAGTGTTATATCACAAGAAATAAATAAGTGTCACTTACAAATATCAAAATGAAAACGTCTGAAAATGGACAAAAACGTATTAAATCGAATAAAAAACGTATAAAAGCGTATGAAAACGGACAAAAACGTCTTAAAACGGACAAAAACGTATAAAACGGACAAAAACGTATAAAAACGGATGAAAATGTATGAAAACGGACGAAAACGTATAAAAACGGATGAAAACGTCTGAAAACAGACGAAAACGTCTAAAAATGGATGAAAACGTAAAAAACGGATGACAACGTATGAAAACGTCTGAAAACGGACGAAAACGTATGAAAACGGACGAAAATACATGAAAACGTAAAAATACAGACGAAAACGTCTAAAAACGGACGAAAATACATGAAAAGCTAAAAAACAGACAAAAACGTATGAAAATGGCCGAAAACGTAAGAAAACGGACGAAAATGTAAGAAAACAGACGAAAACGTATGAAAGCATAAAAACACGTCTGAAAACGTATGTAAAATGGACGAAAACAAAAGAAAACGAACGAAAACATAAGAAAATGGACAAAAACGTATGAAAACAAACGAAAACGTAAGAAAACAGACGAAAACGTATGAAAACGGACGTAAACGAGCGAAAACGTAAGAAAACAGTTGAAAACGTATGAAAACAGACGAAAACGTATAAAAACGAACGGAAACAGACGAAAATGTCTAAAAATGGACGAAAACGTAGAAACGGACGAAAATGGACAAAAACGTCTAAAAACAGACGAAAACGTATGAAAACGTTCAAAAACGCACGAAAACGGATGAAAACGTCTGAAATCAGATGAAACCGTAAAAAAAAAGGACGAAAACGTATAAAAACGAACGAAAACGTATGAATACAGATGAAAACGTAAGAAAGCGAAAAAAAAACTTGAATAAAAAAACGTGAATTAAAAAAAATGATTTTAAATAAAATCGTGAATTCAAAAAAAATTAAAAATAAAAAAAGAAAAAAGAAAAATAATGTTAATAAATAATAAAGACAGAAAGACAAAGAAAAAGGGAAAAAAAAAACATGGACTTAGGTTTCCATATTAAATCTTAGGTTTATCCCCACTATTAGATTAAAATAGATGGATTGTGGGGATTTGTTCCTTCATAAACACCAAAATAAGAGTAAGCATTTTAAAATTCCTCATTATTATTATTATTATTTTTAAATATTTGCATCTTGTATGTTTGTGTTAGTTGGTTTCAGGAATAATAATAAATATGAGGTGTATTTTTCTTTTAAGTTTATTTCAAGAATAAAATCGTTTATATAAAATGGATTAATCATTTATGACATTTACAAAGAGTTGGACGGCAAATAGACAACAAGCTGCGCCACTAGCCCTTTTTGAATAACAAAAATAATCTTTTTGAAAACTACATCTATGGATCTATGTGTCATAATATTACTATGCATAACTCGTTGAACTCTGTTGAGGCACTTCACTGCCTCAGGTGCAAGGAAACCAAAAATATCAAACACGAAAGAGATAAAAACATGTTGATTTTCAATGCACGCTTTCTCGTGTTTGCCACTATATTTCGATTTTTTTTTTTTTTTTTTTTGTGTGTTTCAAGAATATTAGATACTTGAAATAAAATTTGTTTCAAATTATGATATTTAGAGGGTGCAATTAATAAATTTTGGAGAAATACAAAGGTAGAAAAAATATAATAAAGTTTGTCACGTCGGAGGAGTGCAAATAATATGTGGGGTTACCAATAATACCACCTCGATTATGGTTATGCAATTATTTATTATAGGAAAAATGACAAAAATAATCATTTTCGCAAACACACTTCACAAAATATCCAATTTTTTTCCAAAAAGCTAAAATACCCATAAAATTCACAAAGTTTGTGATTTTTTTTTTAAATCATAAAGTTTGTGATTTTTTTTTAAAAATCGCAAAGTTTGCGTATTTTTAAAGAAAAATAGCAAAGTTTGCGATTTTTTTAAGAAAAATCGCTAAGTTTGCGATTTTTTTTTAAAATATTGCAAACTTTGCGAATTTTTGAAAATTTCTCCCTTTTCCTTCGGTATTCGTGCTTAGCTCAAAACATGAAAGTTGTAGATATCCCTGTTCTTGTTTAGTGGATTTTTGGATCACTCGAAAAGGAGTTCGTATGAGAAAGTTATGGCCAAAATACACAACAACCTTTTCTCGTTTACTTACTATGGTATTTTGGCCATAACTTTCTCGTACGAACATATTTTTGCGTGATTCAAAAAGCCACTAAACAAGAAAAGGGATATCTGCAACTTTTATGTTTTGAGCTAAGCGTGAAAACCGAAAGAAAAGAGAAAATTTTGTAAAATTTGCAAAGTTTGCGATATTTTAAGAAAAAATTGCAAAGTTTGCGATTTTACTTTGCTATTTTTCTTTAAAAAATCGCAAACTTTGCTATTTTTCATTAAAAAATCGCAAACTTTGCGAATTTTATGGGTATTTTGGCTTTTTGAAAAAAAATTGGATATTTTGTGAAGTATGTTTGCGAAAATGGTTATTTTTGTCATTTTCCTTTTATTATATGCTACTATAGCATATAAAGCTTAACATTATGAAGAACCACGCTTCAAAGGAGAATGCGCGCTAGTGCATCACTAGCATAATAGGATTTGAAAAGCTTTTAATTGCATCTAATTCATGAACCTTCATTGCTTTGTTCTGAAACTTACAATCTCTGATCATTAAAAGAGCTATAAAAAAACGTGAAAAAACGACTATAGTTAAAAAAAAATATAATTTCTATCAAGGGTCACGAAGCGGTTATAGGTTGTGATTATAATATAAGAGAAAGATCTTAAGCTTGCTACACACTTACGCCTCTGGTATGGTAACGTGAACACTTTGCGCTAAAGCCAATAGCGCGCCATTGACATGTTGCCACACCACTTCTTGCACCATGGGGGTGCACTATAGCGCACGCTATCCCTTTGGCTTGCACTATGAAGTGAAAATCCATGTATTTGTAGTAGTAGTGTTTTGTTTAATTTGTGTGTTTTTTGTTAGTGCAAATATTACGATTTTTAAAATACGCGGTCTTTTATGTTTTAATGATGACAAACATGTAACTTGTAATACATAACGTAAATTGAACAAGTTATTCGTAACCACAAATCATCAAAACGTACATTCATCAACACCTCTCGACGTCTCCAATTCTCTCATGTTTCAATACAGATTCGAATATGCTTGTTATGTTGCATTATGATCAAGCCATTTAGAATATTTAAAAAAAATAGATTCATTAAGTGTTTACAAGTTTAATCATTCTCTATCGAACCTCATTTTACATTTCATAAAAGGTATGAACACGGTTTTACAAACTAGATCAACGATCAAACTTGCATTTATTTCATATACGTACTTTCGTTATCTTGCAAAATCTCTTTATCATGCATATTGTTGGGATTTATATTTGAGATGATAACTACAAAACAATAAGTGAAGAATGAAGACAATGCAAAACACAAGGGACTTGAAGACAAAGAAAAATTGGATCGAATTCACAATTAGAACATGAAAAAAATCGAATCCGGTACAATTTTCGTAATCTTTCTGCAGGGCTGCTTTCCAAAGGTGATATCTCATTCGTTAACCGTTGGATCGGGACGAAATTTTTGATGAAGGTTCTCTACATGTCAAAGAAGATTCTTACTGGAGGAGGGTTCTTCAATCTGAGGTCTCAAACGTAAGATATTCATTCGTGAAAACTGCTGCAGAGAAGGTAATGGTATTCGAATTTTTAGGGTTTCTTTAAGGATTATGGCTTACTGATTGGCATCAAATATTATGGAGGTCAGTAAAGTGTTTTAATCTTGCTTTAAAGTTGGTTGTTGTGTTTCTCCTAAACCCTAGGTTTTCAAGTTGATTGACATTTAGAGTTTTTCAAGTTATTATTAAAAGTCGCTAATTATGGTTTTTTTAACATTGTTTGATTAATATGGTGACATTCCTATCAAAGAACTTCAATCTAAGGTGATTATTGGTCGTGAATGTACCAAGTTAATACTGATCATTGGAAAAACCTAAGTTGGCAACGATGGTTTTGATTATGAAAAGAAGCTGCGTGATTCCTATTGTTACTGGAACAGGTACTATCGTTACTGGTCATTCAAGTAAGGTTACTGGAATTTTTATGAGCAGGTTTGGTTATTCATAATTTTTAGTACCGCTCCTTAACGTTTTTGTACTGCTTGTTGAGAGTTTGTATTGCTCGAAGCAGTTATGTGAGTTAATACTGCTTGTAGTCAGTTAGTATTGTTCTCTGATGGTTAGTGCTGCTCTATCTAGTTTATGCTGCTACATATGCTTGATCGTGCTGCTACATAATAGTTAGTACTGTTGCATTTGTTTCTATTGCTGCTTTACGTTTCTGTTGCTGGACGTTGTTAATTCTACTACACTTCGTTACTACTGCTACGCTTGAGTTTATGCTGATACCTTGATCGTTAGTGCTGTCATTGAATATTAGTACTGCTCTTTATCAAGTTAATACAGCTACGTTTCACATTACTGCTGCTTATTCGAAGTTTATACGTACTACTGGTTGTTACAACTTAATGCTGCTGGTAGTCTTGTTCGTTAATGCTACTTAGGTTTTACTACTGCTCGTTATAGTTGTCGCTAATGCTGTCAAATAGTGTCAAGGCTGATGTCTTCATGTTAATACTGTTAAGGTTATTTGAAACCATAACCTGTTCATTCAAAGAAGTTTATGCGAATGGAGTGTTGAATGAGGTTGCATGGTATACAAGTTCTTCGATATTAGCAAGGTTCATAATTTGTTGTAAGTTTCTTTTTGTTTTTGGTTACTAGAAGGAATAGAAACTTTGTTTTTTCTGTATTGGTTATCAGGTTTAATGAAAACATGAAGAAATAAGCTAGTGCGATAGTAATAACTTTGATTTTGGTATTCGAATTTTTAGGGTTTCTTTAAGGATTATGGCTTACTGATTGGCATCAAATATTATGGAGGTCAGTAAAGTGTTTTAATCTTGCTTTAAAGTTGGTTGTTGTGTTTCTCCTAAACCCTATGTTTTCAAGTTGATTCACATTTAGAGTTTTTCAAGTTATTATTAAAAGTCGCTAATTATGGTTTTTTAACATTGTTTGATTAATATGATGACATTCCTATCAAAGAACTTCAATTTAAGGTGATTACTGGTCGTGAATGTACCAAGTTAATACTGATCATTGGAAAAACCTAAGTTGGCAACGATGGTTTTGATTGTGAAAAGAAGCTGCGTCATTCCTATTGTTACTGGAACAGGTACTATGGTTACTGGTCATTCAAGTAAGGTTACTGGAATTGTTATGAGCAGGTTTGGTTATTCGTAATTTTTAGTACTGCTCCTTAACGTTTTTGTACTGCTTGTTGAGAGTTTGTATTGCTCGAAGCAGTTATGTGAGTTAATACTGCTTGTAGTCAGTTAGTATTGTTCTCTGATGGTTAGTGTTGCTCTGTCTAGTTTATGCTGCTACATATGCTTGATCGTGCTACTACATAATAGTTGGTACTGTTGCATTTGTTTCTATTGTTGCTTTACGTTTCTGTTGCTGGACATTGTTAATTCTACTACACTTTGTTACTACTGCTACGCTTGAGTTTATGCTGCTACCTTGATCGTTAGTGCTGTCATTGAATATTAGTACTGCTCTTTATCAAGTTAATACTGCTACGTTTCACATTACTGTTGCTTATTCAAAGTTTATACGTACTACTGGTTGTTACAACTTAATGATGCTGGTAGTCTTGTTCGTTAATGCTACTTAGGTTTTACTACTGCTCGTTATAGTTGTCGCTAATGCTGTCAATTAGTGTCAAGGCTGATGTCTTCATGTTAATACTGTTAGGGTTATTTGAAACCATAACCTGTTCATTCAAAGAAGTTTATGTGAAGGGAGTGTTGAATGAGGTTGCATGGTATACAAGTTCTTCGATACTAGCAAGGTTCATAATTTGTTGTAAGTTTCTTTTTGTTTTTGGTTACTAGAAGGAACAGAAACTTTGTTTTTCTGTATTGGTTATCAGGTTTAATGAAAACATGAAGAAATAAGCTAGTGTCGACAGTAATAACTTTGGTTTTGGTCTACACACACAAAAAGTTTGGATTTTGGTTTAAATGTTCTCCAACGTTTAAAAGGTTAGTATTTGATTTCTTTGGATTAATTGGTTACGAAGATGATTCTTTATCACTTATTTGAAGATTGAAGTGGAATTATTTGGGTATGTGTTCTTATCATATCTTAAATGGCTAACAACGTTTAGAGATAACTTGTTCGTGCTTAATGTTGTGATGAAGACTTGTCAAATCTAGCAATAGGTTTTTGCTATCACTTTAAGGAGTTACATTGTAGTGCTTTGTGTCTCATTGAAGATGAGGATTTTGTCAAGAGGTTGTGATCTACTTATATTTTTAGTTAGTGGTATAAGTTCAAAATCATGTAGATAGTACAAGATATAAGACAAGTTTGAGTTGTTCTACTTTATCATCAAGTTCGTTATACTTAGTTTTCTTCATCAGTGATCATTACATAGAGCCTACATTCAAGAGATGGTTAACATATGGGTTTTAGGTGAAGGTTAATGTTAAAATGTTTAACCATTTATATGCTACATCGAGGTGAAGGTTTTTGCTACTAATAGTCATTGTTACTACTGCTAGTATCCTTGGTGGTATAGCATGATACAAAGGAAGTCTGAATTAACGGGAAGATTTGTTTCATTCAGGGCAATGTTTACATATCAACTTCTCTACTTCGTCTAGGGAAGTTCGTACACGACTTTGTTTGTTTTGTCATCATCAAATAGGGGAAAATTGTTGGGATTCTTGATTTGATGAGACAAAATGAATAGAAGAATGAAATAAGAGGACTTAAATGCAAAAGCTGGAATTGTTCAAAAGATAGAAGATTTTGAAGATTATGGAAATATTTCTTAATGTATAAAAGATTTATATGTTTATTATTTACTTCCTTTGTAAGTCTTGGACTCCTTATGTTATAAAAGGAGGACGAGACATATTGTTTTAAGTTTGCACAGAAAAAGAAAACATGCGTAGTCAAATGTTTTCAAGATGTAGTCGACTAGGTGTTTGTTGCCCCAAGCTAATCAAGGTTTACCTTGATCTCTGTTAGATTGTCACCGTTCTAGAATTGATCATCTAGCATTGGGGCTTGGAGAAAAACGTATAAATGAAAAACCTTGTTGAATATCTTTGTTTTTATTCCGCTTTGTTTCTATAACTTATGAACATTGATATTATCCTAGATAAAGGTCTAAACAACCTTAGCTTAAACGATCTAATGATGATTTTAGACTCTACATGTATTACATAAGATATTTGCATCACTACATAAATTATTGTATGACCTTTTTATAAACACACATATTAGTTTACTTACTCTTTATTTATACAAATTACTTTTGTGCAAGAAAAATATTTTATTCAAAAATAACTTTCTAGATGATATCTTCTATGTTTGGAAATGAATCAAATGTGATCTTACACTTAAGGCCCGTTTGTTTGCCCGGTTTGGCGGGATTGGAATGAAAGAAGATAAAAATCTTTTATTTGTTTACTTATGGTGGGCCCACAATTAGGAATTAAGAATAAAAAAATCATTTCGCGTTACTTTGGTGTTTTTTGATTGAATCCTTCTGACAAAAACATCTCAGCCACACACTTTCTTTATTTATTTGTTTTTTTTTTTTTTTTTTTTTTTTTTTTTTTTTTGTCACAAGTTATTTAAAGTTTTTGACTATTTGACTATTGTTGGTTTAAAATAAATATATAAATTAAATAATTATTAATTTTCTCTCTCTTACTTTTCTTTCAAACCAATCCCAAATCCAAATCAATTTTAAACCCACGTACAAGCCCCTAGTAAGTAATTAATCATTTGATTATAAGACAAGTTATATTACTTAATAATCTTTAAATGAAAAGAATCAAAGATTGTACCTGGTCAATATACAGTTAAAACCTTTTATTTAAGGGCAAATCGCATAAAAAGGTACTCATCTTATGTCCAATTTCAATTAAAGGTACTATTCTTTTTTTTTCTCAATTTAAGGTACCCGACTTTTTTTTTGGGCCGATTTAGGTTTTTTTCTAACTTCCGTTAACTATTTCGTTAGTAAATTACATGTTTGGTCCTTGAGTTTGTATAGGCATTACATGTTTGGTCCTTCAGTCCGTTTTTGCACATTTTCAAAAAATATTTTTCAAAAAAAAAATTTCGAAATATATTTTTTCCAAATTTTTTTCAAAAAAACTTTTTTGAAATATTTCAAAAAAAAAATTCAAAATATTTTCGTCCGTTTTTGCACGAAAAAATATTTGGAAAAAAAATATTTCGAAATTTTTTTTTGATTAAAAATATTTTGAAAAAGTTTTTTTGAAAAAAATTTGGAAAAAAAAATATTTCGAAAAAGTTTTGTTGAAAAAAATTTGGAAAAAAAATATTTCGAAAAATTGTTTTTGAAAAAAAATTTGGAAAAAAAATATTTCGAAAAGTTTTTTTTGAAAAAAATTTTATTTTTGAAAAATATTTTTTGAAAATGTGCAAAAACGGATTGAAGGACCAAACATGTAATGCCTATACAAACTCAAGGACCAAACATGTAATTTACTAACGAAATATTTAACGGAAGTTAGAAAAAAACCTAAATCGGCCCAAAAAAAAAGTCGGGTACCTTAAATTGAGAAAAAAAAAGAATAGTACCTTTAATTGAAATTGGACATAAGATGAATACCTTTTTATGCGATTTGCCCTTTATTTAATGAAAGTATATTTGTTTAAACAAAAATAAATAAAACTTTTGTGAAAGTTTACAAAGATACGTAAGGTTTTATAATATGATGCAAGAGTTTCATGCATTTTGTGTGACAAAACTTTCGTTCATCATTAAACAAGTTTTAAGGATTTAGATACATATCTTAAGTGATTATTGATAAATGATAATTTACGTCTAAAACTTGTTTACTTTAACTTTTACTTGTCATTAACAAAACATAAACAAATCGTTACACAAAAATAACGCTCTTATGACTATTGTTTTAAATAGAAATGACGTTTTTACATATTAGTTTCCAAGTTAATACGCTATACACGTCATATATGACTATATGAGTGCCTGTGTCATTGAGTGTCGGTTTGAAGACGTTTTTCATGGGTCTTAACATACAATATTGTTAACGTAATAAGTGACCTATTCATTATGTAGACAAACGGACATCTTGATTTTATGAACATCTAACATCTCGAGAAGCTAAGAAAAATAGTACGGACATCTTGATTTTATGAACATCTCTAGAAGCTATAAAGAATTTTTAAGTCAATTTCGCTTGCGGCGTAAAATCAATGAAAACATCCAAATCTTGTAAGTGTTTTAGTTTTCTTTGATCACTTGATCATCTAATTTTATCGAACAAGCATTAAAATTTTTAGAGATGGCAAAATGTGTACAAAAGCAAAAAGATAGGTTAAATGTGCAAATTTTTAAAAGATTTGGGCATTTAGCCCCATATTTTTTTTGAAATGGGCACATATAGCCCATTGAAAACTTAAATGAGCACTAACAGGCACATTTTTTTTTCTCAATTGTAGAACATTACGATCGTTTTAAAAAAATATATTTTTGTATAATATATTTAAGTTTTTTAATATAAATAAAATATTACGTTTAAGGAATTTATTTTGTCGTTTTAGGTATTTTATTAAGCGATTTGTATAACACGTGCCCGTTTGGCCCGAGCCCGTTTAACCCGTGCCCGTTTAAACCCGTGCCCGTGCCCGTGCCCGCCCGGCCTGCTTGTTTTGCTACCTCTAAAAATTTTCATTGCTCATAATTTTTATCCTAAAAATCATACAACGAAAGAAATCATTTGAAGAAAAGGGGTGTAGCTTTCCGTGTAACAATAGACATTATTTCTCATATTATACATTTCTGAGTAATAACTAAAATAATACTCAAAAAATTAAAGCCAATGTTAAACCTTTGTCACTCTACACGGAAACAAGTTAGTTAGTTAATTTCCTAAATTTATAGTAGCTAGAGAACAAAAACGAATAGCTTTATGGACACATTACACGGAAATCTACAACAATTTTCTTTGTCATTGACAAAATTTGAGTTCACACTCACTAAACAAACTAAACCATGCGTGTGACGCACATCAACGTGGCCATCACTCTTTCAACTATTTCAGGAACCATCGAGAACATTTACACGATAAAGACCGACTCTATCTCAATTCAACTAAACCTTACTTGTCATCCGATGTTTATCTTATATTTAATTAAAGACTCGATCCTTCTAATTTAGAGTATGTCATAAGTTAATATTATTTATACGTGTTCTCACATTAAACAAGTGGAACCGACTTGTAACCAAAGTATAAAATCTATGGTCAGTTCCTTAATAAAATGATATACAAGTCAAAAAAAAAACAAAAAAAGAAAAAAACAAACTCGCAAGGTGAAGTTGATACACCATGTACCTAAACCTAAAACTAAATAAACATGGAGTCAAAGGAAATAAGGTGGAGGTTAGGTTTATCATGTACGGAGACGGAGTAATACGTTTATAGATAACAACTTATATAAGTAAAAAAGAAAATATGATTCTAAACTGAATATAGCATGTTAGAGCATAAGGTATTGCAATAACGGATAATACGTTATTGGTATGTCACATCAGCGTCACATCATTCATCTTTTAATAACATATCAATAACTAAAACACTCTCCCTCATAACACACCACTAACATATTATCGGGTCACACAAAATACCCCACTAAAAATACTCCTCACTCACAATACATTAAAAAAATTAAAAAAAAATTAGCAAAAGTTTGTCCTCTTTCTCCTTTGGCTTGAGCCACTCTACCAACACAATTCTCTTTTGGCTTGTGATTGGCTTGTTGCATGGTAATGTGTTTGACATGTTATTGGTTTGAAAATGAGCAAATGGCATGTTATTGGTAACAATACCGAATGCTCTTATAAAGTAAAACATTTCTCTTTATATATCGTGAACTCGTTTATTAACTAAATTAAAAGTTATATGTAATTTTTAATTTTAATGATGCTAAATCAATCTATATGTGTTTGCAAATCAAGATAATGGAATCAACGAGAATGGCATTGGTCCGCCGCGTTGCGGGCGGGCGAATTTTTTAGCCGAGTTTTTTTTTTTTTTTTTTTTTTTTTTTTTTTTTGTTAAAATACATTTGTGCACTTTTTTACGTTATGTTTTTTTTTTTGTGTATTTTTAATATTTTTGTGTTATTTTTTTTCTTAAAATCTACTTAAAATATATATTGGGTTTTTTTTAAAAAAACCTCTTTTCCCGATTAAAAAAAAATTGCGTTTTTTTTATATAAATTTCTTATAAATTTTTTATAAATTTTTTTATAAACTTTTTTTTATAAAGTTTTTATAAATTTTTTTTATAAACTTTTTATAAACCTTTTTTATAAATTTTTTATAAACTTTTTTTATAAATTTTTTATAAACCTTTTTCATAAATTTTTTATAAATATCTTATAAATTTTTTATAAACTTTTTTTTTTTAAACTTTTTATAAACTTTTTTCTTTTTTACGTTATGTTTTTTTTTTTTTTTTTTTTTTTTTTTTGTGTATTTTTAATATTTTTGTCTTATTTTTTTTTCTTAAAATATATATTGGGTTTTTTTAAAAAAAACCTTTTTTCCCGATTTAAAAAAAATTGCGTTTTTTTTATATAAATTTCTTATAAATTTTTTATAAATTTTTTTATAAACTTTTTTTTATAAAGTTTTTATAAATTTTTTTTATAAACTTTTTATAAACCTTTTTTATAAATTTTTTATAAACTTTTTTTTATAAACCTTTTTCATAAATTTTTTATAAATATCTTATAAATTTTTTATAAACTTTTTTTTTTAAAAACTTTTTATAAACTTTTTTTTATCAATTTTTTATAAACCTTTTTTATAAAAAATTTATAAATTTCTTATAAATTTTTTATAAAGATTTTATAAATTTTTTTTTTTTTTTTTTTTTTTTTTCCCGCGCACTGTAGCACTGTACTGTAGCAGCCGTTTTTTACTGTAGCAACCCGGCCCAGTACTGTAGCACTGTAGCTGTACTGTAGCACGGGGCCAAAAACGTCGACGTTTTGATCGTGATTTAATATATACTTATAATGAATCCTAAAATTAGAGGGTGTCGTCGTGCTAAGTTACAACCCCTGTTAGTTTTTGCAATATAATTTTTGTGTAACACAAGAAAAAACGGTTTACCTTGCATAACACAAATTATAGGTTTAAGAAACTCACAACATTTATTTATTTTACACTAAAACAGCGACTGCGTAAGTTGTATAACGTAGCAACTAGGGGTGGAAACGAGCTGAGTCGTTCGTGAAAAGCTCGGGATCGGATCGGTAAAAAGCTCGAACGAACCGAGCCTAAACGAGCTCGAGCCTAAGTTTGGGCTCATTTAATAATCGAGCTCGAGCCCGAGCTCTATACAAAAGGCTCGTTTAGGCTCGCGAGCCTAAACGAGCCCTAGAAATATATACGTGTATATATTTTCTGTACGTATAACCGTGTTAACGAGCCGAGCTTTGTGTTCACGAGCCGAGCTCGAGCTTGTGAAAAATTTCAAGAGCCGAGCTCGTGCTCAAAATGTGAGGCTCGAAACGAGCTCGAGCTTGAGCCTTTTATATATAAACGAGCCGAGCTCGAGCTCTGACAGACTCGAGCTCGACTCGGCTCGTTTTCACCCTTAGTAGCAACACCGTGCACTCTCAAGCTAAAGGAGGCCTCTGACGACAATATCAAATGTACATAAATATAATTAATATTTAATAAATATTAAACTTGGATTGTAAACATTGATTTCCAATAGTAGATAATCAGGGTTGTTCTATTGGTTTGGATGACCCGGTGTGAAACTACAAATGAGTCATCGTAAATTATAAAAAAAATTAATTATTATGAAAAATTAAAATATAATATACTTAAACATGTATAAATATTAATGGACATATATTAAATAGGGGTTTTTGCATATATATCCTTCTGAAAATGCAAAATTGCATATATATCCAAAGCATGCATAAAAACCATTGTATTATATAAATATTAATAGACCTATACTGAATTAGAAGCCCCTCACAAATGATGAACTTTTGCGACTGCCTTACTTACACATGCTAATCACCGCGATTATAAATAATTAGTATGTATCATTGTGAAAGTATAAAATAAAGGATATGTATAGTCTAGCTAGCAATATATTTATTTTAAATAACTATTTAAATTGATTCATAATTTATGTTTCTTATGCAACAAGAAGAGTACATATAAGCTAGCTTGCATCATCACATACGCGTTTACACGTTTACTTTCTTAACCAACAAGACACTCTCACACGGATACTCACACTCTTAACTCTATCCCTCCTATAAATAAACAAACTTCACACTTCACAACTCACCAACAAAAACACACAAAAACCAAACCAACATTCCATAATTCCCAACAACCTTAAACCTTTAAAAAAAAATCAAAACTAGAAACAAAATGACAGTAAAAAGAATGCTAGAAGACGACACAGAAATCGAGCAAATGGCTATGGCAAACTGCTTAATGCTCCTTTCACGAGTTGGAAAAACCGAACCAGACCGTTTGTTCCATTGCAAGACATGCAACAAAGAGTTTCGGTCGTTTCAAGCGCTAGGTGGACACCGAGCGAGTCATAAACGACCGAAACTAAATGATTTTCTTAGCCAGTCGTCACCACCTAAGCCCAAGACACACGAGTGTGCCATTTGTGGACAAGAGTTTGCTATTGGACAAGCTTTGGGTGGTCATATGAGACGACATCGAGATGAAGTCACAGGAAAAACTATAGTGACGAAGAAGGAAAATGTGTTTTTGGATTTGGATTTGAATTTGACACCGTATGAAAATGATTTGAAGTTGTGGCCGATTGTTAGTTAGTGATGTACAGTAATTATTAGGGTTTTATTCTATTGGTTTAATTCTTTGTTTGTATAGAGTTAATTTTGATCGAGGTTCAAATTTTGGAGTTATTTATTGTGTCGTAGGGTCTTGTTCTTTGTATAGAGAATGATTACCGAGTGATACGGAGTACTTATTTTTGTTTGATTTTTTTCGTTTTTTTAGAACTCTTTTTCGTAAATATCATAGCTATAGAAAGAAAAAGATGATGCTACAAGAGGATTTTGGATAAAAACACAATCGCACCACCACATGGGTTGAAACTTTATATTCCTTTTTGAGTTTTAACAATCTCGAAGTGCTAGAAAACCTTGATGTTACAAGTAGATTTATGTGTACATTCCGATCAATATCAATCACGACTTTATTTTTCAAGATTCTAGTAGAGATTAGGGTTAACATACATGTGTGATGAATTCCTTACTTTTCACTGATAGAAAAATGATTTTTTATTTTACTCCTTTTTATACAATTACAAGTTTCACAATTTTTATTAAATTTATACTATTTGTATAGTAAGAGAAGTATATTTTGAGACAATCAGTTCCTTATATAACTAGAACATAATTTCATAAATAAAGTTATAATTTGTACACGCGTTTGTGTATGACTAATGAAAAAGGCATACAGTTTGTTGCAATGATGTGAGCCTAATAAATTCACTTGAGATCAAAAGAGTGAATCTCGTGTACAATAGATTGACGTTCTTAAGGCTAATTGCTGAGTTACATTTTTAAATGGATTAGACGTGTTTAAGGGATCAATTGATGGCCAAACTAACTAAATTCTTGGATTGAATTACTATGAAGGTATGTAGGGCTGTAAACGAACCGGACGAACATGAACGGAGCCTTGTTCATGTTCGTTCGTTTAACTTTAACCGGACAAATAAACGAACATGAACGCTTAAACGAACGAATTTTCTTGTTCATGTTCGTTTATTAAGAAAAATTAGTTGTTCATGTTCGTTTATGTTCGTTTATTAAGACACTAAACGAACGTTAAACGAACATAAACGATCGAACATAAATGAGCATATGCAAACAAACATAAAATTTCTTAATATATGCACAATATATTATTTTACAAGTGTCGCTTTGTTTAAACAAGCCGATTTTAAAATTATAGAATTAAAAGATATAATATACCAACATAAATAAATAAATGAACATAAACGAACGTTAACGAACACATAATCGAGCGTTCACGAACATAAATGAACGGACGCGACTATTGTTCATGTTCGTTCATTTAACTAAACGAACGTAAAATATTGTTCATGTTCGTTCATTTAATAAATAAACGAACATAAACGAACTTTTTACCGAACGGTTCATGAAATGTTCGTTGAACGTTCAGTTCGTTTACAGCCCTAAAGGTATGGAACAACGATGTTGGGAAGGGTTAATGACAGCCATCAATAAAATCTTATGGGGCGTTTAGTTGGAGAACAAATTCTCTTATTTTCTATCTCTAGTTTTGTAAAAATTTAAAAGAATAATTAATCTCCACAAAACACTTGAAAATATAGAAAACGCGTTTAGTTGATGTTTTTATTTTCTGATTTGAAAAAAGGGAGGGAGGGTTGAGGGTTACAAAGGAAAACAAGAAAAACAACTAAAATTTGTTTTGTAATTTTCCTTGTTAAGTTAGGAAATCGAAGATTTGTGTTTTGCAAAATATTTTATGGAAAATAAGGGTATTTTCCTTCAACTAAACGCAACCTTACTGTTTGTAGCTAGAACTAATGTTTCCAAAACCGGATAGTCGGTTATGTCATTTTTATCTATTAAACAATGCCTTTAATCTTAAGCCATACGCCCCAAAGAGGGTGTTTTTCATCAAAATGGATAAAATGATAAATCCTAAATAAGCACACGACAACAACAAAAAAGCTATACTCAGTGCTAGATGTAAATAGTTATACTTAATATATCTGAAGGTAGATAGACTTCTTCTGAAAAAAAAAAAAAAAAAAAAAAAAAAAAAAAAAACTTTCGACAAACCTAGGTGCACAACTCAACAACAACATCATTTAAGTTGAAGATTTAAAGACAATTATTAGACACTCTAAACAATCCTGAATTGTCAAAAACCACTTCACATTATCAAAAAATAAAAAGCTATGAGTTTTGTTCTTCTTCTTTTCATATGTGTGGATTTCATTGATCCGAATCAAAAATTGAAACCTTTGCAACTTATTCATTATGCCAACGTATGTTGGTGTTCGCTTTGCTTCGTATGAATAAGTATTTGGCGAACTTAATTGAAACTTGTAATTAGAACTAAATTTTCATTATAAAAAATGTTTGAAAAAGTAGTTGCGGCAAGAACTTATATGAAAAAAAAAAGATATATCTCTGAAAACTAAAATAAAAAACACAAATATTACTAATAAAGACTGTGTAAATAAAATTACTAAAAGCTAAACCTACTCTGGAAGGTTTCTCTTTTTGAGCTTCTGGATTCTAAAAGGTCATATAACATTGCCAAACAAAAGTTATATTATAAACTATATTATCTTTAGAAGTTAAGTTTTCATAAATATTTTATAAGTTTTACACTATTATAATGAACAAACTAACTATTACTAAGAGTTTTAATTTTATTGATGATGTTGATGCATACGTAAACTCTTGGGCTCGCATCTACGATCTAGAAGTAGCTATTCCTAGAATTAGGGCTACCACTAAGTACCTCAAAGTCAATATGTTGTCCATTTACGAAAATGTATATAATATAAAACTGAATATGCATGCTCTTTTAGAAACTATGGTTTTCAGACTCTCCTTTTAGCTACTAATTCACATAATATGGATGGTTTACAAGTCTCTTAACAAACAAATTTACTATGGACTAACGTGTGTTCACTGCATTTTGTGATTGGATACATACAGGGACGGAGCCAGTAGGGGGGCTGGAGGGTGCTCGGCCACCCCCAACTGGCCCAAGTAGCCCACCTTTAATAATGGCGGAGAGCATTTTTTTCCGGCGTGTACTGTGTCGGTTTGGATGATAGAAGCTCGTCCTTGCTGTAAAAAATTGTTGTTGCTATCAAAAGCAATTTCCGGCGTGTACTGTATGGCTGTATTGTTGGTGGTTATAAGTTACAGGTGATCTTGGCAAAGAAGAAGACGTATATGTAGAGATAGATTCTTTTTAGGGAGTAGAAAAAAGAAAATGTATGTTCCCAATGTAATACACTATTGTATTTAATTATTGTACTTTTTTGTTTCATATCTTTATATATTTATTTTTTATATACAAAGAGCCAGCTTTATTATTTGTGTGTTTTTTTTAGAATTCAAATGGTTCAAAATTTGTACATGGGCAATCTTTCTAATGTGCAAATCTACATGAATAAGGCTATGTTTGGCGACACATAGCAGTAGCAGTAAGTAGTAAGCAGTAAGCAGTAGCAGTACGCAGTAAGCAGTAAGCTGTAGTTGTTTGTTTAAAAATTGTGTTTGGTAACGTAGCTGTAGCAGTAATTATAAATTGTAAAATTACGAAAAAGGTCATATACATATTAAAATAAAATAAATGATTAAACAAATGAGGGTATATATGTAATTTCATAAACTAAACGCTTGGAGCAACTGTGGAATGCTTAATCAAGAAGCATTTAGATTGGAGCGGTAAGACTAATATTATAACGCTTGTTGAGGTGTTGCCAAACAAGCTTTTCATCTATAATGCTTACTGCTTGTCGCTTGTCGCTCCTAAACGCTTCTAAATGCTTGTTGCCAAACACACCCTAAAAATGGTTCTGTAGCAATATCAACAAAATTTTAAATGTTTATCATTCATTGCGTCAAGTAAAATAACTTATGTAAATTTTCAAGTTTTACTAAGTTAATATTGTGTTGCTTGTTTATGGCACTTTGCAAGGGGTATTTTCGATTGTCTCAATCAGAGCATCATAAAACTCAAGATGAGCCCTGGGTAAGAAAAGATTTTTACTTTACTTATCAACTATATATAATTTTAAATTTATCTTTTTTCCGGTTGATGAATAAGTAGATAACGATCTATGGTCTAATTGTATGTTATCACTTAGCTTCTAAGACAAGGAATTCATGTTACTAAAAAAAAATTTGAGCCCCCCTTAATATAAATTCCTGGCTCCGTCCCTGGATACATATTTGGATTAGTTTTATTAGTGTAATAGCCTTTTCTTAAATGAAATATAATTTGAATTATTCAAACAAAACAAAATAGTATGCAATGAGATGTAATCAAGTAAAAGAATAGAACAAACAATTCAATATATAAAACTTAAATTCCTATGTTCTAATCTTTTGCTTTATAAACATATATGTACAGTCCAGTGATGGCAATATATCAAATCCATCATCTTTCATTACTTAATTATTGTAACTAAAACGTCCTCATTTTATATAGCAAGAGTCGTTTTAACACTATGACTCCATAACTTCAAATCATTCTCATACGGCGTCAAGTTCAAATCCAAATATAACCCTCTTTTCTCCGACACTGGTTCGACTTTAAGCACTTTCTCATTTCCACCGTCACGATGGCGCCTCATATGACCACCCAACGCCTGCCCAATCGCAAATTCCAGCCCACAAACCGTGCACTCGTGTGTTTTTGGCTTTGGAGGAGACTCTAGTATAGTCCCCTCGCTAGGTTTCGGGCGCTTGTGACTAGCACGGTGCCCTCCTAGAGCTTGAAATGACTTAAACTCTTTGTTACATGTCTTACAACTAAAAACGCGATCCCTAGTAGACCCCGTTTGACCAACACGTGAAAGGAGCATCAAGCAATTTGCCATGGCTAAGTTTTCGACTTCTCTATCGTCTTCCCAGCTTCTTTTCATTGTCATTTGTAATGTGATATGTTGATTGGTTGTTGTAAATTAAAAGATTTTGTAAAGGTTTATGTTGTGTTAGGTTTTTTGTAACATGCATATATATAGTGGCACACGTGTGTGGCGTGTTGTGGAAAATTCAAGTAATTAAAGGAGATGATACTGTGTGACCGCGTACGCCGTAAAATATGAGGTAAGTGCTTGAGTTAAGGAATAGGCGAAACTTCTATGAAATCTAAAGCTACAAGAGTGGAATAAATAAATATTTTATTCGTTTTCTTTAATATTTATCGAATATTTGAACTTTTTCAATTCTCATAAGTTGGCCTAAGGTGTCAAGGTTTATAACCGATTATATGTGTTTGTCACATCAAATGTTTTAAGCTTATTCAGACATCGTTTTTGAGATCTTGTCCCTTGACGTAGCGTATCAGTTTTCTGCTAGCCTGTTTATTTTACTTTTCTTTGAATAAATTGCAAAAAATGTACTCGTGGTATGTTTATATCCAAAGTGCAGTCCTTTTTTTATCTCGAAAGTGATGTGAGAAATCTTTGGTGCAAATATCGTTTTTGTCAAAACGTGAAATGACTAAAATGCTCAAAGTGAAATGTCAACGTCTTCGTTAGTTTTTTTTAGTATTTATTTTAAATTTTCGTATTATTTTTTTAATTTTTTATGTTCTTTTGTTTTTGTATTTTTATTTGAGTGAAATATAAATTACTTGATTTGGAAAATGAAAAAATAAATAAAGTGGTGGGTTCTAAAATATGAAAATGACTTAAGTTATTAGACTAATGCTAATGGGGGTTTCACCCCAACCATAACCGAGCAAATTGACACGCCGTCCTCACTAGCTGGAACAAAAGCAACGCGTCGCTTGGCAACAAAACAAATGTTTTGGTTGCTTAAGCAACCGAAAGAATTAAACATGCAACCCCATTTTTTACCGTTTGGCTTTGGTTTTTAAAAAAGGTAGTATTGATAGATTAATGTGATCTAAGAAAGTATGTAAAAACAAGGTAAAGTTATGTTATGAGGAAGAAGAAGATGATTCACTTTTTGTTGTGTACATTTTTTACCCTATGTGTTTATAATACTTTTCATTTTTGGATCAATAAGTTATTTGTACTTCTCAAATGGTGCCAACAAATTAACAAAATTAACACTTTTAACCCTTGCTTGAGAAAAAATGACAAATAATCTAATACCATATAGTTTATTTTAGTTTTTAATAATAATAATAATAATAATAATAATAATAATAAGTTATGGATTGTTTTGTGGTCACCGCTAGCTAGTAAAGTTAGATTGAAGTTGTGGAGAGAGAAAACAGAGATGGCGGGATTGCTTAGGTGAAGTTGTGATCACCATTAGCATTAGTCTTAGTGAAAGAGTGTTTTGATGTGAGAATGTAAAATGTGAAATGCTGAAATAGGGCTGAGCATCGTAGACCTCAAAACCGACCGGACCGAGAAAACATACTGGACTGACCAAACCGAAGAACCAGCGGTCCGGTCCGGTCTTACGTACAAACCGACCAATAATACTGGACCGACCGAAGAACAGGACCGGACCGGACCGAACACATTCGGGCCGGTCCTAGGTCCGTGGTTTTGGTCTAATTCGATTTTGGTTCGATCCGATCTTATACCAATACTTAGCCTTATACTGAAGTGATGGTGAGATGGCGAAACAGCTCAAGCCACCACACCCGATGCTTCTCGATACACCTTTTATTCTTGATACACCTTTTAGGTATCCTATTTCTTTCTAGTTATAATCCATACAATGATCCCTAATGTCATAATCGGCTCTAGAATAGCTGTTTTCTAGAATAATACTAATAAAAAGGTCGAGTGAAGGGTGCCAATAAACTGGACTTTTTAATTCATTTCTAGATGGATTTTCCTTATTTGAAAGTAAATAAAATCTAGAAGTTTGAACTTATTGTTCAAGGTAGTTATAAGAAGTGCAGTCTTATTATGCAAGCTGATATAGTCGTCTCCGACTCTCCGTGCATGCCGCCCCATTAGTTGATTTATATATGGCCAAAAGAAATGTACAATAACCATATTTGCCATAATATTAGTATGTAAGCATGCTTGTATATATTAAGTCCAGAGATTACTTTTTATCCACTTAATTTAACTTCTGAAATGATGGCTTAGTTTTTTCTTACATATATAAATTAGAGTCAACCCATCTTTACTATAAGCTATTAAGCTTGAGCAAAACAACTTGGGTTTAGAGTAAGGTTTTGACTTTAAGAAGTTAATTAATGGGCTTTCCAATAGTAAACATTAGGAAGCTACACTCAAGTTTTAGGCCATGCATTTTTTTAAAGAACCATGGTATTTGATTATTGCTTGAATAAGTATATGGATGATCATTACATATTCTATATAAGCTTTATAAAAATTTGGCATGGTTCATAATAATAAGAGTTATTACAATCCATCCTGTAAACTCAAATACGAAAAATGGACTTGGATCGAGGTCGATCAAACCATACCCAATAAAGTCTTACATATGTAGTTAATATACCTATATATCCGAAGCTGTTATTATATGTGGTATTGTTTTGGACACACATGGATAGTTATGGACTAGTTTATGCTAGAGTAGTACGTGTAAGTAGAATTAACTATCGCGGATGAAAGTAAATTGGGAAAATTTTCAAACCAATCTTGGTGTGTAAAGGCTGATAGTAATGGTGTCTACAAGTTTTTGGGGTCATCTTTGCAACCTCATCATCATATTAGCTTCTTTTTTTAATACCAAACACATGATCAAATAACTGTAGTAAAGCGATCTCAATTATAACCAAAAACATACTCCACAAAAATAACTAAAAAACATTCACACATACAAACTATATGCAAGTATGCAACCATTCGGTCGCCTGAGCGATCCTATCAAGCAAAAAAGTGGGGAGAGGAAGGACACGTTCAGGTGGAAGTCACGTAGGGGAGGGGACGCTGCTCAAAAGGTAGATCGACCGTGCTTGGGGTCGCCACTACGATTGGTCTAAGTTCGAGCACACAATATAAACTTCAAGGACCACGTATATAGTTCGGTTTGGTCTTCATTGCCTTACATTTTTTTTTAATATAGCTTTTGGTTTTAGCTATGGGCTTTCAAGTGTTATGTTGAGTGGATATATATATGGAAAGGAAAATGATAAATTTTTCTACTTCATGTTTTTACAAATTCTTCTACTTTTATGATTGTAGCAAGTGTAAAAATCAATGATGTAGATCATTTCAATTCATAGGATGGTAGGAACTTGACAAGTCCCAAGTAGATTTTGTAGCAGGAAAAGAGGAATTTCTTCCATTGGTGATGGATAACTGGGATGATGATATTCAAGGCTGTGATATGTTTAAGGTTGTGATGAAAATGAGAACGTTAAAAAGACAACCGAAGAAGATTTCTTGGAAAGATGGTAATGTGTTTAAGAAGGTCAACAAGTTAAGAGATAAGCTTAAGAATGTTCAACAGAAGCTTGACAAAGACCCTGATCAGAAACAATTAAAGATTGAGGAAAGTTTGATTTTGAAAGAGTATGCTGATGCAGTGAAGGATAAAGAAAAACTTTTATTTCAAAAGGCTAAAATCAAATGGTTAAGTGTTGGGGGACAGAAAATAATGCTTTCTTTCATAAGGTTTAAAGAGTAGGAATCACAAGAGTAGAATAAATTACATCTATGATGATATGGGCAATTATTTTACTGGTAACGATGTTGCAGAGCAGTTGTTAAACATTTCAAAAGTTTTTGGGAGAAGCTGTTCCTGTTTCTGATCTAATTATAAGTGATTTGATTACTAGTAGATTGTTTGTTGAAGAAGCTAACTTCATGGCTAGAGAAGTCAATGATAAGGAAATAGAAGCTGCTATATTTCAGATTGATGGGAATAAAGCTCTAGGTCCTGATGGGTACTCCTCAGTGTTTTTGGAATATAGTGGGGAAGGATGTGTGTAAGGCTGTGAGAGAATTATTTGTCAATGGGAAGATGCTCAATGAAATCAATTCTACTCTAATTTATCTAATTCCTAAGATCTAAACACTAGGTAAAGTCACTGGTTTAGGCTTATTGCATGATGTAATGTAATTTACAAATGCATAAGCAAAATTATCACTTAAAGAGTGAAAGGAGCTTTGGGGAAATTAGTGGGTCAGAACCAAACTGCATTCATTCCAAATAGGCACATTCAGGATAATATATTGCTATCTCAAGAACTGTTAAAGGGATATGAAAGAAGAGCCCCAAGAGAGTAGCAATTGTTGGAATCACTCCTAAACTAGATCTCAAGTGTTAGTAATAAATATGTAATAGTTAGCTTAATATGGCTTTTATGTTAGTAATCATGCCAAGGCTTATGTAGAAAGCCCATGAGCCTTGGCCCAAGCCCATAAAGGAAAGGAAGGGAACTTGCATGTTGCCCTAGTTCATTCCTATAAATAATCCTTGTAAAACCTCACTTGAGGGTTGGTTGTTCATTTTACTCATTCACTCTACGCATAACATTCCTCATTCATACGTGTGTGTGTTTAACGTGTTCATCCGATCACTTCTCTTCTCTATTTCTTATATTGATGCTTGTGTTACTAATATGGTGACCTAACAGTGGTATCAATTGCCAAATAGTTGGGTGAAAAGCTTTTGTTTTTGAAGTTATTTTTTGTCTTACGCGTAACTTACGGTTCTCAAACTTTGTCACGCTTAAAAACTCAACTTTTACACTTTTCAATCCAAGATTCTTGTACTTTCAACGTTTTTAAGTATTAAAATATCTGTTTTTGGCAAAAAGTTTTGAACTTTACGTGTATTTCTTTGATTTTCAACTTGGTTTTATACGTGGGATCATTTCTACGCATAAGGTGTTTCTAAGTTTTGGATCATCAAGTTTCACACTTTTGTGTTATTTTGGTGATATTGAAGCTGTTTCATCTCAAAAATCTGGTTTAGAATCACTTTTGGCTAAGAATCCGTTTTGGTTACATTATACGCGTAACAAAACCCTAGTCTTACGCATAAGATTTCCTTGGTTTGATCTTCAGTTTTCGTGGTTTACTCAGTGTTTTCTTGCTTGGATAAGCCTGAAAACACTTCGACTTTGGATATCATTTACACTGTGATAGTGTAAAGGATTTTTGGGCAAAAACCCTAATTTTACGCATAAGCTTAAACTTACGCGTAGAACTCTTTACGCCTAAGATTTTTCTTACGCCTAAGCCTTGTCTTACGCATAAGCTAATCCTACGCATAAGTTTTCTACGTCTAACTTTCAGTTTACGCCTAACTTTAGTGTTTCTCAACTCTTACGCGTAAGCTAATCCTACGCGTAACTATTGCTTTTACGCGTAAGTTTGGTGTTTTTACGCCTAAGTGTTACTTTGCCTTAACGTGTTTTCTACACCTAAGCATACTTCATCAACAACGTTTCATTCGACTACAAAGATCCATTTAACAACACAAGTTTTCAACATGTCTCAACCACCATACTCTAACTACTCTCCTTACACGTATAATCAACAACAACAACAACAACAACTAAGTCCACAACTGATGAGTGTGTAAATACTCATCATTTTTGTACAAAATAAACTGCAAAATCATCTGAAAACACTCAGAAACACATCAAAATGATCAAAATATCACAAATCAGTGTTTTATGTGTTTTAAATGCAAAAATATCAAAATCAGATGAAAAACATATCAAATTTGCAAAAATTGCAGTTTTAGTCCCCCAAGTTTATAAAATTGTCAAAAATAGTCCCTGAGCCAAAATTTCAAAAGAAAAGTCACCAAAGGTCTCTTTAAAATCATAAATTGCCATATTTAGTCCTTTGGTGGAAAATCTAAAATTTTTGAGAAAATTACAGTTTTGGTCCCTGAGCTTTTAAATTGGTCAAAACTAGTCCTTGGGAATTTCAAAAGTGTCAAAAATTGACCCTTGGATTAGTAAAGTTGGCAAAAACAACCCTTTGACTACTTTTCATAAATTTCAGAACTGGTCCTTTGGTTTTGAGAAGTTGCAAATATGGTCCTTGTGTTTATTAATCCTAAACAAGCCAAACGGATCCTAGTATTTACCCAAGCCCAAAATAAAATCCCCTGGCCCAAAATCTTTACCCGGTCCAAAACCTTAACCCGACCAACCCACCCAACAGGATTTAAAATAAACAAAACCCGCCCCCTCTTCCCTGTCCCCCGACCATCCTGTCTGCTACCACCTCTACCCACCTAAAACCACCCTACACCACCATTTGTCTCCCCCCTCCTCACCAACCTTACAAACGCATTAAATGCGCCCCTTTCCCTGTCTAAAGTGTCAAACCCAGTTTTGGCGCCAAAAACACATAAACGGCCAGGATTGATTCTAGCCAATGAATGGTGGAGATTGCTGCTGGGATCCACTCAGAAGGTGAGAGAAAAGACTTTGGTGCATAAAAGAGGCCAAGGGGGTGCAACAAGAGTAGTTAGTTTTAGTTTTTACAAAATGTATGTCGTTTTAATGTCATTATGCTTTAATTAGTTTCTTAAGTGTATTCTCAAGTTATTTTGTACTCAACTTAGTAGTTTCAGTGTATTCAAACTATTATCAAGTTTCAATTTATGCCTTTGTTCACATTTCCAATTTTATCTCAACTGTGCAATTCTCCATATTATATTCTGTTGGTAAAAGTCTCAAAAGGTCTAATTACAGTCTCAAACAAGCTTCTATAAGCTAGTCATAGTTTTTTTACAAGCTTGAGTTTAAGTTTTAAGCAAAAGTGAAACTGGTCAACAAAAAGTCAAAGCAAGAAGCAAAATGGGTACAGAAATGGAAAGGGTTGTTTCAAAGCTGGAAATGGGTTGAAATGGAAGCATTTGGGTTGGATTTATTAGGCTAGTGTTCTGGTTACTGTTTGTGCAAGCCATAGTGGCTTAGGACCACTTGTAAGTCATTTTTTTAGTTTCATATGCATGATCTGTCCTTGTGGCTATAACTAGTCTTAATCTCTTTAAATAGTTGTGTTTATAGTATTTGAACTGGTTTGGATCAGTATCATGGGTTAACTTAGAGTTTAGATCAGTTTTGGTTCTTCATCAATTAATAAAGGGGTGTTTGGATTTGTAGCTTGGTATACGTTTGAGGTTTGTTTTGGCTTAGAAATCTGTTGGTGCATGTCTACTGAGTACTTTTGAGTACTTATCTGTCTTACTTGTGTGCTTGTAATAAAAAAAAAGTCAAAATCTATATCAATTGAATCCAACAGGTCCACTGTTGGATTTTTGAAGAGCAAGTCACTTGATTTGTGTTTAAAAGTCATAAACAA
This sequence comes from Chrysanthemum seticuspe, assembly GCA_019973895.1. Classification (NCBI taxonomy): domain Eukaryota; kingdom Viridiplantae; phylum Streptophyta; class Magnoliopsida; order Asterales; family Asteraceae; genus Chrysanthemum; species Chrysanthemum seticuspe. Next base: position 139,133,822 of record BPTQ01000005.1, on the reverse strand, counting down.
AGGTTGTAATAGCTTCATTACATCATAACAAATCATAATCAATCATCAAATTGGATCAAAACTTCACCAAAGTCAAACTAGCATCTGATTTTCAAAAGTCAAAAGATGTCAAAATGGGTTTTTCACAGAACTTGCAGATTGTGCACAGGGTTCATAATAGCTTTTTAGGTTCTGGTTTTTGGGATATAAGCAGTTGGCTAGGTGGTCTTTAAGACCTCTTACCTGTTTTTGGTTTAAGCTTTCTGGATAAGCTTGGGCATAAGCTCAAAGTAGGGTCCTGGTGCCCTGTGCATCAAATCAGTGGTTTCTCAGCTTTTGTGCAAGCTTGCACAGAGCTTAGTATAGCTTGTTAACATCTGGTCTTTTGGTCATAGATAGTCACTTAGGTCTAGTTTAAGTCTTAATAATTGGTTTTTGCTTTTTAGCTTATTTGGGTGCTTATTTATTGACTGCAAGTTGATACCCATTTCTGTTTTTAGCTTAATATCATAATCATCAAATCCTTGTATTTTGATATTCAGCAGTTATAGCTTGTTGATTTCTGGTTCATTTGGTCATTTTTAGTATTCCATAGTTTCTGTTTCCAGTGTGGTAGCTTATTTGCTCATTTGCTTATCAAGTGCTTATTTCAATAAGCACTTGATTCATCAGTTTCAATTTTCTCCACATAACATACTGTTTTTCCAATTTTCCTAGCTACTTAACATTATTTTAGAGTTTACCTGAAATTTTCAGATTTTTATAAGCTGTTTTGCTATTTTTCTTGATTTTAATTAGTTTTTAAGCATTTTTAATTAGCCTTTAATACAAAAAATTCAGAAAAGGTTCAAAAAAATAAGTTTTCATTTTTCTTTGGCTTAGATAAATATAAAAAGTGAAAAAAGTAATTTTCCAGATTTTTCTTAGTTTATTTGGTAATTTTTAGTAATTTAATTAGTTTTTAATAGTTTAAAATTCCTAGAAAATAGATAAATAGTCATAAAAATACAAAAATAGTTTTGAAAAGTCTATTTTGATATTTTAGACTTTTCTATTTCATAATTTTATTTTTCTAGCTTAATTTCCTATTTTCTTGAATTTTAGATAATCAATTAATAGTTAAAAATAGTTTTTAATTAGATAATTAGTTTTAAAAATAATTTTCTTTTTCCATAAATTTTATTTTATCATTAGGTTTATAAAAATGTCATTTTCATATTTTTAGGGTTAATATTGCTTTAGTTTCACTTTTTAATTTGTACGTCGCGTAGATTTTAATTTCAGTTTCGTAAAATCATAAAAACAAAAACATCATTTTAAATATAGTGATAGCGTTTATTTAATAGATTTTATCTTTTTAATTTCCTCTCATTTGCATCTTAGCCTTTGTATCTGTTTGATATTTCTGTAGTTATAATCATAATCTCATAAACCCTTTTTCGTTCAAACTTCTCGATCACTATACGTTGATTGATCCATTGCATAGCTCGCTGGGACATAACGACCCGGGGAGACCCTATACTCCTCAGATCTTCATTGATTTCGTGCTTAAGCTGTTTTAAGTCTGTTACGACTTGACGGTTTTGCACGCATCAACAACATCAACAATTCAATCAACAACAACAAATTTATCAACAACAATTCAATCAACAACATTATCCACAACAAGGAGCAATTCCACCTTAAATGGTTCAACCACCACCTAGTCTTCAAGTACAACCTTACACAAACGTTTACAATCAACATCCATCCAGGAATACTATGAAGGAACTGACTTGGTTTGCAAAGATGTGTGAAGCTTTAAGTAGCCAACAATCCATTCATGAGGCAGGATCACTTGATAGACCTCCAATGCTCACTCCCGGAAACTATGATCAATGGGTGATTAGGTTCTTTAGGTTTTGTGATCTAAAGAAGCCACATGGAAAGTTCTTAAAGAAGGTCATCTTGGAAGGTCCATTTTAGATGCCTATTCTCGTTACACCCGGAGATCCAAATGCTATTCCACCAAAAGATGATCTCACAAACATTGCAATTGTCGCTGACCTTTCTGGTGATGAACTTCTACACTACGAAGCTGATGAGCTAGCAATGCAATATATCCTTTTAGGATTACCCAATCCAATCCTTCGAAGTGTGGATGCTCAAAAGACTGGAAAAAAGATGTGGGACCATATTCATCTTCTCATGGAAGGCACTGAACTTAATCAAGAAGATATGGAATCCAAAATTTACTTGGCTTATGAACACTTCATGATTGAATCCTGAGAGACATTAGATTCATATCATCATCGATTCTCTGACATCATCAATGACTTGGACAAACACAACATCATCATGCCAAGAATTGCTGTTAACACTAAGTTCCTAAGTAGTCTTGGTCCTGAGTGGGAAAAATATGTCATTTTCATCCGTCAAGTGAAGAATCTTCATCATGCTACTTACGGATTGTTGTACGACTATTTGAAGCCACATCAAAAAGAAGTTGACAAAGAAAGGACTATCCGTGGACTCCCGAACCCACCGTCACTTCCGGAAAATCAACAACTTGCTTTGTGGGCTCAAACTAGTTATCCTCCTCAACCCGCTCCTCAACCAACTGCAACAATTACACCATATGATCCGTCACAGCAACAATCTCAACAAAGTCAATTGGTTCCATACAACAACAACAATGATCAAGCACTTTACAGTGAAGCTAATGAGGACTCCGAAGCTTTCGATGCATTGCAACAAGGATTTGTTATGATTGCTAAAGCCTTCGGCCGGTATACAAACAAATCCAACAATCGCATTCGCTCCTCATCAAACACAAGGAATCAGGCTGTTGTGAACAATGGACGTGTTGAAGTTCAGAATCGTGGTTATGGTCGTCAGATGGGAGGAGGTCAAGGGTTTAATGCTATGGGAAGGAATAACATGGGTGCTCCACAACAACAGAGAGCTCAAGTGGTTGAACAGGTAAATGCTCAGAATGGTCTTCGCTGCTACAACTGTAATGAGAAGGGTCACCTGGCTAATGCATGCCCAAAACCGAGGACTAGAGGCAGTGCTTATCACAAGGAGGCTTTACTTTTGGCTCTTAAGGATGAAGCTGGTGGAACTCTCACAAACAAAGAACAGAGCTTTATGGCAGATGCAGACTCAGATGATGATATGGAGGACTTGCAAGCTAATGCAGCAGTGATGTTGATGCCACAAATGCAAGCTCTTCACATGAGTGACACAGGCTCAATGTATGACACTTATGGCTTGTCTCAGGTACCCGAACAAACCATATTCATCACTGATCTAATATCTCAGCCAACATCTGAATCCGACGAGGCTCAGAATGTTCAACAAGAGCCGTCCACATCTCACTCTAACGATTCTCATCTAGACCCCGTAGTTACATTTGACGATCAAGATGACCTTATGGTTACCTTTGATACTCAAATTGACTCCGTGGTTATACTTGAGGATCTGAATAGTGATCATGTTGTGACTCACGTTGAACACGCTGAACCTTTGCCCAATCCAGATGTTGATCTCTTACTTAAAGACCAACAATCCCGAATGGAAGAATGTCGTTCATTAAATCAGCAATTACTCAGTAAAAATGCACTGTTAACCAGGGATATTGAATGTTTAAAACGGCAACTCAATTTTTTCAAAACTCAAGAAAAATGTGAAAAAGGTTTTGAAGTCGCTTTTGCTAAATCACACCAAAACGAAAAATCTTTAGAACGACAGATTCGTGATCTAGCCACATCGAAGAATGCTTTGTTGTCTCAAATAGAACAACTGAAACATGAACATACAAAACAACTTAATGCTCTTACTTTGGAAAATCAAAAAGCCAAAGCTGAGTTGTTAAATTGTCAAAAACAGTTCTCTGCATACAAAAAGCATTCAACGAAACGAATAGATGACCATCTTGAAGAAATTATCGGCTTACAAAACAAACTCAAAGAGTTTCGAAATGTTGTTTACAAACATGGTGAGTCAATCACAACTATTCAAGTTTACTTTAAAACCCAATCCAAATGGATATGGACCGAATATTGGTGATTACAAACCAAAGCTTTCAACCAAAGCATTCAACCCAAATCCTGAAGTTTCCAGTGCAGAATACAAAATTGATAATTCTGTTATGAGTGTTGTTGAATATCATCATCAAGAGGAATTAGATGCAGAAGACGAGAGTCGATCAAAATTAGAAAATGTTGTTTATAACAAACCATTTAACTATTCAAAAGCCGTCACTTTCGTCACACCAAAGGATTCTTCTAACACACCTAGGATTATCAAAAATACGCCTGAGTCTTCTAATGTTGCTCCCCAACCAAATTATGCACAAATTTATGGTCCTTTACCTTCACTCAGTGAAGAAAATTCAAAACCCGAAAATCGTCAAATTCTTAGATATTTTGACATTTTTACTTCTGACCTCAAACTTTTAGAACATGAGATCGAATTTCATTCTGAAATAAAAGTTGAACATTTTCAATCACCTCAGGCGCGAGAACAAAGAGATATTTTCCAGAAAAGAATTTTACCCCATGTTAAAATTTTGAAAAATTGTGCATTGTATTGGGAAAGGGAATTTCATAAGGAACTTGGATTGATGAAAATCGTTTTCGAGAAAACAGAAACATCTATTTCTAATACAAAACGTAAAAAGAAAATGTTACGAAAAGATGTTGATCGACTCTTGGACGATGTTATCTGTGCCGATATCCATAATGTTGTGTTATTGCATTCTTTGTCATATGCATTTGATTATATCTCTGCTGATACTGTTGATTCTGTTGAAATTGTTGAGAATACTGATAATGTGCATCAGATCGAATCTTTAAAAGTTGAAAATGAACGATTGTTAAACGAACTTTCAAATGCAAAACATCGTCTTTAATGGTGTCAAAAAGATTGTCAAAATCGTGAACTTTCTCTGCAAAACAAAATCACTCAGTTGCGCTCAAAATCTTTTGATCCTAAAATTGAGCAACTGGATGATCAAAACGTGCCTTTGAAATGTCAAATCTCAAAATATGAACAAGAACTTGCAAAAGTTAAAAAGGAATATGGTGTCATATTTGATTTACTCAAACAGACTCGTGATGAAGCATCAAACGAACTTGATCATTATCTTGCACACACTAAAGAAGTCACAAATGTTTATGGAAACCTTCGTTCTGAAAATCAAGATTTGTTGCACACTATCATTGTGTTAAAAGAGAAGTTAGGTAAGTATGAACAAGTTCAGCTTAGCAACATTAAGAAACTTGCACCGGTAACACTTAGAAAAAGTGACACTAGAATGCCTACTGACAAATCACAAGATACTAATGTGCTTCCTTCTACTGAAACATGAATAGTTGTCTCTTTTCCCAACGTCCGCACTTCACAGCCTAGGAGCAATACAAGGAAGAATAGGAAGTTGCGACCTAAGAAAAGAACAATAAAGAATGCTGAAGTAGAAGAACACCCTAGGACTTTGAATAAGACCCAAGTTGCACCCACTTTAGATATTGCGTCTGACAAATGTTGTAACACCCCAACCCGACAAGGGCAAAGATGTCACAAATACAGTTTCATATCAGAACTTTAAGTACTATACAAAAGCGGAAGCCTTTACAAAACTTACAAAAGAAAACATAAATAACTTAATAATCAAAATAAATCTAAGATCCCTATATTCAAATCCTGCTCTCAGTTCTACTCTCAACCCAGATCAGCCATCCCATAAGCTCATCTTGAATGCCTAATACCTGCCGCAGGAAAAGAAATGCGGCTGAGCTTACAAAGCCTAGTGAACAGATATAACAAAACGAAAACTAAACAAAAACAGAAATACGAAATGAAATAAAGAAACGAATAACGAAGTCACAGCGGAATGAGGATAATGAATCACTGAGGATTCTGCGGAAACACAGACACACAGAAATCCGGAAGAACAAACAACAAATAAGAACAAACACATAGCATATTGATGACACAAACTGAAGCACATCATAATCAATAGGCAATTAATGAATCAGTCAATTAAGTACATATAAGTCAAACGAAATACCGAAAGCTAGCAGAAACAACTACTAGAAGTAAACATGTCCTTTACACAAGTCAATTAATCTACATTTAACACACTTATCCAATATCGTAGCAGCGGAACAATAGCAGTCAAACGTGGCAGTCACACATACAAATAGAAAACACAGTAGGAAAACTATAACTAAATAAGCAAAAGACATAGCATAGCAATTAGCAAGTTAATCAAGTCAGATATCATAAGTTAAACCATTTCCCAGTTCAAACTTTAGTATAGACAGAATTTAAACATGGCAGATCAAACATAAGCAGATACGAACACCAACGAATAATCAAAGTTCACGAATTATCTGAACAATTATACATAATGAACTTACAGAACAATCAATTATACACTAGCATAATCATCATACAGATCAACAAGGTCACATAATGGTAAACTAACATATAATCAGATGACAACATGCGAATCACATTTAAGCATTTTAATCATATCCTAGCATGGCAAACGGTAGTCACATAAACATGTCAAAGCATAAACACATTCAATAAACATATAATAATTCAGTATGTAAATGGAAACATTGACAAATACGGAATCATAAACAGAATATCTAACACAGAAATAACAGATACAGATTTAGTTATCTACCACGAGCCCAGAACATATCATATCAGAAGTAACTTTCTTATTCGGAGAGGTGACCTCGGAATACCTTATATAATATGAGGGGAGACCTCAATAACAAATGGAGTAGCTAGCTCCCAGAATTTGTGAAGACGCGTATTGCACACGACATCATTCACCAGAAAAATCATATCAGATAACAGATCAGATCTAGGATGCATCCATACGCCCCAACAGACAGATAGTGGCCATACTATCAATAAACAGATAACAGAAAGGGACGTGGCAGAACATCACTCTACTGCCCTAGAGTCATGTCAGCGGTGCATCACTGACACGGACATGGAACCCCCATGACTAGTGAAATATTGGCTCGGGTGTCAAACTAACTTAGGTGTAAGATATAACTTTTCACATACACATCAAACCATAACAACAAGGTGGCGAATAAGTGGGATTCTAGAGAGAGAAAGTTAGAGGTTTAGGGAACTTAGTGAGAGAAAGTGAAAGATATTATTATGAGCTCCAACTCTCTACCTTGGGAGGTAGAGAGTATTTATAGTCTTACATAAATCGCCACACATCGGGCTGTGGATCAGGCATACAGTGGGTAAAGACCCGTCCGTCCTCCACGGTGTTACTTAACTAAATACTACCTAACTTAAGAATTACTACGACTACGAGCTTTCTAACGAGTACATATACTTGAGGTGACCGACTCTTTAATACCGGGAATTTCTAATTCCTAACAATCTCCCCCTAAGGGAGGTCACCTCAAACATGTACCAAAATTACATTGAATACAACTAGATATTACATTAAAAATTGTTCTTTCATTCTTGATGTAGTCCTTTGCTTCTAAGCTCGTAGTCATTGATTCTTCACATTGCATGTTTGGATACTCCAAGTGGAGGTCTTTTACTGATCCACGTGATAATGATTTTGAGCCATCTTTTGAGATCATCAGCTATCAAAACTCTCTAATACATCCTTTGTGGTGTTGTGACTTTAGGACCGACATGCTCACATTCTGGATCATGATATCTTCTCATCAGAGTAGCGGAAGCATTTGTTGAATCATGATATTGGCAGCAGCGTAGCAGAAGCTTGGAGTGAAAATATCATAGTTATTGATGCACTAATCATGATTTCTTTAAGTTGAATGTGTTAGGTGAGCATGCGGCTATGGATTAAACGCTTCATTCTGATCAGCTGCAAACGTCGGGTGTACCTGCATACAACAGTTAGCAATAAATCGCACGAAAGTGTCTTTGATCACTTTCGTTGAATTGAGGTACACGGCCCACGGTTCCCCGTTGATCAGTACATGTACTGCCTGTGATCAGGTAAAATTCCGAAGAATTTCCTTGACAGGGTTTCGCAGCTGTTCTAGCTGTTCTCAAACCGGAACGTCTCAAAGAAGACAACACGGAGTGAGTGAACCAGCGAATTTTAAGTCCACTGATTGATGAAAAAAGATTTGAAAAACAATCGTGTATTGCTCAATAGAAATTGTTTTTGCAATACAACGAAGGTTTTATTGAAAATCAATTATCAATCATAAAAATACATTTTGGTTTCAAAAATGAGTACACGGTCGATGTGCTAAAGAAAAGAGTTGTTAAGCACCAAGACCGGTTTTTTAAAGGTATCCGTCAATCCATAACCTGAACCAGGATTGATTCAAGAGATTGAATCGCCCCATTGTTTCTGTTCAGTTGTCACATGATTGATCCATATAATAGATCTCACATGCCACCTACCAGGAGCTTGTTTGATGTTGGCTCCAGAAGGCTTTCCATCTTCATTGTGAATATGTTAACACATCACTCAGATGTTCTGGCAATACCACAAGGATAATGCGTAGGACTCAAGATATATTCTCTCTTTCCACATTGAGTGAAACAGAGAGTCTTCATTGAAAGTGTCCTAATGAGATTTATTGATGATCTCGTGGCTCTAGACTCAATTTGTGCATATTTGGATCCTGTGCCGGAGACTAGGGAGAGGGTCTCCTTCTTCAATATCAACAATCTCTAAGAGAAAGTTGATAGATAATGTCGGTTCCCCGTGAGAATGAAACAAGTCCTTTTAAGAGGAACTTGAGTGGTTTGGAAAGTTGAAGTGCAGTGCGTCACTGGGTCCATGACGTCTTGTCTTCAATACCGATGTTACCATCAGTAGCATATGAATTGAACCGGGTTTCTGCCCTAAGGTTGAATAAATGGAGGGCTATTTGTTTTCACCCTTACCTCATTCAATTCTTTTTAATTCTTCAACCCCTTCAGTGCTTACCGAGACTTCATAGCTAGAACCTTGTTGGGTTTATTCCAGTACTAGCTCAGTCTTAGTCTGCACTCTTCCCATATCTCATTTTTCTCCTTTTATCATCATACCTAAGGACTTCTACACTAACTAGTGGATTGTCCCTGGGTTGATCCCTCCGGTTCTGGCGGATCATGGGAACACATACCTAACCTTATCATCCTTATATCACCGTACATAAAGTAAAGTTGGTCGGTCTATTTGGTATAGTTCATCTGCCATTGGAACCAATTGAAAACCATTTGAAAATCAATTCAGATACTTGTGATATATTATCAAAGCATTTTGTACCTGAATTGTTTTTGATATTTTTAGAACGAGAACTCCCCCTCAACATGTGCATCAAGTATTTGAGAAAGTTTTGCACACGGAGGCAAGAGAAAGAATTAACTTCTTTGATTACCATTTTCTAAAAGATATCAACACCACTTCCCACATCAAATCAAGTAGGTATAGCATTTCCGGGAAGGATGAGGTTTCCATGAATTTGCTCCCCCTCAATATGTGCCTCGAGGTTTGAAAAGAGTTTTGCACATACTAGAGGGAACCTGCACATTGAGATAAGTTGATCACATTTCAAATCATAGGTTTAAGATAGATGCTCCCCCTCAACATGTGCATTGAAAATTTGAAATCGTTTGTCACATGTGGGAAGGACAGCATGTACATTCTTATGAGACCATTTACCGAATTATCAGTTTAAATCCAATTTAAATCACACATTCTCCCCCGATCACAATTATCAAAACATTTGAGATTTGTGATCTCGTATAAATTTAAATTGATTTTGAAAGCTTTTAAGGAGAATTGTGACTTGATTGTGAAAGCGTTTGAACTGATAAGGATCGGATTTTAAGACTTTAAACTCCATTGATAAAAACATGCATGTAAATCTTTTGAAAACAATTTAATGCCAAATAACTTTTTAATTTAATTGAAATCATTCTCCCCCTCAATCAATGACATAGGTTGTTGATTGAGAGATAAAGATTTTGACAAATAAGTCCTGATGATTATCAAAAATAGAGATCGAGTTATTTTTCAAAGCATTTAGTTTTCAGTAGATAAATGTTTATAGAATCAGAGCATGGAATTTTGAAAACATGATAAAACATGGCTCTGTTCTTTCTTTTAAAACCGGGTTATTGCCTGAAAATGACAATAAACCATTGTTTCTCTTTCTCCCAAAAATATTTTTTGATTTTTTTTTTTTTTTTTTTTTTTTTTTTTATATATAAAAATTCGAACAACATCTAAAGTCCCGTGTCATTCTTTGAATGACAACATCAAGACCGTAGATATTATCGAATCGAGAGAAACATGATAAAATGACAATATTTTTGAAGATTTTTCGAATTTTTCAAATTTTTATAGATTTTGAAAGTTTTATATTTTTCTATTTGATTTTTGAAGGTTTTATAATTTTGTATTTTGTTTTTCGAATAGATATATACAAGAGATAGATGAAGATAGACCTTTACTCCTCGTCTTCCTCCTGGAGACGTTTGAGTGTTTCTGGTTGAAGGCTTTTCAAGCCAAGTCGTGGAAGAATGAACTCAAAACGTTCTCTTGGAAGAGCTTTGGTGAAGATGTCTGCTAACTGGTATTCAGACCTCACAAAATAGAGTTCCACCACACCATTTTCTACTTGTTCCCTGATGAAATGATGTCGAATGTCGATATGCTTTGCTCTTGAGTGTTGAACATTGTTGCATGAGAGAGAAATAGAACTTTTATTATCATAGTACAGAGGGATTTTGTTGAATACAAAGCCATAGTCAGATAATTGAGATCTCATCCATAAGATTTGAGCACAACAGGATGACATGGCTATGTATTCAGCCTCTGTAGAGGAAATAGAAGTACTCATTTGCTTCTTTGAAGACCAGCTCACAAGCTTATCACCCAAAAACTGAGCACCTCCAGACGTACTTCGACGAGTATCTTGACATCCTGCATGATCAGCATCTGCATAGGCTGTTAGAGACATACCGGTGTCCTTCGGGTACCAAAGTCCCATATTGATGGTTCCTTGGAGATACCGAAAGACCCGTTTAACCGCTTCAAGGTGCTTTTTAGTAGGCTTAGCCTGGTATCTAGCACACATGCAAACAGCGAACAAGATGTCTGGTCTACTAGCTGTGAGGTACATCAGGGATCCAATCATACTACGATATTTCGTTTGGTCTACCATGATCCCTGAGAGGTCCTCATCTAGTTTAGTTCGTTCAATCATGGGAGTGTCAACAGGGTCACTTGAATCAAATCCAAATTTCTTTAAAATCTCATTTGCATATTTAGATTGATTTATGAAGATGCCTCCGGGACTTTGTGAAATTTGTAATCCCAAGAAAAATGACATTTGTCCCATCATTGACATTTGAAATTTTGAACTCATTTCATTTAAAAAACAGTCACATTCATTGGGGTCGGTCGAGGCAAAAATGATATCATCAACATAAATTTGAACATGGATTAAATGTTTGCCTGACTTCCTGGTGAACAATGTTGGATCAACTGCTCCTTTGCTGAAGCCGGTAGACAGAAGAAACTTTGACAGTGTATCATACCAAGCCCTTGGAGCTTGCTTTAGACCGTAAAGAGCCTTCTTCAAACGATAAACGTGAGTAGGATGCTCTGGATTCACGAAGCCTTCAGGCTGGCTGACATAGACGACTTCTTTGAGATCTCCATTCAGAAATGCCGTCTTTACATCCATCTGATATACTACCATGTTCTTACTTGCAGCATTAGCCAAAAAGATTTAGATTGCCTCGATTGGAGCAACAGGAGCAAAAGATTCTTCAAAGTCTATACCCTCCTCTTGACGATATCCTTTAGCAACTAATCGAGCCTTGTTCTTCAACACATCACCATGCTCATCAAGTTTTACTTTGAAGATCCATTTGAGAGCTATAATCATAGCACAATCTGGAGTAGGTACTAACTCCCATACATCAAGACGATCAAACTCATGAATTTCATCTTGCATGGCATTGAACCAGCTATCTTCATTCATGGCATTTTTAACATCTTTTTGTTCGATCTTAGATAGTACGGAGTTGAAGAAGCACCATAAGGCATCGGTTGCGAGTTGTTTCCGGGTTGATACAGGACGAGAGGGATTTCCAATGATATTGTCTAAGGGGTGATCGTGAGTCCATTTTCTGAGGTGTTCATGTGGCAGTTGTTGAGGAACTGAGGTAGCTGAGTCGATGTCTCCTGAAGAAGATGGTTCTGATGATGATTCAGGAGTAGCAAATATGTTTTCAAATGGAGCATCTTCAGGAGTCGCAAAGGGATTAACTTCATCATTGATGCCAGAATCATTTCCATGATGTACATTTGAAGAATGATGATTTGTTGATGAGACTGAAGGATCAGCAGCAGGTGCTTCTTGACTTAAAGATATTGATACTGAGGGATTGACTTCATTCACAGGAATATAAGCATCCTCTGTTGTAGGAATCAGCACCTCATTAGTAATTGAATCATACAGTTCATCAAACATAGGATCAAACAATTTCTTTACATCATCTTCAGATGGGGGTACATATGGAGTTACTTGAGAGGAGTTTGGAACAAGGGATGAACCAATGGGACTGTTTTGAAGTGCGGGTCCTGAGCTGGAGTGTCCAGGAGCCATTTGACCGCTGCGATAGAAGCTCTCTCTGACTATCTTTATCAACCCATATGTAGACAATTTGAAGTGACCACTGATAAAGAAAACCTGATATACCAAACTTGAAACTGAAGAAGAATTCCATGCATTTGCATCTTAAGCTCGCCTTTGTGAATTTTAACTTCAATCTCAAATAAGTGATAATTGATTAACTCCGAAGTAATCAGCTTGTGTCAAATGCCCAACACGTGAATAAACGTACAATCGGATGTACGTCGATCCACTGAATGAACCGGAACAAATGATTTCTCGACATTAATGCATTCTTCCTAAAGGTATACATGTAGAGACTGATCTGGAAGATTCACCACAAATGTCTTCGAGCGAATGAGGTAGTCATTTTCCTTAATGTTCATGTGGTTGATTTATAGCGTGCACAATGAGAGGAACAATAATCCGTAAAGATTTGGCAAAGGAATACCAAAGAGCGAATCATTATCCATGAACAACAATCCGTGAAGATTTGGCACAGGAATACCAAAGAGCGGATCATTATTCAATAGTGCAGCTTACAATATCATGATAGTCATTATAAACGCCTTGTGAAATAACTGGAGATAAGGTTTCTTGAGAATTCCAAGAAGTACTTCTTAGATGGTGAACCAGTTGAATCAATAGAAACCGGAGCATGAGCTTCAGAAGCTGGATGATCAACATTCGTCGAAGGTTGAAAGTACTCATCAAACATATCTTTGAAAAACAATGAATCCCAAACATTGATTCCCAATTATCCTTAGTAAGTGAAGCATTAGGCGTTGGAGGAGAATCATCAAAAATCAAAACAATGAATCCCAGTTATCCTTAGTATATTCACTCTTCATCAAAAAGAATATACACTCATCATCATCAAAAATTAAGTCATATAACCATTATTAAAACATCCATCATCATGTAGTAATACACTCATCATCATCAAAAATTAAGTCGTATAACCATTATTAAAACATCCATCATCATGTAGTATATTCACTCTTCTCCCCCTCAAAAATTGCATCCGAAGTTGCCATTTTTGATTTAACAAGTGAATAAGAGTAGACACCAATGAACATAGATCCACTTGATGATTGAATGAGCGTGGAAAGACATGAAGCTTGTTGATGAAGAATGTAGATGAGTATGGCTATTCATGAGAGAATTTCTCTTAAGCTGAAGATAAAGCGCACAGAAGAGCGTACACTTTTCTTTTCTTTGAAGAACGGGGCCTGAAGTGTTATCTGCAGACACCATTATGATGAAGTACGAGGCCTGAACTGATTTGAACAGACGTCATAATTAAGAGCCCAGTCATATGTTTAGAGCCGCCCGAATCCAAATACCAAGGGACGATTTGTACGACCTGCTTTGGACAACAGAAGAAGATAGAGAATTGGAAACATTGGATCCCCACGTGCTGATGGGTTCCTTTTGGTTAGCACAAGCAATCTTTGAATCAGCAGAAACCCTAGATGCAATGGCATTATCCCTAGGAGCTGAACTAGTAGAAGCATCAGACTTAGTCAAATGACATTTTGTGCTTAATGGGATTATTCTACCAGTTAGCTTCCAAACCTTAACATGCATTATTCTAGGCATACTGAAATCCTACATTGGTAAA